>OZ010595.1:60398047-60460547 GCA_963932145.1 Acanthosepion lycidas
TAAGAATTTTTTTAAATTTAATATTACTTCATTCATTACAATGTTTCTATTTTGAGGATTGATAATTCCCACAGTGTTTAATTTATGGTACGCTTTTGTCTCGTATTTCGGCCATAACATTCGGAGTAGATATTTTTGTTTTGTTTCGATAAGGCTTTGTGTGAAAAGGACTTTTATCCGAAAATAAAAAAACAAAAGAAACACACACACACACACACACACACACACACACAACCTAACATCAATAAAACAACGCTTGAATGGGTCCAAAATATTTATCCAACGTTGGAAAAATATAACCTCTGTTTTTTTTTTCTTTTTTCTACTACAAAAACGTTTCTCGCATAATAATCCCTACATATATAAAAACACAAGGGCCCTCGCCTTACACACACGCACACACACACACACACACTATATATATATATATATATATATATATATATATATATATATATATATATATATATATATATATTATCACTTGAGGCCTTATTTTAACTGGTACCCTTATTTGAGTAAACGCTTCGTTTATTTGAAACACCCCTGGCTATAGGTAAATAACAGGACAGACAGCGTCCTATAGCCTTGGGTGGCAACTGGTCTACCGCAGAAAGAAATGGCAATCTACTGCGGGAGAAAATCTGCCTCGTCAGTCATGTATCGAAAGAAATTGAGTGGAAATATTTTTTGTTTCGAAATTTTGAAACTAACGGATTTTAGCGTTGTTTAACTTTCTGTCATCACGATCTCATTCTATTTATTATGAATTTTTTGAAAAAAAATGCACTTTTCTGAAACATTATTCGAGGAATATTAGCAGATTTAAAGTTTAATTAATCTCATTCGAAACAAGTAATACACTGAATATCGCAGAAATTAATTAATATTTAACAGGTGTTTATGTAACATCTTGTTGACAGGTTGACATCTTCACTGACAGACGGAAGTTTATCTAATTTTGATCCAGGGTAGATTTGTATGTAACAATTACATGAGGAATAAAACGTGAGTGCCTTTCTCATATAATTTTTAACTGTCCATTATTATTAAAAATTTAGGAAAATATTCTCTCTTATCTAATATTTTATTAAATTTTAGGTACACTGGTTTTATATTTACTAGAGTTATCACACTTACTTTCAGATAGTGTCATTTATAGCAATGTTATACACACACAGACAATATTCACAATTATTTTTTTTTAACTATTTTTGTTCGCTAAATTTTAATCAGCTTTACCATTTATGATTAGTATATATAGTTTTAAATAATACTAATATCACTTAACCAATAAAAAAATAAGACAGAATTATTATATTTAATTTAAAAAAACAAAAACAATTGTTGCAAAAATTCATTATTTATTGAATTTTCATTTAGTAAGTGAACAGTTCCCACAATATATTTTATTCATAAATGCAATTAATTTTTTTTTAATTAAATGATGTCTTAATTTTATTGCCTTGTTTTATTTTATGATTTAGAGTAGATTTTCGGTAACAGGAGGACATGTTTTACAAAAATAAATGAATGATTTAAATCCTCTTAGGAATTCTGCTTTTAATTAATGTTATAACCTAGAAAATGTTACTGAATGAGGAAAAAAGCGAAACGGAGGTTGAAAATGAAATTGTAATATTTATATTATCAACAAAATACAATACTCGCTAGCGGTGTGAAATAGGTAACCCACTGACAGTTGTGGACAGCTTATTACCACTTAATATTACCACTTACCCATTACCACTTATTACCATTTACTATTACCACTTACTATTACCACTTACTATAGTGTCCAACGTATTTATGAGGATTGGAATATACCCATGAGTTCTCATAGTTACGGTATATAAAAACAATTATGATATTTAAGCGGTTAGAAATTTAATTTCTCGAAATTTAATAAAATTATTTAACTTTAAGTAACAGATGTTAAAAATATATATTCTTTACTAAAATTTTCTAAGAAAGAAACGTTTATAAAGTAATTTCATTTATCATAAATAAAGCCTCAAACTTTCATTAAAAGCTGACAATTATTTTATTTTTGAAATAAATTCGAAATCATTGTCTTCGCTCCAAAATGACGCTAAAATTCCCTATATTCATCTTTGCAACACTTCTCCGGCTATCATACAAAAACATGATATTTAACTAAATTTCGAACGTTCTAAAAAGGTTTGTCTATATCTCTGAAATGAGGTATTATGATTATTTACATTATTTATATTATTCGGATTATTATCCATATCTTCCTTGCCATATTCAAAACGTTTAGGCCGTTGTACAATCCCGCCTTCTTCAGGTGATTGAAATTTCGAAACAAAAACCTTATTTTGTCCACCGAACCCTTTTCGAAGCGAACCTTTTATTTCGTTCCACGTGTCGTGCCTCTTATTAATGTCTTAGCTATTTTCCTTTTACTCAATTCTCCAAGTTTTTTTGGTTTACCACTGCTGTAACCTCATATTGGACCCACAGCTGCTTGGGTCTAGATAGTGGATCTAATCAACGTCTTTATCCACTGGGTCCTGAAAAACTTCACCAAGAAGGTCTTTCCACTTAATAATAGCAAATATTTGAGAATAAAATATTGTCTTTATAATCTTTGGTGCAATTTGGCATCATGGTATGCTATTTTTTTTTATATATATTGCGAATCACTGGAAGCGAAAACAATAAACTGTAGAGGTTGTACAGATAATTTAGGGACACACTGCATTTCATGTATACAGAATTTTAATAAAACGTTTTTTTCTTGTATACTGCATTTTAATAAAACGTTATGTATTCACTTATTTATTTATTTTTTTTTAAACCGGATTGTAATGATATTCACAGTCACTATTCAATTAAAGCGGAAGTGACCGCTACTCTGATTGAACATGCTTTAGACATAAAAATAAACAGACGAAGTGGAATTATGGAAAATAGACACAAGTAATATTGACGAAAAACGTCGACGATACTTTTGAATCCGTGGATTATTGCAGACAAAAAGTCATTTGGCACGCTGTCGCATAATTTAAGTAGAGTAACTTGTTAGTGTTTATCGGTATTTTATTGCATTTACTTATTGGAAATGAAAGAAAACCTTGCTATGGAATCGGTGTAGAGCTGAAATTTAAATGAATATAGAAGAGTAAAAATGAAAACACTAAAGAGGGAAACATTCCGAAGATTGCGAAATATGGAATAAAATAATGAGAATTTTGATGCGTTAAGAGCGTGCTAAAGATAAATACGGGTTATAAAACATTGTTAAATATGAACGGACTGCGAAAAGGAAATTACATCAGAAATGTATGATAAAGTAATGAAGCGGGAATGAAGAGATGGAGAAAAAAAAAACGATTAAAAAGATGAAGAATGGATAAATTGAAAGGGTTTTAAAAAGGAAATATCAGAAAAAAATAAATCAATAAAAAAAGGAGAAGAAAAAAATGGCGGAATGAAGAATGATGGGAAAGAATGTCCAATCGAGGGAAAGAAAGACACCATGTTTTATAAGAAGGAAAACGAAATGATGCAAGCAAAGAAGCATAGATGGGAAAGGAAGAAGTGCTAATAAGGAAGGGAAATTAAGTTAAAGATGGGAAACTTAAAACAAAAAGATTTATCCATATGAAAATCCAACGGAGAAAAAAAATTGAAATAAATAAAAAATAGAAAAGGAAAGAGGGGCAAGAAAATAAGAAAGAGGGGAAAGAGAACAAGTAGAAAAGGAAAGAGAGCCAAGAGAAAAGGAATGTAAGAAAGGAGAAAACGAAAAGAGGGGAAAGAGAAAAGGAAAGAGAACAAGTAGAAAAAGAAAGAAGGGCAAGAGAAAAGGAAAGAGAACAAGTAGAAAAGGAAAGAGGGGAAAGAGAAAAAGAAAGAGAACAAGTAAAAAAGGAAAGAGGGACAAGAGAAAAGGAAAGAGAACAAGTAGAAAAAGAAAAGAGGGCCAAGAGAAAAGGAATGTAAGAAAGGAGTAAACAAAAAAGGGGCAAGAGAAAAGGAAAAAGAACAAGTGGAAAAGGAAAGAGGGCCAAAGGAAAAGGATCTAAGAATGTAGAAGGCGAAAGAGGGGCAAGAGAAAAGGAAAGAGAACAAGTACAAAAGGAAAGATGGCCAAAATTAAAGGAATGTAGGATAGTAGAAAACGAAAAGTGGGGCAAGAGAAAAGGAAAGAGAACAAGCAGAAAATGAAAGAGTGCCAAGAGAAAAGGAAAGAGAAGAAATAGAAAAGGAAAGAGAGGCAAGAGAAAAGGAAAGAGAAGAAGTAGAAAAGGAGAGAGGGGCAAGAGTAAAGGAAATAGAACGAGTAGAAAAGGAAAGAGGGGCAAGAGAAAAGGAAAAGAACAAGTAGAAAAGGAAACAGGGGCAAGAGAAAAGGAATGTCAGAAAGTAGAAAACGAAAAGTGGGGCAAGAGAAAAGGAAAGAGAACAAGTAGAAAGGGAAAGAGGGGCAAGAGAAAAGGAATGTAAGAAAGTAGAAAACGAAAAGAGGGGCAAGAGAAAAGGAAAGAGAACAAGTACAAAGGAAAGAGGGGCAAGAGAAAAGGAAAGGGACCAAGTAGAAAAGGAAAGAGAACAAGTAGAAAAAGAAACAGGGGAAGAGAAAAGGAAAGAGAATAAGTAGAGAAGGTAAGAGTGGCAAGAGAAATGCAAAGAGAACAAGTAGAAAAGGAAAGAATGCCAAGAAAAAAGTAATGTAACCAAGTAGAAAACAAAAAGTGGCGTAAGAGAAAAGGAAAGAAAACAAGTAGAAAAGGAAAGAGGGCCAAAGGAAACGGATGTAAGAATGTAGAAAGCGAAAGAGGGGCAAGAGAAAAGGAAAGAGAACAAGTAGAAGAAGAAAGAGGGCCAAGAGAAAAGGAATGTAAGATATTACAAAACGAAAAGAGAGGAAAGAGAAAAGGAAAGAGAACAAGTAGAAAAGGAAAAATGTGGCAAGAGAAAAGGAAAGAGAACAAGTAGAAAAGGAAAGAGGACAAAGAAAAAAATGTAAGAAAGTAGAAAACGAAAAGAGGGGCAACAGAGAAGGAAAGTAAACAAGGAGAAAAGGAAAGAAAGGCAAGAGAAAAGGAAAGAGAACAAGTAGAAAAGGAAAGTGGGACAAGAGAAACGGAAAGTGAACGAGTAGAAAAATGAACGAAGGGAAAAGGAAAGAGAACAAGTAGAAAAGGAAAGAGGGCCAAGAGAAAGGGAAAGAGAAAAAGTAGAAAGAAAAAAATGGCGGAATGAAGAATCATGGGAAAGAATGTCCAATCGAGGGAAAGAAAGACACCATGTTTTATAAGAAGGAAAACGAAAGGATGCGAGCAAAGAAGCATAGATGGGACAAGAAGAAGTGCTAATAAGGAAGGGAAATTAAGTTAGAGGTCGGAATCTTAAAACAAAAAGATGGATCCATATGAAAATCCAACGGAGAAAAAAAAATAGAAATAAATAAAAAATAGAAAAGTAAAGAGGGGCAAGAAAATAGGAAAGAGGGGAAGAGAACAAGTAGAAAAGGAAAGAGAGCCAAGAGAAAAGGAATGTAAGAAAGGAGAAAACGAAAAGAGGGGCAAGAGAAAAGGAAAGAGAACAAGTAGAAAAAGAAAAAACGGCAAGAGAAAAGGAAAGAGAACAAGTAGAAAAGGAAGGAGGGGAAGGAGAAAAAGAAAGAGAACAAGTAAAAAAGGAAAGAGGGGCAAGAGAAAAGGAAAGAGAACAAGTAGAAAAGGAAAGAGGGTCAAGAGAAAAGGAATGAAAGAAAGGAGTAAACGAAAAAAGAGGCAAGAGAAAAGGAAAGAGAACAAGTAGAAAAGGAAAGAGGGCCAAATGAAAAGGATCTAAGTATGTAGGAGGCGAAAGAGGGGCAAGAGAAAAGGAAAGAGAACAAGTACAAAAGGAAAGATGGCTAAAAGTAAAGGAATGTAAGATAGTAGAAAACGAAAAGAGGAGCAAGAGAAAAGGAAAGAGAACAAGCAGAAAATGAAAGAGGGCCAAGAGAAAAGTAAAGATAAGAAATAGAAAATGAAAGAGGGGCAAGTAAAAGGAAAGAGAAGAAGTAGAAAAGGAAGGAGGGGAAGGAGAAAAAGAAAGAGAACAAGTAAAAAAGGAAAGAGGGGCAAGAGAAAAGGAAAGAGAACAAGTAGAAAAGGAAAGAGGGTCAAGAGAAAAGGAATGAAAGAAAGGAGTAAACGAAAAAAGAGGCAAGAGAAAAGGAAAGAGAACAAGTAGAAAAGGAAAGAGGGCCAAAGGAAAAGGATCTAAGAATGTAGGAGGCGAAAGAGGGGCAAGAGAAAAGGAAAGAGAACAAGCAGAAAATGAAAGAGGGCCAAGAGAAAAGTAAAGATAAGAAATAGAAAATGAAAGAGGGGCAAGTAAAAGGAAAGAGAAGAAGTAGAAATGGAAAGAGGGGCAAGAGTAAAGGAAATAGAACGAGTAGAAAAGGAAAGAGGGGCAAGAGAAAAGGAAAAGAACAAGTAGAAAAGTAAAGAGGGGCAAGAGAAAAGGAATGTAAGAAAGTAGAAAACGAAAAGAGGGGCAAGATAAAAGGAAAGAGAACAAGTAGAAAGGGAAAGAGGGGCAAGAGAAAAGGAATGTAAGAAAGTAGAAAACGAAAAGAAGGGCAAGAGAAAAGGAAAGAGAACAAGTACAAAGGAAACAGGGGCAAGAGAAAAGGAAAGAGAACAAGTAGAAAAGGAAAGAGAACAAGTAGAAAAAGAAATAGGTGAAGAGAAAAGGAAAGAGAATAAGTAGAAAAGGAAAGAATGCCAGGAAAAAAGGAATGTAACCAAGTAGAAAACGAAAAGTGGTGTAAGAGAAAAGGAAAGAGAACAAGTAGAAAAGGAAAGAGGGCAAAGGGAAAGGATGTAAGAATGTAGAAAGCGAAAGAGGGGCAAGAGAAAAGGAAAGAGAACAAGTAGAAAAGGAAAGAGGGCCAAGAGAAAAGGAATGTAAGATATTACAAAACGAAAAGAGAGGAAAGAGAAAAGGAAAGAGAACATGTAGAAAAGGAAAAGTGTGGCAAGAGAAAAGGAAAGAGAACAAGTAGAAAAGGAAAGAGGACAATGAAAAAATGTAAGAAAGTAGAAAACGGAAAAAGGGGGAAAATAGAAGGAAAGTGAACAAGGAGAAAAGGAAAGAAAGGCAAGAGAAAGGAAAGAGAAAAAGTAGAAAAGTAAAGAGGTGCAAGAGAAAAGGAAAGAGAAAAAGTAGAAAAGAAAATAAGGGCAAGAGAAAAGGAATGAAAGAAATTAGTAAACGAAAAGTGGGGCAAAAGAAAGGGAAAGAGATCAAGTAGAAAAGGAAAGAGGGGCAAGAGAAAGGAATGTAAAAAAGTAGAAAACGAAAAGAGGGGCAAGAGAAAAAGAAAGAGAAAAAGTAGAAAAAGAAAGAATGCCAACAGAAAAGGAAAGAGGACAAGTAGAAAATGAAAAGAGGGGCAAGAGAAAAGGAAAGAGGACAAGTAGAAAAGGAAAGTGTGGCAAGAGAAAATGAAAGAGAACAAGTAGAAAACGAATAGAGGTGCAAGTGAAAAGGAAAGAAAACAAGTAGAAAAAGAAAGAGGGAGAAAAGAAAAGGAAGGAGAACAAGTAGAAAAGAAAAGTGGGTCAAGAGAAAAGGAAAGAGAACAAGTAGAAAAGGAAAGAGGGACAAGAGAAAGGGAATGTAAGAAAGTAGAAAACGAAAAGTTTAGTAAGAGAAAATGATAGAGAACAAGTAGAAAAGGAAAGAGGGGCAAGAGAAAAGGAAAGAAAATATGTAGAAACGAAAAAAGGGGCAAGAGAAAAAGAAAAGAGAACGAGTCGAAAAAGAAAGAGGGGCAAGAGAAAAGGAAAGAGAACAAGTAGAAAAGTAAAGAAGGGCAAGAGAAAAGGAATCTAAGAAAGTAGAAAATGAAAAGTGGGGCAAGAGAAAAGGAAAGAGATCAAGTAGAAAAGGAAAGATGGGCAGCAGAAAATGAAAGAGAACCAGAAGTGAACGAAAAGTAGGCCAAGAGAAAAGGGAAAGAAAACAAGTAGAAAAGGAAAGTGGGGAAGATAAAACGAAAGTGAACAAGTAGGAAAGGAAAGAAGGGTAAGAAAAAGTAATGTAAAAAAGTAGAAAACGAAAAGAGGGGCAAGAGAAATGGAAAGGAATAAATAAAAAAGGAAAGAGGGCCGACGGAAAAGGAAAGAAAACAAGTAGAAAGGAAAAGACGTGGAAGAGAAAAGATAAGAGAATAAGTAGAAAAGGTAAGAGGGGCAAGAGAAAAGGAAAGAGATCAAGTAGGAAAGGAAAGATGGACAACAGATAAGGAAAGAGAACAAATAGAAAAGGGAAGGGGTGCAAGATAAAAGGAAAAAGGCCTAATAGAAATGAAAAAATGGGTAAGAGAAAATAAAGAGAACAAGAAGAAAACGAAAAGAGGGGCAAGAGAAAGGGAAAGAGAACAAGTAGAAAAAGAAAGAGTGGCAAGAGAAAAGGAAAGGGAACAAGTAGAAAAGGAAAGAGGGGCAAGAGAAAGGAAAGATAAAAAGTAGAAAAGGAAAGAGTGGCAAGAGAAAAGGAAAGAGAACAAGTAGAAAACGAAATAGGGGCAAGAGAAAAGGAAAGATAACAAGGAGCAAAAGAAAGAGAAAAAGGAAAGAGAACAAGTAGAAAAGGAAAGAGGGGCAAGAGAAAATGAAAGATAACAAGGAGCAAAAGAAAGAGGGGCAAGAGAAAAGGAAAGAGAACTAGTATAAAAGTAAAGAAGGGCAAGAGAAAAGGAATGTAAGAAAGTAGGAAACGAAGAGAGGGGCAAGTGAAAGAGAAAGAGATCAAGTAGAAAAGGAAAGATGGACAAGAGAAAATGAAAGAGAACAAGAAGAAAACGAAAAGTGGGCCCAGAGAAAAGAGAAATAGAACAAGTAGAAAAAGAAAGAGGGCCAAGAAATGATGAAAGTAGCCAAGTAGAAAACGACAAGAGGGGTAAGAGAAAAGGAAAGAGAACAAGTAGAAAACGAAAAGTGGTCCAATAGAAAAGGGAAAGAAAACAAGTAGAAAAGGAAAGTGGGGAAGAGAAAGGAAAAGAGAAAATGTAGAAAAGGAAAGAGGGGTAAAAAAAAGGAAAGATAACAAGTAGAAAAAAAGGGACAAAAGAAAGGAAAGAGAACGTGTAGAAAAGGAAAAAGCGGCAAGAAAAAAGGAAAGAGAACAAGTTGAAAAGTAAGCGGGCCAAGAAAAAAGGAATGTAACTAAGTTCAAACGAAAAGTGCGGCAAGAGAAAGAAAAGAGAAGAATTAGAAAAGAAAAGACGGGCAAGAGAATGGTAAGAGAACAAGTAGAAAAAATGAAAAGAGTGGCAAGAGAAAAGGAAAGAGAACAAGTAGAAAAGGAAAGAGGGCAAAGAAAAAAATGTAAGAAAGTAAAGAACTAAAAGAGGGGCAAGAGAAAAGGAAAGAGAACAAGTAGAAAAGGAAAGAGGGCAAAGAAAAAAATGTAAGAAAGTAAAGAACTAAAAGAGGGGCAAGAGAAAAGGAAAGAGAACAAGTAGAAAAGGAAAGAGGGCAAAGAAAAAAATGTAAGAAAGTAAAGAACTAAAAGAGGGGCAAGAGAAAAGGAAAGAGAACAAGTAGAAAAGGAAAGAGGGCAAAGAAAAAAATGTAAGAAAGTAAAGAACTAAAAGAGGGGCAAGAGAAAAGGAAAGTGAACGAGTAGAAAAGGAAAGAGGGCAAAGAAAAAAATGTAAGAAAGTAAAGAACTAAAAGAGGGGCAAGAGAAAAGGAAAGTGAACGAGTAGAAAAGGAAAGATCCGCAAGAGAAAAGTATGTAAGAAAGTAGAAAAAGAAAAAATGGGCAAGAGAAAAGGAAAGAGATCTAGTAGAAAAAGAAAGAGGGCCAACAGAAAAGGAAAGGGAACATATACAAAAAGGAAAGCGGGGCAAGAGAAAAGGAAAGAGGGCCAAGAAAAAAGGAAAGGGAAAAAGTAGAAAAGGAAAGAATGCCAAGAGAAAAGGAATGTAAGAAAATAGAAAACGAAAAGAGGGGCAAGAGAAAAGGAAAGAGAAGAAGTAGAAAAGTAAAGAGGTGCAAGAGAAAAGGGAAGAGAACAAGTAGAAAAGGAAAGATCCGCAAGAGAAAAGTAAGTAAGAAATTAGAAAAAGAAAAAATGGGCAAGAGAAAAGGAAAGAGTCTAGTAGAAAAAAAAATGAGGGGCAAAAGTAAAAGAAAGAGAACATGTAGAAAAAGAAAGAGGGCCAACAGAAAAGGAAAGGGAACAAGTACAAAAAGGAAAGAGGGCAAGAGAAAAGGAAAGAGAACAAGTCGAAAAGGAAAGAGGGCCAAGAGAAAAGGAAAGGGAAAAAGTAGAAAAGGAAAGAAGACCATGAGAAAAGGAATGTAAGAAAATAGAAAACGAAAAGAGGGGCAAGAGAAAAGGAAAGAGAAGAAGTAGAAAAGTAAACAGGTGCAAGAGAAAAAGAAAGAGAACAAGTAGAAAAGGAAAGAGGGCCAAGAAATGATGAATGTAGCCAGGTAAAAAACGAAAAGAGGGGAAGAGAAAAGGAAAGAGAACAAGTAGAAAAGTAAGAGGGGCAAGATAAAAGGAAAGAGATCAAATAGAAATGGAAAAATTGGCTAGAGAAAATTAAAGAGAACAAGAAGAAAACGAAAACAGGGGTAAAAGAAAAGGAAAGAAAACAATTAGAAAAGGAAAGAGTGGCAATAGAAAAGGAAAGAGTGGCAAGAGAAAAGGAAAAGGAACAAGTAGAAAATGAAACTGGGGCAAGAGAAAACGAAAAAGAACAAGTAGAAAATGAAAAGAAGGGCAAGAGAAAAAGAAAAGAGAACAAGGAGAAAAGGAAAGAATGCCAAGAGAAAAGGAATGTCAGACAGTAGAAAACGAAAAGAGGGGCAATAGAAACGGAATGTAAGTATGTAGAAAACGTAAAGGGCGGCAAATGAAATACAAAGAGAAAAAGTAAAAAAGGAAAGAGGGACAAGAGAAAAGGAAACAGAACATGTAGAAAATGAAAGATGGGCAAGTGAAAAGGAAAGAGAACAACTATAAAAGGAAAGATGGGCAAGTGAAAAGGAAAGAGAACAACTATAAAAGGAAAGAGGGGCAAAAGAAAACGAACGAAGACAAGTAGAAAAGAAAAGAATGTCAAGAGGAAAGGAATGTAATAAAGTAGAAAACGAAAAGAGGGACACGAGAAAATGAAAGAGAACCAGCAGAAAAGGAAGGAGGGGCAAGAGAAAAGGAAATAGAACAAGTAGAAAAGGAAAGAGGGGCAAGAGATAAGGAAAGTGAACAAGTGGAAAAAGAAATGAGGGGCAAGAGAAAAGGAAATACATCAAGTAGAAAAGGAAATAGGGTCAAGATAAAAGGAAAGAGAACAAGTAGAAAATTAAGGGTCGCAAGAGAAAAGAATATAAGAAAGTAGAAAAGGAAAATGGTGGCAAGAGAAAAGGAAAGAGAACATGTGGAAAATTAAAGTGGGCCAAGGGAAAAGGAAAGAGAGCAAGTAGCAAAGGAAAGAGGGGCAAGAGAAAAGGAAAGATAACAAGTAGAAAACGAAAGGGGCAAGATAAAAGGAAAGAGAACAAGTAGAAAAGATGGGCAAGAGAAAAGAAAAGTGTACAAATATAAAAGTAAAGAGGTGCAATAGAAAAGGAAAGACAACAAGTAGAAAAGGAAAGAGGGCCAAAAGTAAATGATAGAGAACAAGTAGAAAATGAAAGAGTGGCTAGATAAAAGAAAGAGAACAATTAGAAAATGAAAGGGTGACACGAGAAAAGGAAAGAGAACAAGTAGAAAAGTCAAGAGAACAACATGACTGATCTGAGAAATGATGAACAAGCAGAAAACGAGAGGTTAGCAAAGGGAAAAGAAGCTGAAGAAAAAAGAAAGAATGTGAAAGCAGAAGAAAGTTAATAACCAGGAAATTAAGATCAAGTAGAAAAAGAAGGGGAGCATGTAGGAAAAGAAAGAAAGCAAAAAGTATCTGATGGTCCTCGTGTAGAAAAGGAAGAAAAGAACAATGTAAAAAGTGAAAAGAACAAAAAGAAAAGTGAAAAGAGGAAAGTGATATTAGCAAGAAGAGGAAAGGAAAACGAATTTGAAAAATGATAATGAGAATACCAAGCGAAAGGTTAGATAAATGAAATGAAATACAAATAGAAAATGAAGGAGATGGTGTAGTACAGGAAATACGGCAAGGAGAAATGAAGGAGACGGAGAAGAAATGAAAAGAGATTAGACAGAAAATGAAGGAGGGCTAAGTCGCAATGAAAATAGACCAAAACGAAAAAAAAGGAGCAAGGAGAAAAGAAAGCTAAAGAACGTTGAAAAGAAAATAGAGCCAACTGTAAAAGGAAAAGAGTAGCAAGACTAAAGAATAACAGTAAAAAAGACATGAAGTGCAAGTAGAAAAGGAGGTGAAGCATAGAGAAAAAAAGCTGTAAAATGACAGAAAAGTATGTGTTTATCAGGCAGAAGTTAAAAAAAATGAAATGAAGAACAAGTAGAAAAAAATGGCTAGCAGGTAGAAAATGAAAGACAGGAAAGAGAAATTGAAGGGGGTTGATTAAAAAAAGAAAGAGAGAAACAAAAAGGATCGAGAGCAAAGAGAAAGAGGATAAAAAGCAAAGTAAAATAGGAAGACAAAACAAAGGTGAAAGAAACTGAAAAATGATAAAAGTTGAGAATGGTTAACGAAGTGATAGAAGAAAGAAATGTAGAACAAATAGAAAAAAAGAAGAACAGGAAAATACAGCAAAAGAGAAATGGAGACGGAGTAAAAAGTAAAGAGTGCAAAGATAAAATGAAGGAAGAGATAGTCGAAAAGGAAAGAGATCAAAAAGAACAGCAAAGTAGCTAATTTAAAAGCAAGGAGTGCAAAATGGAAAACTAACTGTAAGTTGACAAAAAAAAAAAAAATAAATAAAACAATGAGAATATCGAGCGAAAGATTAGAAAAAAAGAAAGACACAGAAAAAAAAAGAAGGAAAGCAAATAGAAAAATAAAGACATCAAGAGAAAATGTTGGAGAGCAAACCGAAAAGGGAAAACATCAATGAATTAAATGAAGGAGACAAAGTAGAAAAGGAAAGAAAGAAAAGAGAAAATGAAGGAGAGCAAAACCAAAACGAATGAGTGCAAAGAGAAAGGGGAAAAAACACAGCAAAGTGGAAAAATGGAAAAGATCAAGGTTAGAAAAAAAAACAAACGAAAAGAGCAAAGGGAAAGGAAACAGAATAATGACAAAAAGAATGAATATGACGAGGCAAAAGTTAGAAAAAAGAAATGATGAACAAGTAGTAAAGGGAGGAAAGTATGTAGAATAGGAAAGAGATTAAATAGAAAATGAAGGAGAGCTAGTAGAAAACAAAAGAGAGAAAAACGAAAATGAAAGAGAGCAAAGAAAAAAGAAGGTGGGAAAAGGAAAAAATACCGGGAAAATGACAAACAGAATGAGAATGTCTTGCGAAAATTTGAAAATAGAAAAGAACAAATAAAAAAAAAGAAGGGGATCTAGTAGAAAAGGAAAGACAGCAAAGTGAAAATAGAGGAGGAAGAAGTAGAACAGGAAAGAGAGCAAAACGGAAAGTAAAGAGAGCAAGTAGAAAAAGAAACCAATGTAAATACGAAAGAAGTGATAAGGGAAAAGAAACTGAAAAATGAAAAAATGAATGAGAATTTTGAGCGAAAGTTTAGAAAATGAAATGAAGAACAAATAGTAAAAAAGGAGAGGAAGTAGAAAAAATAGGAGAGCAAGCAAAACAAGAAGTAGAAAAATAGGAGAGCATGTAAGAAAAGAAGGAGAGCAAGTAGAAAAAGTAGGAGAGCAAGTAAGAAAAGAAAGAGAGGAAGTAGAAAAAGTAGAAGAGCAAGTAAGAAAAGAAGGAGAGGAAGTAGAAAATGTAGGAGAGCAAATAAAACAAGAAGTAGAGGAAGTAGAAAAATAGGAGAGCAAGTAAGAAAAGAAGGAGAGGAATTAGAAAAATAGGAGAGCAAGAAGAAAAGAAGGAGAGCAAGTAGAAAAAGTAGGAGAGCAAGTAAGAAAAGAAGGAGAGGGAGTAGAAAATGTAGGAGAGCAAATAAAACAAAAAGTAGAGGAAGTAGAAAAATAGGAGAGCAAGTAAGAAAAGAAGGAGAGGAAGTAGAAAATGAAAAACAGCAAATGTACAAGGAATGAAAGCAAAGGGAAAAAGAAGCTGAAAATGATTAATTGAAATGAAAATGTCGAACGAAATGTTAGAAAAATTAATTAGTCAGTACAAAATTGAAAGAGCGGAAAGAGAAAGTAATCTAAGAGATTACGAAAAAAACCGATGTGTAAATCTAACGACAGAAGAGGAAAGGGAAGAGGTGCATATGAAAAGATAACAAAGCAACTAAAGACAACTAAAGACAATCTGAGAAATGACATAAAAACGATGTGTAAGTTCACCGAAAGGAGGGAAAAGAGAACCATTGTCCCTTTTGTAAAGGAAATAAAACAAGTTGAAAATAATGAAGAGAGCAAGAAAAATAAATTGAAAAAGAAGTAGCCAAATGTATAGCTGGGCACTGGTATTCGATGATACCTGTCTACTAGACTGAGTAGCCAATCCATATTGCAGACGCTTCCTCAGGTGCATTTGTGTTTATTCAACAGTCCACATTAGTTACAGTTTCTGGTAAAGAGCGTGTTATCTAGCGTGATCAACAATTTGATCAAGGCCAGCAGACTCAAGTCCTCGGCCACGACTTGTGATTTCGTGCTAGCACAGCTATCGACGGCACTCAATGGTTCCGTCTACCAAACAAGCAAAAAAAAAAAAAAACGAGAATAGAGAACAAAAGGAAAAAAAAACGAAACACGTGGTATGGTTTTCACGCATTTTCCAAAGGTGCTGCATGCTGGAATCGACACCTCCAATCCGATAACATCAGGAATTCTGTCTCCTGACAAATTACATGACAGGTCTCATGGCGAACGCTGTAACCACTCGGCCAAGTGTCATAGTAGATGCATGCCGTACCATAGAAAATGGATTTATTTGCTCAGTTTCTAGTAATTCAGCTCATCCGAGAACGTTTATAGTAATATTGGGAGAAATACTAAAGGCAAAAGACAAATTAGAAGGAAGTATTTATAGTGAGAAAAGGCCGGCAAATAAATAAAGTTAATGTTAGTAAGTACTCTTATCCAAGTCGTAGAATTCTGCTACTTATCTCTCTAATAAATCTGAGCAATATACTTCTGTACTTGATTTCTTCCTTGCCTCCTCTGCTAGCTTTTGCCTAGCTTCGCAGTACACTCTCTTGGCAATTCAGATTATGCTGTAGAATCTATTGTTATTTTGTCCCCATCATCTATTACACAGGAACTACGTATCCATACCTCTTTTCATTAAAATCATGCTGATTCTGTCTATATTTTGTGATGTACTATGTGCACTATTTAAATTATTTGGACTATTGTCCTCATCTATTTATCACAACGTTTCTGGAAGAATGGTTGATATTAACCTGAATAACAATGACTCGTTGGGGCTTTTCGGTCAATATTTTCGACTGACATGAAATGAAAAAATATATTGAATTCATTGCTAGGTCAGATGCTAAAACATTTTGTTCACTGTGTCGTGCAAGGCATTTTTTCTGCCCGGAATCTATCATATATATCTATATGTCTACCATGATTGAATATTGCTGAAACATATGGTTTGGTGATATTCTTGATAAAATCCGACGAAGAAACAGTAAAATTATCGGTTATTGGTTTCAGTCGTGAAGCGGCTTCCCTCTACCTTTTCTGTAAATACTGTCATGTTCGGATGATCTCTTATGATATGTGTTTTTTGAAGTTTAGCGCTGTTATAGATTGGCAAAAGGCTTCATAATTTATATTTTAATTGGCCAGATGTATTCGTAGGTTCAATCCTAACTGTTTCTTTGCCGGTACTTCTATCTTGTGGAACATTCTTCTGGTTGTATGCTTTCCAGCAAAATTGATCTAAACTTTAAATGCGGCGTCAGTTGTTATACACGGATGTCCTGATTACTCTTCTATTGTTCGAAACTCCTTAATAATGTTTGTGTACACCAAGTAACTACTTGTGTCTTATTGGCTTTATTGCCTTGTTTGGGTAAATTCAATTAACAAAAAGAAGAGATAAATATTAAGAAGAGAAAAAGAAAGTGACAGGAGTATTGAAAAGACGTAAAGTAAACTGAAAGATAGATTAAATTTAGAATGTAGAAGAAACCGAATGATCGGAGAGCATGTGGACATCCTGTATAAATAGCAGGAAAGGGATTAAATAAAAAATTAAGACGGAATAGATGTTGACTGTGGGGAGGGCATAAGCAAATAATAGTTAAAGATAATGAGATATCAAGTAAAAATTGCAAGTGTTGAGGGGCCCACACCTTTTTATACAAATGGACTCACCCAGTGTATACTTATACTACTGCCAGTGAATACCCGAAAAGAGAGTAAGACCTCCGAGTCTAGCTGAGTCGTGATACAGTTTTTGACTGTAAGCGTCGTCTGTCGAATTCTTTATGTTAGCAGAGAGGAACCCGGACGAAGCTTTGCCGAAGGGCAAGGTTTCGTCCGGGGAAGTAGACAGTGCCTGAACCCGTCTAGGCGGCTTCAAAGGCTACATTTTTGGCCGAGCCTACAGGCTCGGAGAAACCGATATTAAACCCGCCCTTGTGCCACATTCAATCTTCCTGGGTGGATCGATAAATACAGAGCAAGCCCGAAGAGTCGAGTCGAGTCCAAGTGACAGAGTAAAAGTTTGTAGGTAACCGGAAGAGTGAGGGTGAGGTAACAGCGTTGTTGGAGTCACAGTGAGCGAGCACGTAGACTCAGTAAGAAGTCATACAGCGATACTTCAATACCAAGACTGTATATATGTATATATTTTGCTACTAACCCGCATTACTGGAACTACTAACCTGCACTACCAGTTTGTATTATTACGTTAATACATTATTTTCATATATTCATTCCTGGCGTTTGTTATTTATTGGTACCGGATTTCAACGCGTAATCCACAACAGAAAGAAAGAAAATAATATATAGAGGAAAACGATTTGAAAGAAAGGAGAACAAACATGAAGAAAATGGAGAAAAAAAGAAATAAAGAAGATGCAGTTATTAGATTGTTCGTAAAATAACGACAGCTTTTATAAACAACATTTGTTGCTAAATTAATGTATTTAAACCGATCAAAATAGGAGTGATGGTCGTCTATTCTTCTCTTCCATCGATCTACAACGTTATTTATGTGTTTGCGGTAAAACCCTAAAGGTTTGAACCCTAGAAAAATACTTTCTGCATCTTCTTTGCAGTGGAATGCCTTCTGCCTTAATAAATTGTCAATATTTTTGTAAAAACTGACAGTCAGTAGAAGAGAAATCAGGAGAATATGCAGGATGTGGTAAAGTCCTGTATCCCGTGTTGGCGAGCGTCTGCAGTCTCATTCTGTCAAAATGCCGTCTAGAATTGTTAGGAAGTAGAATTGGATATCCTCGATTAAACAGTGCCTATCGTAATTTGCTTAACTGAATGTGAATTTCATCTATCTGCTGGCAGTAAAGTTCGGCATTGATTATTTGGTTAGATTCTAGAAAATTGAAATGAATAATGGCAGACCACCAGACACGAGCCATAAACTTCCTATGGCGCAGTTTAGTTTTTGAAAAGTGTTCGGTTCCTTCGTTATGATCCAGCCATTGATCCGATCCTTTATAATTGTCATACATGAACAATTTTTCATCACAAGTCACCATTCGATAATGAAATGGATCATTCGAATTTCGCAGATACAGCATCGAACACATTTCAAAACGTCAAAATATTTGTCTTTCACTGAGTTCATGCGGAACACATTTATCGCGTTTATCTAACTTGAGATGTTCTGCTAATGTTGAAATTCTAACAGCTATTAAATTGAGAGATTAGTCTGACATTTTGACATGATTTTTTTTATTTTTTTATTTAGCGTTTCAAGATGTCGATGGTAAATTTCAAATGGACGTACTCTAACACCTTGAATCAAGTTTCGTATCCCCACTGCGGAACTCTCAGAAAATAGTGTCTACTGACCAATTACGTGTTACTCCTTCGCTCTATGTTATGTTAATGTTCGGGACACTTTTTGAAGTATTAACACCAAGCTTGAACTCATGTAAAAAAAAGCTAAACGCATCTCATCTTTTTTCATGTTCAAGATGAAGTCTATAAAAAATTGTAAGTTAAATTTGACGTTGGGAGAGGGATGCTGTTCGCTATGACCTAAATGTTACATTCCCATTTTGAAGACAATTTTAAAGTTTGATTAGTAAAAGCGGTTGTATACAACTGACAGTTTAGATATTTCTGACCGAGTCTTGAGTTTAACTTCATGCATAGAATTATATGAAAATCTCAATATTACGAGACTGTTTACGAGAACGAGATTTTAGGTTAGGGTTTGTAGCAAATTGCAGTGTTGGGAGAAACTACCCTAGTCAGATGTTTTTTTTTTATGTTTCATTTCCTTATCCTCTATACTTAAGGATGTTATTTACTCTGCGTAGTTTTAGTCCTGGGTATGATGATAAACTGCATCCTGCAGCAAGGCCTCGGATATCGCAGGTTTTTAAAGAGCTTGGAATCCCCAAATAATAATTGTTTTCTCAGTTCCACCCTGACCTTAGGTAGTAGAACGTGTCACGGTCCAAGTTATGAGCAAATTGTGTACCCCACAAACAAAACAAAAAAAAACTATGAAAGTAGAAAAATATGTTTCTATATAAAACGTATTACCAACAATAGATATTTATAGCAAAATTAACAACAATAACTATTTATAGTATATATTTAATTAGAGTCATAAAATTGTGCTTCAAAATATTTAGATTTCGGCTTTAAACAACCCATAGGGATGTCGACATGCCGCTAAAGAAATCAACCAACTTTTAATGACAAAGTAAAACGTGTGACACTCAATAAAAGCAGCATTCATTATTAATGATATGAAAGATAAATTTCCTATCCTTTATATCACTATAAGGAGTCTAGTAAAGAAGCCATTTTTGATCAGTCTTAATCGTATATTTGTTCAACATGACATAGTCATCTTAACCCATTCAATGCAACTGAATTCTGAAATTAATGATGCAATGTCCATCACCCGCTGTGTTATAAATTAATCGAGAGATGACATTTCTATGCAAGAATGAGATGTATATACGTGTAACATTGTCATAAAACCAACTAGACGCATATCTCCACAGCTGATATCAAATGCAAGTGAGTATATTAAGTGTTTAATACGGAAGGAGGAAACCAATAGGATGACGAGGGCACATGAAATGTATACAGGATATAACTGTCAAAACGGGTCTATTTCAATGAGAAATTCCTATCAAGCAATAATATTGTGGATAAATAGTTAAATTTAGATAAAATAAAACCTTTAAGAAAAGTGTTACGAAGTGTATGAATAAAGATATAATGAAAACTCAGCCTACGCGCTTCGTCCTCTGATTGACTTTATCAAAGCAAATTTAAATTATACAAATCATTGTAGGTTCTTATATCAGTAGAGATATGCACTATGCTAGATGGGTGTATTTTTATAAACATTTGGCCGCAAGCAAGATAATAAAGCCACTTAGGACCAAGAGGTTTGAGGTATTTTTTAACGAGTAGGCGTCGGCTATGGTGAGTTTTTATTTTCTCTTTATTCACATAGTCTTTTTACTCTAACGTTAACTCACACTCACACACAACTTCCACACGCACACCCACCCACACAAACACACACACACATATATATGTATAGAGAGAGATTTATACATATAAATTTTAGTATTTAAGAAGTAAAAGTGAAGCAGATATTTTCATATAGTGCACAATATTAAAAATAGGGCATTGATAATATCATTTTTCATATATATATATAAAGACTATTTAGCTGTAATTGTCCCTATCAATACTTATGGACAATTACAATTAAGTAATTCTACTGTTTATATATATATATATATATATATATATATATATATATATAATGGACTCTCCCTAGGAAACGACAGCTAGATACCAGCACATATGATATGATTAGAGTGATTTTTGAAGGGGCGCATACAGACTCTTGGTGCACTACATACCGCAAGATCCCCAAACGACTCTGCACAGGTTTTTTATTCTCCTAGACCAGTTTTCATGCAAGGCTATGGATCCTAGTATGTTCTGCTATTTACCCATAGCTGGACGGAGAAAAGGAGGATTAATAACTTTCCCAAGGGTATTAGCACGTAAGTGAATGTAATAGATTCGACTGGAGTTCGAAAAATTCGGCTCTCTCTCCCTCACTTCTTCTATCTCTCTCTATCCTTATCTCTCTCTCTCTCTCTCTCTCTCTCTCTATATATATATATATATATATATATATATATATATATAAAAATATATATATATATATATATATATATATATAAAGAGGGAGGGAATAAGATTTATGGTTGATGCGTAAATACATACATATGTATGTAAATATTTGTGCATGCTTGCTTAGACTAGAATGTACTTCGCGCGGCCCGATATCACAAAACCTTGACAGTCGTTGCAGGTTGTTGGATGTTGGCCAATACCGATTTCCCTAAAAGGCGGGTAATCGTTTCCATGAAGCGTGTCTTAATTACCCTACTCGTCCTGGCCGTGAGTGAATCAAACTGGTAGATGTCCAGAACTTTGCGTAGAAACTCACCGAAAGTTGCAAACATGCCGGTGAACACAATTGAAAAGACCAAAGGAGACTGCCTGTTACTGTAAATATTGAAACGATACAAACCATTAATATGAATGTCAGTTTCTTCTATTGTTCAAAATAAAATACATAATTTTATTCAAATCATTATATATAATCTTATATCAATAGAGATATATAATATGCTTGAGGGGTGTAATTCTATAATCATTTAACCCCAAGCAAGATAATAAGGCCATTTAGAACCAACGGGTTTAAAGTATTTTTCTGTCTATTAAAGACACATATATATGTTTGAAAAAGCATTTCGTATTATACAAAGTTGCACAATTTAATTCCGAAAATATTCGGGGAGTTTATTTGGAATGGTCTTGTTAGTAAGGATAACATAAGCCGTGTCCTTATTTGGAAATATTCGATATTCATTGACCAAGCACCAAGTTTCTGAAACGTCTACAATAATTTTCGTATAACTGTTCTTCAAGAAAGGGGGTTTCTTATATCTACAAAATGTTATCAATCTTTCCAGTATTGATGAGGGCACCCTTCTTAAAATTCGAATGAAGTAGATTTGAACATGAATCATCTGGATTCTGTCATTATATTATTTTCGAGTTACATGTGCTATACATTTACGCTATTGCTACTGCTGAATGTCATCAAGTGATGCGTTTACTGTCATTCGCTACAGTTAGTTGTCAGTGATTCTGTAGCGCCAGTCAGCCGAATTACGAGAATGGTGATCATCGCTGACATATACCTGCTTCCTTTTTTCTGATAATAAAATCACCGTTAATCAATACATTAAAGCCACCATTATTCAAGGTGTTACTGTGAATTACATAAAGAACGAGGACAATAAATGAATAGTTTTCGGAGAGAACGATTGGCATTAAATCTAAATTGTTTGCTGAATACAGGAAAGCAGGAGACTGGAAGAAAGTTGCCGACGCGAGAATTAGAGAAAGAGATCCATACAACTTATGTTTACATGACGTAATTCACAACAGTAAAATTCAGAGACCGCTGACAATCTAGAACTGCGCTTATATTCGTGAAGTCCAGGTAACAACGAGGTAAGATGAACAGGGCAATCACCGTGGGAATATTTATAGAAGAGGCAAATAAATATATATTACAGCGGTGATAAAGTGGCAGAATAAGAGATGCCAGGTCAGGGCCGATAACATTGCAGATTCTTTAGATTTTGTCATCAATATCTATACACATAACAGAAACCGCAGTCTAAAGGCGACAGCAATATTCGATACGCGACAAATAGTATAACCATCAATGTGCATGATAGATTCTTACGGGGACGAATGGCGGCATAGTGAATCGACTTTCCGAGCATCAGTATTACGAACTGACTCAATATAATCCTCATCGCTCCATGACTGAGGAAAACCTGAGACTAAGAAAGCACAGTGAATTGATCTCGTGAAGGTTATCATCATCCATGTTGATGGAAGGAAATAATGCTATATTTAAGATTAATAGAGAGCAGTTTCGTTTTAGAGGCGATAAAATTAACAGGCAACTACTTGTCTCAGTCTAAAACCGATTCTCGATGGTTTTCGAAGCCAGCTGCCAATTTGATTTTAGCGAATCTATCAGACTTATTAGACAAGTATAAAAAATGGTATCATCCGCATGCTGCTATCCGTGGCATTCGGTAAAGTGTTCCAAGAATGATTCCATTGTTTCAAGAATTGCTCATATTAAAGCGAGAGTCAATAGGCAACAGGCAATTCTATTAGGTTGGTGCAAAAATAATGACGTAATAATGTCGTTTTTTGACGTTAAAAAATATGTCAAAAACGACATTATTACGTGATTATTTTTGCACCAGCCTAATATAATGTAGATTCCTACAATTCGTATAAATACCAATTTCAAAGTGTTTACTATCAGTTCTCTGTACTCTGTCTTTTGTCAAAATTGCTAGGATTCGCGACTCAGCAAACAATTGTTGTAATGTTTAGCAGATGACTAAAAATTACTTCATTTGGATATGATGTTCTATATTATCTCTAGTTTCGCTATTGTTTTATAGCACTGAAAACTTAGTAAACAGCCGTTGTCATTCAAAAGATAAAAAAGGTTGTTTTCGAAGATTCGAAACCTTTCTTGGCAAACAGTTATCTCGATTTTGAAGAAAAATAAATGCATTACATTTGAATTACATGTACGCGTTTCATTCGGATTAGAAATCAGTATTTAAAAAACCTATTGCGGGAAAAATCTGCCGCGTCAGTCATGTATCGAAAGATACGTGATCGGCCAAGGGTGCATCACGCATGTCACATATCTGATACTGATTTTCAAAATTTACTAAATGGGGATTAACTTGATCTTAATCCAAGATTAATTTTTTTTTCACATGATATAATCGAAAATTGTTTCAATAATATAGAGAGCCTTCTTGGTTTCAAGAGAAATGCATGTTCTATTAATAGATGTGGTCAATATATATATATATATATATATATATATATATATATATATATATATATATCTCACTATAAACATTATTTTTAGAAGGTATTAATATTATTAGACGCATCATTCGTTTATTCCACAGTATATTTATTTGTTTTGTTTTTTTTTTATATTGGACTGCATATTCGAAGAAAATATGTGCTCACCGAAAGGATTCGAGGCTGCTAAGAGGCCTACCCGACTTGGCCACGGCGTTGCCTTGGCGAAGAGCGATTATTTTTCTTTAATATGATAAGTATGTATGTATATGAATAAAGACAAAAGTAAAACTTGTCCTAGGCGATGCGCTTCGTGGTTTTATGTAACAATTAATGAAATGCATTAGTTACACAAAATCAACTCAAACTTAGTCTAACTACAGACACATTCAATAAAAAAGGAAACACTTTATTTAGACGGAAGATCCTCACGATTGCTCTAATCGAATCATATCAAAATGTGAATGTACGCCGCTGATTTCTTTCAAACATTTCCATGACCTCTTTCCAAAGTTGATATACATGATTATATTATTCGGACAATTGACCTCATCTTTTCGCCATATTTATTCCAACGTTTCGGCCATTGTACTCTCCGGCCTTCTTCAGGTTGTTGGAATGTCGAACTGAACCCTTTATTTCGCTCACTCGGGTTGACTGTTCTAGTCCCACATGCCATGTTTAATGGATGTCAGTTCGTAGTTATCTCCTGTTAATTCCCCTCTCTCCAAGTTCTCCCCTGCCTTAACACTCTCAACCCCTTTAGGTCCTGTCACTGGATCTAAATAACGTCTTTATCCACTGTGCTATGTCTCCAACCGCATGATGAAGGCCGGAGCGTACAACGGCCAAAACGTTGTAATAAAAATGGCGAAAAAAGTTGAGGCACAAGAGTCCGAATAATGCAAATAGTGTACATAATACCTCATCTCAGAAATATAGACAGATATTGATTACACATGAGTATAAAAATACTAAAAGAAAACGGTTAATTTCATAAAGTCCTGTTATTTAAAATATATAAGACACATATTTATTTATTGGATACCAAAATAATTTAAATATTAATTACATTAAAACAATTCAACAAAATCATTTAATTTCTTTTGTTTATTATTAAACATTAACTTATTCCCGTCAATGGTTACTCACAATGTTTAAGAGATATATACGTCTTCTTTTGCCTTCTTTTATGTGACGTGCCCATTCAGGACGTAGAAATAATGGCTCTCCAATTCCCCCTATCCCTTGTAGCTCTCAATAAGCTTTGTCCCTACTTCACCCAGACCCTGTTCTGTCCCCCACTTGCTTATGCCCGATAGGTATGAGCGCATTGCTTTCGCTTGTCTCTATCTATTCGCCCTGTGAGTATCAGACTCTCCAAGACCTGCTTTCTCATTATATGTTCCAGAAATTGCAGCCTCTTCTTCCGGATGTTAAGTAAATGCTTCCTCCTTTTTTGAATCCTCTCCAACACCTCATCGTTGCTCACATGCTCGATCCACGTACTCTGTTTGAATAAGATATTAATCTTTATCGTTTTGATATTTTAAGCAAATTCTAGATTTTTGAAGCATATACTTAATACATTCGCTTTTGTCTAGCGCCAAAGTGATGACCATAGACGAGAAATATACGTCGTCTTCTGTCTTCTCTTATCTGCCGTGTCCATTCAGGACGTAGGCGATCAAGCCTATCGACTTTCCCCTACCCCATGTAGCTCTCTCAATACGTTTTGTCACTTTGCTATTTCTCCCAGACCCTGTTCTGACATCCACTTGCATTATGCCCGCTAGGTATGTCACGCGTTGCTTTCGCTTGTCTCTCTCTATTCGCCCTGTGAGTATCAGATTCTCGAAGCTCCCCTCTTCTGATTACATGTCCCAGAAATGTCAGCTGTCTCTTCCTGATATTAAGTATAAACCTCTTCCTTGTTTGCATCCTCTCCAAAACCTCATCGTTGCTCACACGCTCGATCCACGTACTCTGTTTGAATAAGACGTTAATCCTTATTGTTTTGATATTTTCAGTAAATTCTAGATTTTTGAAGCATATACTTAATACAGTCGGTTTTGCCTGGCGCCCTAGTGACGACCATAGACACAAAATTTGCTTTGAAAGAATTAACATTCGACTAACCTATTTCATACATTTACAAATATATATATTTATGAACACGATTTGTCAAATAAAGATCCAGGAACATTTCAATTAAGTGAATCTCATACAATTGAAGTTTGAGGAGGCAGACGCTTTTCACTTCCTGAAATAGCTGACTATTGATATTCATAGATATAGCATTATCCTCTCTTCTAGATTTGTCTGGCGAAAGTTATTACAAAATCGTTTCAATTTTCAAAGTATGTCCGATGATACTATGGCGGAAGTTATGTTACAACCCCACCGCTCATTCGGTTCAGTGGTGCGAGTCAAAGCACTTCAATCCCCGAAATAAACTGTGTAAATGACACTGTATACGAAGTTACAATTCCAAGTTTGAAGTTCGTGATTTAAAGCTGTCATTTCTTTAGAAACATATGTGGGAATGTGTTAGGTACAAAGCCATGATGCGATATCTCAATCAGATTTGATAATGTTAAGCAACATCGTAACTGGTCATTACTTGAACGGTGGACCGATTAAGATAACAAAGTATTGTAAAGTATATCCGTCTTGGTTCGAATTCTGTAACATTGAGCCAGGAAAACATGACATAATATGAGTGAGAATTTTAGGGGATTTACGAAGCGTGGTACAAGGCCGAAACTATACGGCAACTAGTGGGGATCGAACTCACTACTCAGTTATAATTGATCTAGCAAGAGAAGCTTGTTAACCATTAGACCGTGTCGAATTGCCCATGTTTGAGAATATATGGGATAATCTTACTAACCCTCTCTTAAATCTAGACAACGTTAAAAACCACAATATTTAAATAGACTTCCCCAAAATTACATTAATAAAATAATATAATTTTATTCCATTTTATTTTTAATCTTCAGTACTTACAGAATACCAATCTTTAAAAAAATGACATTTAACACACTTCTCGTGAAAAGTTAAGTCGCTCATAGACGTTACAACAAATTTAAGGTAATTTTAATACTACCAAAGAATGATGGATTATTTAGAAATTTAAAATAAATGGAATTGACCACAAGAATGTCATGCAAAAGCACTAAGAAAAACGTGGTTACTGGGTGTGAAAAAATTAAAATCAGAAAAATTATGAAAGAGCGATAACACTTGTCGAGTAATCAAGAAGACAGTAGATAACTATCGACATTGCATTTAAAATTTTAAAGACCACTGTTGGAGGAAAATCATAGAGTCTTATATATAATATCAGTAGTCAATACATATATATATATATATATATATATATATATATATATATATATATAGTGTAACCCAGATATAAGAGAGTTGTCGGGACCGGAGAAGAAGTCTCTTATATCCGGGTTTGGTCTATTTTGTTTAGGTAAGTATGGCTCTAATTTGTGACCAGAGAAAATCTCTCTTATATCAGGGTTTCTCTTATATCAGGGTATCTTATATCCAGGTTATATATATATATATATATATATATATATATATATATATATATATATATATATATATATAAATTTCCAAGAGGATAAAATCCAGGTAGAACTCAAAGTCCAGGACAGAGTAAGAATATAATATAAAAGACTCAAACACTAATATTCCCTGGTTATAATTTATTACATTGGAATTGCAATTCATCAGACCTACAGATTTGTAGGTTTGATGAATTGGATTCTCATTACGATTCCAATGTAATAAATTATAACCATGGGATATTAGTGATTGAGCCTTTTATATTATATCATATATATATATATATATATATATATATATATATATATATATATATATATATATATATATATATATACTGAAAACTCCCGTTTGTTTTAGACGTATGAATGACTTTCATTTCATTTAGTTCGGGTTTCATTTTTATGTTTCGTATGAGACATCAATCCTGCACGGAATTTACTGAAAGTCTGAACGTCATATGGGCTGATGTATTAACCCGAGATTTAGTGCTGGTTCTTAATTCTCTCAGATGGTTGAGACGATACTTTTCAAAGACATTTATACCTTTGTATTAGGTGTTTCTCCAGTTTGACCGGTTTACGACAGCAATTCGATCTCCTCTATAGGAATGTTTGCAGCACTTAAATTGTATTTAAATTTGACCTTGACGCGTAACCAAGGATGGCCTACATTACGCTTGACATGAAAAAGTTAGCTATACATGAGGATTTTCGGCATCCGATCATTACTCATTTATAACATGACAAGACCATCTGAATCGTGATTGTATCAGAAAGGATTCGATAGCACCGATGCCACATTTGATGAAAATCTCAGGGTTAGAGATTTTCTCCTGCAGTGTATAACTGCATATTGAACGAAGTCAGCGTTTATGAAAAGGATCAAATTGATTGATGTGTTTCCTGTATGGCGCCCACGATTCTGACCCAGAAAGAAGTTTGGTGAAAGTGATTGCTTGATAGGCACTGATCTTCGTTTTCAGTGAAATTTCACGAACATCAAATAGGCGATGATTAAGCTTCCCAAAAGCATTGGTTGCCGTTGAAATTAATTAAATTTAATAAACGCCTAATCTTGCCAGTATCTAAGCCATTGACCGCTTGGAAATACCGGGTGCTATAAGCTAGGATGTGCGGCTGGTGCAATGGATAACTGTTTAGAATTAGAACTCAGAGTGTCGAGTTCCAATTCCAGTCGAGTTTTTCTATATACACTTACGTTTCAATTCCCCTGAAAAAAATACGGATTCATTGCTTCTGCCTCTGGTTAAATTGTAAAAATTTTATCAATCAAATTTATTGTTATCTCTAAAAGTTCTTACAATCTAATTATATTTAATCTAGGTTTAAATAATCTGGAAAAGTTTGATAGACCATAGAATAAATCAAACATTCAGTATAGAAAAAATAAACCGGAAGAGAGTCCCACACGAGAGATGTGCGACAGTAGAATCACGTCTCGCCTATTAAACTGTAAAATGATGAGAACTTGGCGCCAATCTAGAACCTGTCTTATATTCATAAAGTCAACGTAAATTAATCAGAAAGTTTCATATTTTTCACGATTTATATTATGTATATGAAAATAGAATTAAATGATTCTACATTGCTGTAAATAAGTTATAAGAAGTCAATTTTTGTTCTTCAAATTGGAGTTTGAAAAGGATTTTACTTGGCTCATAGTAATATTACGTTTCCATTTATCTTTACATTCAATATTGCATCTAAATTTAGTAATATTCTTCGGTGATATATTTTACTCACCAAGTAAATATTTGTCTAATCTCACGGATAAGATTTGGTGTCCTTGCTGACATTAAAATTGAAATTAAATGTGAATCTCATTGGAAGATGGCTGTTATCATTTTCTTGGGAATTAGTTGAACGATTTAGAGGAAACCGTAAGAAATTGAGGAAGCCATTTCTTTTAAGAAAGACAGAGGATATAAGATAATTTCGGAAATAATCATATGAACGGTACACTCTCTCACATATAAAAAATTTATGATATATATATAAATATATATATATATATGTGTGTCTGTGTGTGTGTGTGTGAATGAAACGTTAGCAAATGTATATATTAATCACATATATATATATATATATATATATATATGTGTGTGTGTGTGTATGTATGTATGTATTACTCGCACATATGTACATATATATTTATATATTAATTCCTAAATTAATGTACATTTTACCTATCTATTGGGTCACGAATGCTTTTTTAAACGTAATCATTTGGTATGTAGGTCAAATTTTTTGAGAAAATGTACATTTATACTTATATATTTTAAGATATGTTTGTGTTTATACGTTCTTCTTTAGAGATAGAAATATTTAAGTAAATGCTCTGTTTATAATAAACAATATTACCAACATTTACCGGCCTGAATGTCCGAGAAAATTTCATAGCAAATATGCGTCCTCCGCGAGGACTTGAACCTGTGTCCTGTACGGAACATCATATAGCCTAACGTGCTTTACCGATGTAGTCACAGAGGAGCGTCTCTGTTAGAAAAGTTAATTCTCCATGATTTTTTCGTACATTCATATTCGCTCGATGGGTATCCAAATGTAAACAAATAACGTCACACCTTATGAAATGAACAAAGTCCGACAATTATTTTCAGACATTTTTATGTTTATACATTCTTTTTTATAGAAACAATTATTTAAGTAAATGCTTTGTTTATAATAAACAGTATTAACAACATTTACCGGCCTGATTGTATTTTTTCTATATTTTCTCGGACATATGTAATCACATCAGTGAAAACAACATTTCGTAAGATGATGTTCTAAAGGACGACACATGTCACAGGAAAAAATATATGTATCTACGTAGCTTTTAGTATATATATATATATATATATATATATATATATATATATATATATATATATATATGTGTGTGTGTGTGTGTGTGTGTGTATTATTTTATGTGTGAAATACTTATTAGAAAGTGCTCAATATCGGTGATAGAGCTAACATATTTAGTTATATGGATTTCGCGCTTTTGCGATGATCAGTTTGTCTTATGATCTCAAAAGCGTGAAAACCAAGGTCATAAACTTATACCCATACAACTGAATATATATATATATATATATATATATATATATATATATATATATATATATATATATATATATATATATATATATATATATATATATATATTACAGGGTGACCTCCACCCTGTAAAAAAATCAAAACACACAAACTTTTGAATAACAATTTTCCTTCTTTTTTATTTCAGAGTATATAAGTTGACTTTGTGCATGAAATATTGCAACAATAATCTTCCCCAATATATCTTGGTCAGCCAAGATATGTCTTTCTCAACACTATGTTGCAAGTAAACTTTCGAAGAATGTTTCATTGTCGTCATGGTCTATCAAGAATAAGAATTTATTACTTTGTTTAGAACTTCAAAGATTATGGGACCGTGCCTAATCTGAACTCTAATAGTCTGTGGGACACTTATTCTGGTTAGAGGGGGAGTTCTAGAACAGAGGGGAACACTGATGCTGTACGGGACTCAGTGGTACGGAGCCCTAAGGAATCACATTAATGACAATGTCAACAGCTGAGAATATCTCGGGAGTCCTTGAGGAGTGTTCTTCAATCAGGTCTTCATTTTTATTCTTACAACATCCAAGTAAAGCAGAATTTTACGGAGATGGGCATGGAATAACGCGTGACCATATGTGAATTGTTTCGTGACACAATCGAAGACAATCTAGGCTTCTTGGATCATGTTCAGTTCTCTGCTTTCAGGACATGTAAACAGTGATTATTGGGGTACAGCCACCCAGGGGTTGTGTTACAGAGGCCGTTACACGCAACAAAGTGCACAGCATGGGTTGCAATTTCTAAAAAAGTTATTATCGGTCCATATTGGTTCGAAGAAGAAAATGAGAGCTCTCAAACAGTAAGTAGAGAGCGCTATATGGAAGTGCTGAGGAAGCTTTTAGCATCATTGGGACGACGCAGAGGGATAGATCTAGATGAACAGTGGATCCAGCAAAACCCCTCCCACACACACACATCAAATGATTCTCTTTAGCCTGGCTGAGAGCGAATTCAGGAGATATTGATCAGCAGGAAGTGTGACGTTGAATGTGAATCGCACTCACCGGACTTGAACACTACATTTTTATATTTGTGGCGGTATCTCAAGGTAAATGTTTACCAGAACAACCCTGAAAATGTTGCTGAACTGAAGGCAGCAACCACAACAAAAATCAGGAAATCCCCAAAGAGGAATATGTCCGAGTAATTAACAATTTTGCACGACGTTTGCCACCAACGTTCAAAGGTTCTTGAAATCAACTGGACCTTTGTCAGATTTATTTCAATATTTATGGGTTCTGTTTTTGTGGAAGTAACCCTGTGGGATATATATATATATATATATATATATATATATATATATATATATATATATATATATATATATATATATGAAATGGACAAAGTTCGACAATTATTTAAAGACATTTTTATGTTTATACATTCGTTTTATAGATATAAATATTTAAGTAATTGCTCTGTTTATAATAAACAGTATTAAACTACATTTACTGCTCTGAATGTCCGAGAAATTTTCATAGAAAAGATTCGTCGTCCGACAGGAATCATACCTGTATCCTATACAGAACCGTCATATAGCCTGACGTGCTTTTAACTGATTTGGCCACAGAGGAGATTTCGGTTAGCAAGGTTGATTTTACTCTCTTTAAACAAAATTTTCCATGATTCCCTCACGTACATTCATATTTGCTCACATCTCTTGTATAATGTGGGACGTCATTTGTTTACATTTGGATACACGATGAACGGATGTGAATGAACGTGAGAGAATCATGGAAGATTGTAGTTTAAAAACAGTAAAATCGACCTTGTTAAACGAACGCTTCTCTGTGGGCAAATCGGTTAAAGGCACGTCAGGCTATTTGTCGGTTCCGTATAGGATACGTTTCGATTCATGTCGGAGGACGAATAATTTCTATGGAAATTTCTCGGACATTCAGGTCGGTAAATGTTGTTTAATACTGTTTATTATAAAACAGAGCATTTACTTAAATATTTGTATCTATAAAAAGAATGTATAAATATAAAAATGTCTTCATATATATATATATGTATGTATGTATGTATATGTATATATATATATATATATATTTATGTGTGTGTGAGCATATATATATATATATATATATATATATATATATATATATATATATATATATATGCGTATGCACGTGAGTATCTGTTTATAAAATGCACTTTTGTGCACCGCTGTTAGAAGTTATTGGCACTTTTGCTTAGATATTTTGTCTTTTACATTATGGCGAAGAAATTTAAAAACTGTTACAGTTGACTTATTAATTTTTGGTTTTATTAACTTTAGGTGTGGATAAACAGAATAACATTTACAAGAAAATAAATACATATGTATCTCTATAATTAAAAGGAAATTATATATTCTTCATGAAAAGTAATGAATCTCATGTAGCAATTTTAATATACATATATGATTTTTTTTTCTTGAGAATCTAGTTCGTTGCACTCAATCTCACGAAAGCCATTTCAAAACTTAAATAATTTTCTTGAATGTTTAAAATTGCACTAAACCTTCTTTAAAAGCAGATGATGGTGAATATATCTGAATTTGTTTTGGAAATTAGAACGCAGGTTATTCCGGCCTATAAATTATGCATTTAATATTATATACATTTTAACCACTTCGATGTTCTAACCTTAAATCATCTGGTCTATACTTCAAATAGTGGCTGTTGCTAAGTTCCATGGGAGTGATTCAATACGCCCTAATTAACGTTTTCCGCCGATATGAAAGAAAAAGATTATGTTCAATCATTTTCTAGGTCTGCGACTAGGAAAATTGGTTCACTGTGTCGTGCTAAACAATTTTCACGTCCGAATCTACCTTTTACCTTTATTATCTACCATTCGTGTATTGTAGTCATGTGGCCGAGTGAATAGAAAATTCGCATTCGGATCCAGATTCGAATCTTACCATGACCGATTGGTTATCGAATTGGAGGGGTCGATCCCAGCGTGCGGTACTTTTGAAAAGTGCCTGAAAACCATACCACGGGATGACCTAAGCATAGCCGCCCTTTTAGAGGGGTGGCCAGCTATATAAATGTATTCGTGTATGCATTGAATAATGCTGTTCCGTCCGAACTTATTACTTTTGTTCTGTATTTAGTGATCATTGATAAAGTTCAAAGAAGAATCTGCAGTATTATTGTTCCTAACGTGGCATCTCGGATTCAGCCGTATTTTTTCTTCGACGGATTGTAGCTTCCCTCTGCCTTTTCTATAAATACTTTCATTGCAATTTTTCTGATGAACTTTTCGTCTACCTTATGCTTTTAAACGGTGGCAAGTTCTCGTTATTTTATAATTGAAATGACTGGCTTCTCCCGAAAGTTACTTGTTTATTTTCTCGTACGTCTTTTCTTGTGGAACTGTCTTCCGGTTTTTTGCTTTTCCAGTCAAATTTGATCCTTCAAGTTTTTCAATGATAATCTTTATCTTCTGTCTTCTTAATTTATAGTGTTCTCATTTATCAATACTTATAATTTCCCAATTCTCTCAAAATTCGTAACCCATTGCGACTCAGTGACTTTATTGATTTGATTTGCTAGAAATGAAAAACATACTGCTGAAAATAAAGCCGAACTGGGATGAAGAAGAAACGGTAAGAAACATACGTAAACTTTTAAGAACTGTTCAAATTAACCAAGATATTACAGCTAAGGCTTTCAAGAAATTAGCTTGAAACCCGTTGAGATGAAACCATCATGACACTCACTTTCGAGAACAGCATCGCTCTGCACGCTCGGAAACCATGCTGACATCATTAAACTATATTACTTAAGGCATTTGTAATAATGTTTAACTTAGACAAATTAACACTTTTGTTAAGCGTAATTTATTCAGGTGAGGAAAAACTAGAATTTGGGTGTCATAAAAATAAAATTGTTTGGAGACGTCAGCGTGTTTCTTTTCGTAAAAATAACACCATTTCTACAACAACAAAATGAACAGTGGGTTTCATAGATTTTTTTTGTCCGGCTCGGTGGAAAATGAACAGGAAATATTGTGAATGTTAAGGACAAAAATGAAAAGAAATTTGTGGTGAGATATTGTATGATAAATTGAAGTTTCTTGTTAGAAATCTCTAGCGGACATTTCTTTTTGTTATCTGTTATTACCATCGAATATCTACGTCTGTATTAGTCCAGGAATAACTCGACGATAATTGTTTTACTTGACTTTCACAGAAGGAACCGGTCCCTGTAAAATAGAAAACAAAATGCTTATTTTACAGTCTATTTTGTAGGTAAAATAACAATACAGTTTTAACACAAACGTTTATTTATTTTCACTATCAATTATTAAGACAATTTAAAATATTCTCCATCATCAATTCTTAAAACACACGTTAAAATCATTTATTCGTCATCAATTATTAAAACGAATATAGAAGTCTCTGGATATTTTAAGCAATCAAGCATAAGTCTCTGCAAATCCAAAACTTTCCCTTGCGCATAGTTCACTTGCCAATACACTTCAGGGGCACCCTCTGAAGACAACGGTCGCAGATCACAAAATCCATGTTGTTCATGTACTGCCTACGGAGGTCACACAACCGGTGCGCTGACGACCGGAGGGAGAATATATTCTTAAATCAAATACTAATTATTAGGTTTGTGCAAGAATAATAACGGTTTTTGACGTATTTTTAACGTCAAAAACCGTCATTATTTTTGCACCAACCTAATATATTTAGGCAAAAATAGTTTTGGTGTTTATTTTACAGCGATTGGCAAAAATAACCGTTCCTCCATCCGGATCTTATACTTTTTTATTAAATTTCATCGAAATAAAAAGCTGCACTTCCCCTCTCAAGGCAGAGGTTTACTGAATGAAGTGTGTTATATGAATGTAAGAAAATGGAGAAGGAAGTGAAGATAAGGAATATATATATATATATATATATATATATATATATATATATATATATATATATATATAAAGATTGATAATAGAGTGTAAGTGTTTAATATTGTAGTTGTCAAAAAAGCATCTACACAGTAGTCTATTCCACATATTAACATCATTGGGCAAATAAAAATCTCAAAAAATGTGACTCTTGCTCTTTTACACTTAGAATTCTGCAAAGGTAGAATGGTGACTTACTGTTGTAACGTTTGAACTGGTGAAACTAAAGGTCATCTGATCACTTGGAATGCAGTAACGATAGGTAAAGTTGTGTTTACGTGGAAGCTGCTGCAGGGGAGGGGGGCAAATCTATCAATTTTGTTAAGCGAGTATTGATAGGCTGAAATCGAGATGGGCTAACAATACTTCATATTTGATTCCCAAAAATTTGAAAATCAAAGAATAATGAAAAACTTGACATGATGCAGAGTCATGTTGCCAGACACAAGACACTGGCCCAGTTTAGCACGACCTCCTCAAGGCAATTAATGTACGCCTTGATATTGAGTCTGACGCCCTGTGGCGAGATGAATGGAGACATAAATTCGCCATCACTAGTGATCACTTTAATTACCTTCGCAATCACCATTAGACTCATCCCACTCTTTCCGAATCCTCTGTACTGTTCTCAGATTGACACCCAAATACTCTGAAATGTTATTATTGGAGTTTCCGGTGGGAATGCAAAGCTGTAAAGTATGGCGTTTCCAAATGTCGAGCGGAGTGAATTGCATCATGGTGCTCTTTTTCTCACAGACAGTGGCCAACTGACCCTACTATACTGTGCAGTCAACAAAATAAACAAAAAAAAGTACCCGCAAAATTAGAAATATAAAATGACAACAAATTACCCATCAGGCTCTCTATATAAAATGAAAGTAATATAATTGTTTTGCAAATTTACCGATAAAACAAAACAACTTATTAGGAAATTTGAAAAATTTTATATGAAAAGTGATAGGCAGAACTTGTCCATGTCATTTAGAAGATATGTTTGAGAAAATTCTTGCTAAATATATAGACCTTATTTAATATATATATATATATATATATATATATATATATATATAGATAGATAGATAGATAGATAGATAGATAGATAGATATGTGTGTGTATTCGGGCTGCAATCCCGCTTTATACAAGTTTAACTAAAAATATCTGACAATTTACTGAGATTAATTTTTTATTTAATTATTCTTCTGTTCTGATAATTTTCTTCTTTTCTAAAGATATATTATTTAGAAATTGTTTGAATGTGTTCTACAGTTTTCGGCTATACTCATATATATATATATATATATATATATATATATATATATATATATATATATATATATATATATATAAAATTGCATCCAATAGGAATTAAGTGGATGTAATATATGCTCTGCTTGAATAAAACAACGAGCTGTCTATGTGAATCAGTTTTGATAATTTTATTAATAGGATTCACTTGGATTATTTGCCAAAGAATTATTAATAACATATATATATATATATATATATATATATATATATATATATATATATATATATATATATGTTTGTGTATGTATGTATGTGTGTGTGTGTAAACAATGAAGCTACTAGGTGTGCGTGCAGAATCCGGAATGCAAAAAAAAAAAAAAAATCTGAAAGGACGCATTAAACTCACATATTTATGCGTTCCGGGATCATACATTAATTTTCCTATGAAAACCGATACATTGCACACAACTAACTCGTAACAGGCATGAGATAATAAAAGGAATTTGTTTTCTGTTGATACTAAATGAACAATGACTGTAGTACATTCATACATGCATGTTTAATTTAAATTGTAACTAATATAGTCTTTCTGCAAACAAAAGCGAATCATTTATTTGTTCGTTTTGCAGGATATCCAATCCTTATGGCTGTTCTAATGCCGATATTTAATTTTACTTGCGAGCTTTGAAGTAATACAAATACATGTTATTCTCTTTTCATAATTATGTACATGGTAGATGATACTCAACATCTGTGCATGTATAAAGGCAGTGATATGTGATTTATTTTGTAGTTTTTTTTAACTTATATTTTGTTTCTTTAAGAAATTTTAAGTTCTATATGTATTAATATCATGAATGAGATATTCAAAAAAATTCATGATGGTTTCATCTCTGTGAGTTTCAGGTTAATTTCTTGAAAGCCTTAGCTGTAATATCTGGATTATTTCAACAGTCCTTAAAAGGTTTCTTAACGTTTCTTCGTCATCCCAGTTCGATTTTATTTGGTTGTTTGATTGGTTTACCATGTTCAGCGGCATATCAAGCCCCCAGGGACCATTTATGGCTTCAACTAAATGTTTCGAACGCAATGGCATGTCTTCAACTACAGATAAAATGTATTCTTAGTCATTTTGATATATAATGTATTTTTAGTAATTCTACTATGGAAAAATTATTATTGAAAAATCTGCTATAAAATATATTGTTGGTAATTTTAATATAAAATGTATTGTGGGTAATTCTAATATAAAACGTATTGTTGGTAATTCTATTATAAAATATATTGTTGGTAATTCTATTATAAAATGCATTGTACGTAATTCTATTATAAAATATATTGTTGGTAATTATAATATAAAACGTATTGTTGGTAACTCTATTATAAAATGTATTGTTGGTAATTCGATTTTAAAATGTATTGTTGGTAATTCTAATATAAAATGTATTGTAGGTAATTCTAATATAAAATGCATTGTTGGTCATTCTAATATAAAATGTATTGTTGGTAATTCTATTATAAAATGTATTGTTGGTAATTCTAATATAAAATATATTTTTCATAATTCTATTATAAATACGTATTGTGGGAAATTTATTCATGCAGAAATATATTGCTTGTACTCCTAGTTTTCACTGATGAAATACGGAGGGAATGTTGGTGGTTTGCTAGGATGTAAGTGGCATGGCGTTTTCTTGATGTGAAGCTTTGCCTCGGCGGGACCAGGGGATGTATTTTGTCCGAAGACTTTCTGTGGAGGAGGAGTTGAAGGATGGAGAATAATTCGTCACCAACAAGGGCTTGGGGATGCTTTTGAAATCTAGCAAGACTTAAAAATGATCTCCGGACATTTCCCGCCCAAATATGGTATTAGATTGGTGCAAAATTAATGACGTAATAATGGCATTGAATGTAATCAGCCAGTTTTTAAGTTATTACACGATTGGAAAAGAGATCAGTTGCCAGTCTCTTACCATCGTGAGTTTTTGAGTTTTACTCGTATATCATTGTGTCATCAGCATAGATATTAAATGATAATTACAATCAGCGGCCTAACATTTTATGATCGAGAAGACCCTTACAATGGAGAACCTTTATAGTAACCTATTTGCTACACGTTGTCGAAAGACTTTTTGCTATCTAGTGCTATTTCTATGGTCCTCGATGTGTCGTCGAGAACCTAATTGATTGTGCGAGAGATGGTTGTTAGGACGTCGTCATTTGATCGGGCCGACCAAAACCTATACTGCTCGTCGTTGAAGCATTTGTTCTTTTCTAGGTGCTCGATGACATTTGTTGATTATTACCTCAGAAAGCTTGCTGATGATACTGAGGAGGCTGATGTCTCTTTTACGTTTGGCAGAAGTTAATAAATATTTTACTTTTTTGCTTACAGAAGGTTAGAACGTAATTTTCTCATGCTTTCCGAATGTTTAAGTAGTTATTTAATGAATATAGAAAGCGAGAAGAAATGACGAAACCTCGATTGCAAGAAGACAGAATTAATGGTTGTTATAAAAGGGAACATTCCGACACGCGAGGTACAAATTGAATGTACAAAAATGAAACAATTACAATTTATATATCTGGGAATTTTTTTTAAAAATAACTATGGTAGTTATAATTTCGCGTATATTCTTCCACTTCTTCTTCTTCTTCTTCTTCTTCTTCTTCTTCTTCTTCTTCTTATTATTATTATTATTATTATTATTATTATTATTATTATTATTATTTTCTTTGCTTTCTGGCGTTTACACATTTCTTTCCGGGTCCCACCCAGGGACCTATGGTTAGAAATGGCATCATGACACTTTTCACTGACAAAAAAAAAAAAAAAAAAAAAATTACATAGATAGAGCCCTTCGTAAAGTGTGGGCTGTACTTGTCAGAACAATTTTTTGTATCTCCTTGAGGCATGGGCTTCCAGGAATCCCTGCAATTAGTCTACTGCAATCTTTTCCAACCAGTCCTAGGGCTCCAACTACAACAGGGATTGTTGATGTTCCCATATGCCACATTTTCGAGACCTCTATTTCAAGGTCCTTGTATTTTGACAGCTTTTTGAATATCTTCAAAGATACATTGCAGTCAGCAGGGACTGCCATATCAATAAGGAGGCTCCGTTTTTGTTTGTGGTCTTTAATAACAATATCTGGTCGGTTGGCCTTGATTGTTCAGTTAGTGTGAATTGTGTAGTCCCATAGAACTGTAACAGGTCCTATCTCCGTAACTGGGTCTGGGTGGTGTTGGTACCAGTTTCTTTCAGTTTCTTTCCCGTAGAAGTTGCAGATTTTCTAGTGCAGATATTGGCCCACTCTGTCATGTCGGGTTTTATATTCAGTGGGTGCCAACATCGTGCAACCTGATACAAGATGATCAATCGTTTCTGGATATTTATCACAGAATCTGCATTTTGGGCTGACACAATATTTTAGTATATGTGCTTGATAATTCCTAGTTAGCAAGCATTGGTCCTGCGCAGCAAGGGTAAAACCTTCAGTTTCCGCTTTCAACCCTGCACTCCGTAGCCACTGATGGGTACGGGTTTTGTCTGCATCAGCTTGGTTGATACGGGCAGAGTATTGGCCATGAAGCGGTTTATCTTGCCATCGCTTCTGTATCTGGTCGGTTGCATTCGTCTTTGCTGTCTTTTTCAAGTATTTTGCAGTTTCAGCCGGTGTATTGTGCTGTAGTTGCATCTCTACGCCCATTTGAAGCTCCAGTTTGAATTTGTTGGCTTCTTTCATTACGGAGTAAAGACGCTTACTACTTTCATGTTCCTTGACGCATACCATCATCCAGTCTTCTGTAGTTTCCAAGTATTTTTGGAGGCCAATTGTTGTAGTTTTGTAGGACAGTTCTAGTTGAACTAATCATCTGCCTCCTTCGGATCTGGGCACATACAGACGATCAACATCAGCTTTGGGATGATGCATGCGATAGCAAGTGAGAAGCTTTCTCGTTTTGGCGTCCATTCGCTTAATTTCAGCTATGGTCCAGTTAAGGACATTAAAGCTGTAATGCACCACTGGGACAGCCAATGTGTTTATAGCTGATATTCTATTTTTTGAGTTTAGTTCAGTATTTAGTATCAGACGTACACGCCTGTAGTACTCTTTTCTTATTTTTTCTTTCATTTGGGGTGTTGTATGCCATCTCCTTCGCTAATTCCTAGGTACTTATAAGCTTCTTCATGCTCCAATTCCCTAATCTTTGTGACAAAATCTAAATCTATTGAGGGTGTTTCTGTAATTCTACCTTTCTTGAATGTTACTTTTGCACATTTATCTAATCCGAAGTCCATACCTATGTCGTCACTAAAGTATTTTACAATATTGAGGAGGCCTCTCAACTCATTGTCGTCTTTGGCAAAGAGTTTGAGATCATCCATGTATAGTAGGTGATTGAATATTTTCTTATTTATTTTGTAACCATAGCTACTGTTGTTCAGTTCATGTGTAAGAGGGGTTAAGGATAAACAAAACAGAAGGGGTGACAGAGAGTCTCCTTGAAAAATTCCACGTCGGATATTCAGACGGTTGGATATGGCAGTTCCCCCGGTGTGCCTAAGGTATAGTTTTGTGTTCCACATCCCCATGCTGTGCTTAAGAAAGTTTAATACCACAGGGGAGACTTTGTACATTTCCAAAGCCTTAAGGATCCAAGAATGTGGAACACTATCAAAGGCTTTACGATAATCAATCCACGCTGCACTGAGATTTCTGCGTCGTCTCCTGCAATTTTCCAGGATCATTTGATTTATCAGAAGTTGATCTTTGCAGCCATATGAACCTCTACTGCATCCCTTCTGTTCCAGCGAGAGAATGCTGTTTGTTTCGAAGAAGGAGTAAGTACGGTTCGTCAGTACAGACGTGATCAACTTATACGTTGTGGAAAGACATGTTATCGGTCTATAATTTTTCGGGTCGTCTGTTTCAGTTGTTTTTGGTATGAGGTATGTAATACCTTCAGTAACCCATTCCGGGATTTTATTGGGATTATTTACAAGCGTTGATAATGTTTTTACAAGTATGTCATGGGTAGATGAGAGATGATACAGCCAGAAATTGGGCACCTTGTCATTTCCTGGGGATTTCCATTTTTGGGATTTCGTTAGTGCTTGCCTAACATCATCTGTTGATATATTTACCCATTCTTGCAGAGGTGTATCCAGCAGTCGTTATTCTTCACGCCGTATCCATTCTGCATTTGGGTTACATTCCTTTGGGTTGCTCCAAATATTTTCCCAAAATGTCTGTACATTATCAATCGATGGTGGCGTTTCGACATGTATAGGCGTTTTTCCAATTTCCCTGTAAAATTTCTTAAGATCTGTTCGGAATGTTTTATTTTGGCGATAGAATCTACAACGTTTCTCGTATCGTCTTGTTCTCTGTGCTTTTAGCTGAAGTTTCTGTTTCAGCATTTCCTTGATCGATGGAATATCAATTAGGGATTTAATGGTATATTTTCGTTTGATCTTTTTGGATTTACGTGTGGAAATATTAGGGTTTCTGGTGAGCTCATCTAATATAAACAGCTCACATCTGATTTGTTTTATTTCTCGTATCAGTTTGGTTTTCCAAGCTGGTTCTCTGTGTCTGTTAATTCTATTTATTGTCTTGACACCAAGCTTCCGAGTCGCTGCTAGTGCTGTTGCGTATATGACGTTGTTAACTTCTGTTATGTTTCCCGGTGGTTTATCTGTTAACAGTGTTTCCAGGGCAGCATTGTATATTTTCACGATGTGCTTGTTGGGATTTGTCATATGGATTTTCGGGAGCTGGTCTCTGTCTGACAATTGTATGAAAGTTACTCTGCTGAGTACTTGGATGACGTCATTTTTCGCTTCGGTGATTTCAGCTTCGTGGTTTTCAGGGAATTCTAAATTAATGTACCTGGAGTCATCTTCAGTGACAATTTCTGGAGAACTAGAGGTTGTGTCTAAGGTAGAATCTTCGGTTTCATTTCCTGGGAGATGATTTCGTATTTCATTCGCTTTAGCGTCCACCTCATCCTCTATCGCATTCTTTATTTCAACATTCGTCTCAACAGAGTTTGAGTGATGGGTCATAGTATTTTGCCTTATATCTAATTTTATCTTATCTATTTCTGCCTTTGAGAGTCTGTTGTTTCGCATGATATCTCTGCGGACATTGGCAAGCATGTTTGGATTGAGGTTAGGTCTTATATCATTTCCCACCATATTTCTCCATATTTGGTATGTTTGATTGGTGGTGTTCTTTGCTGGGTTTTCGAGTGCAGTGAAGAAGGATGTCATAACTTGTCGATACTCTTCGCGGGTCCATTTCGTTCGTTTCATTTTTACTAGTCGATTTGGCATTGAGACACTTGGTCCAAGGTTGGCGATAATCCGGGTTTGGTGACCTAGTGTCTCTTCGTGTGTGGAAGAGTTTGTTCCAGTGACAGACTTTTCGACCTCAGACTAGTTCCTCTCTGAAGGACGCGGCCCTTGTTGTCCCGGTTGACGGCCGATCCGGTATGAGATATTATTCGTATTCATTGAAATTGGTAGAGATGCGTTTTAACCTTGACCGCCAAGGGGTAATTTTGTTCAGATTACCAGCTTTAGGACGAGACTTCAAGAAGGTCCAAGAGCAAGACCAGATTTGAGATAGTGGGTTTATTAATATATCGAAGTTAAAAGTTCATAACAGTGTATGGTATTCAGTTGGGTAGATAATACTAAGTTTTAACTTAGTATAAGTCCGAGTGACACCTCCAAGTGGGATAATTAGATTTCAGTATATAGACATAAAACAAAAAAAAAAACAAAAAGAAAATGGACACGGGTGTCCGCTTAAGGTCTGGGGTGTGGATTAAAACTTGAAATACAAGTTAAAAAAAAAATTATTAGAGGAGAGAAAAGGGGACTGAAAAGCAAGGGATTAACTTGAGACATTAGGATTTACAATCATATCAAACTAAAGGAAAAGTATCATTCAAAGATGCTACATTTACCATTTCTTACAACTTCGAAGCATGGCACAAGTGACTCTCCACAAATGTTCAATTTTCCGTCGCCAACGACAGATACTTATCAAATTTTATGGGGTAGGGTGGACTTATACTACAGATTGATAGGGGGGAATATCGAAGAATTCATTAAACAGAGGGGTAGGAGCAAGGGAATAAAAGTTATACTTTTCCGGTCATCTCTCAACCTACTTGCCGCTGAAAGATATGTTTTAGAATATTCACTCAAAGAGATGATAGACAAAGGGCAGAGCATTGTAGGAAAATTACACCTGTAGCCATTTATTATCATTATTATTATTATTATTATAATTATTATTATTATTATTATTATTATTATTATTATTATTATTATACTTATTATTATTATTATTATTATTATTATTATTATGATTATTATTATTATTATTATTATTATTATTATTATTATTATTATATTTATTTTACTTATTTTCTCATTCTTCTTATTATTCTTATTCTTATTATCCTTATTCTTACTATTCTTATACTTCTTCTTCTTCTTCTTCTTCTTCTTCTTATTATTATTATTATTATTATTATTATTATTGTTATTATTATTATTATTATACTTATTATTCTTATTCTTATTCTTATGATTCTTATGATTATTGTTATTCTTCTTATTATTATTATTCGTATTATTCTTATTCTTATTCTTATTCTTATTATTATTCGTATTATTCTTATTCTTATTCTTCTTATTATTATTATTCTTATTTTTCTTATTCTTCTTATCCTTATTATTCTTATTATTATTGTTCTTATTATACTTATTATTATTCGTATTAATATTCTTATTATTCTTATTCTTCTTCTTCTTCTTCTTCTTCTTCTTATTATTATTATTATTCTTATTATTATTATTATTATTATTATTATTATTATACTTATAAATATTATTCTTATTATTCGTATTATTATTATTATTATTATTATTATTATTATTATTATTATTATTATTATTATTGTTGTTCAAACAAGCGTGTTAGATAAATTATTTTCTGAAATATCTTCATGTGAATGTCATATTTTCAAATACCTCTATCCTGATTATGGGCACCAGAAAATTCAACTGTCTTTTGTCTATAATTTTCCTCTTGATGCTTTGTCGTCTCTCATATGGTTAGTTCATGTCATTCCCAGTATCAATTTCTAGAACCACATTTCGATTGTTTCATGTATCTTCTTATGTCTATTATGCCAGATATACTGATCATCATCGCTTTGTATCATGAATGTAAAATGGCGGCACAAATATGGTTTTGTGCTTGTTCATATTTTTTTTTTATATAAAAATCATTTTAAACTTAACATCCCAAATATTTTACCTGAAAGTGTACCACGAGCATATCGGACAACGGTTATTATGCAAATAGTTTCACTACAAATCATTTCCAATCATTAGGTATAATTTTAATACATCGCTATTAATTACCAATCTAAATCGATAAATCCCCTAACTGGACAAAGAGTATTTTTTCCTAAGATAGAATCTTCAGTCATTCGTTACAGCGGAATAGGAAGGCGTACTGAAATAGTGAAAATGCCTTCTAAAATCTAAACAAATTATTAAGAAACAGGAGAATTTTATAATAATAAAAATAAAAATATTGCTGGATTGCTATACAATAATAATCCGCCTATATGGCATTGAATGTTGGACAATTGTCTTACATAATAAGAAAAATGTGCTTAAAGAATTTGACGGTCACCGTATATATTAAATACCAGTGGGATACATGGAAATAGCGAGTAACCTAACAGGATGACAGAACGGAAACTGACAGAGATAGTTAGGGAATAAATACTGCTTAGAGTTACGAAGCACTGGAGGTTGTGGAGAACTATGATCGCCTACGTTTTGAAGGGATATATAAACGAAAAGAAAGTAACATCTTCCATTTGAATTTTAAAAAATATATTTGCTTCGGTTCTAGTGTTATAAATGAGATTTTTGTAATGTTCTGAATTTGAAAACACACTTGTTTTTTTTTTCATTGCTTATTGGTGAATTTCTGTATCCTCTCGCCGAAACATATGTGCTGTTAAAATCATGTCTGCCAAATGGAGACACATCGACTGATTAACCTGAAAATCAACATCATAAATTCTGTTAGCTATCTCGAAATCCAGTTTCTAGTTTGAAAGATAAGCCTGTTTTAGCTTTTAGCTCCGACACAGTCTTCAAGAGACGTATAAATACACATACATTCACTTAGAGACACCTAGTAGGAATAAACCTATTCACTTACAGAATTGGTATTTTGCTCAGAACTTAAATTTATTAACGAGTCCACGAGATGTGCACCGTAGATCATGAATTCTCATTAGGATGAGTTGAGAAAATCAGTACAATTTATGATTGAAGCTTTGTTTTAGATTCAGAGTCGAGAGGGAACGCACTGACTGCCGTATTCCAGATAAATGCTATGCGACCAAATACATGCGATTCACCGTATAATAGAAAATATCACAGTAAATAGTGGTAATGGTTTTTCGTTAAGTCTGCTAGTTATTTTTTTTCAATGGAGCCTAACGAACGTAGAGTCGCGTGAAGGCGAATAACGAGAGTGTGGGGAGTTTACGTTAAAGGAAATTAAAATTTCGCAAAAGAAAATATACATTAAAACTTTGTTTGAACTTCAAAGTTCATCTCGGATATAGATAAGTCACAGAAAATGCTAAAAAAATAATTCAGCTGTCTAAAGTAAGATAAAAAAAGAGTAAGACTATAACAAAGAATGCGAAGAAACATGACCGAATAATTCTTTGAATAATCTTCGTGTGTGAACAGATATAAAAGACATGTTAAAAATTCGTGTCAAATAGCAAAGACATGAATTATGGTAAGAGCGACAAGATTAAATAATTAAAACAACATCAGCAATAAAATACAATATATAAATGCTATGCTTTTGTCTTGTAGATTCCCTGAGAGGCCATATGACTACAGATTCATTATCCTAGTCGCAGATGTAGTTCTGTACCGAGTAGATCTGTACGGGGTAAAATTAATTGGACTTCGATACTCAGTTGATGGCATTCATTTACTCAGTTATATTTTTTGTCGCTATCTGAGTGTCTGGATTCCACACATTTAACGACATCAACAACACATTCTTTAAATGAAATATATAAGTTTATTTTCTGGTGCAAAAGGAGAAGTAGAAAGTCATTTATATATTCCTTTCAGAGATATGCAATAGCAATAAAATATTCATTTTTTTCTTACACCAAAGTTTCTTTTGTAAAGTAAGTAAAGGTTCATTGTTCGGTGTGAGATGGTGTGAACAGACTTACTTTATGACGGTCAACCTAAATTGTTTGTGAGTTCGTAGGCAAATGCCTGTGTGACGTCCCCCCGGTGTCGCTGCGCCAAATGTGACGTCTGCCTAGCCGCGTCCGTCGTTCTATCCTGTCCTGTGACGACCAACTGGTTTGGTATTGGTAGCGGCACCAAATGTGACGTTCTAACATTTTTGTGATTCGGATGGGAATCTGGTTAGATTCGGTATCAGCCTTGTCGTTCCCAGCTCGTTTCCAACGTCTGGTTACCGAAGTAACTGCTTTGATTTCCAGTCTAACCTACCCACGTTGTGAACTGTCCAACTTGAATTGAATTGTCACCATCGCACCACTATGTCCGAATAAAAGGAAGAGAAAAACGAAGAGATCCAATCAAGTAATCAAGGACTCTAAAAAGAGGCACCGTAAACAAGACGAAGAGTTCAACGAGATAGAGGAAGAGGATCAAATACCCCTTTCCCAGCTCAAAGAAAGACTAAGAAACAGGAGAGATTTAGACATCGAGTCAAGAAGTAATGAAGACGTCCAGGGCGCGGACTCGAAACAGAAGGAAGAATCAGGAGAAGAAGAAGAGTAAAAAACACCTCCTGAACCTGGAATTAAACAGCGAGGGAAGGTTAGAGGTCGAGCAGGAATTACCTGTGAAGATGAGATGGAGAAGAAACAAAGAAGGCTGTGCAGAATGGAAGCACTCGGTGTCGACAGATAACGACAATGGCTCATCCAAAAACCTACTGCCTGACTGTGGTGGATGTGGATGGAGGGGATGGAGTCGCGAGCTGCACTTACCGAAGGACGGAAGAAGAATACTGACATTGCTAACTGGCCAGCAGTGGTGACATGAAGTACGACCTTTGAAGTGGGAGCCCCACGCACATGTCCGGACCATTCTGCCCGCTAGGAGTTAGTTAAAAGAGGAAAGAGCTGAAGGATTACAAATTTAGAAAGAAATTATGGAATAATTGAGTGAAGAATTGAACAAGATCGAATGGTTATGAAGAATAAAAACAAGAGAATCGTGTTGCAGGAATGACCAAAATGAAAGGGTCGATGATGATCATGATGATGATGGTAGCCACACGAATGGTAGCAAGGTACAAGATGGAAACAGAATACATAGCTCTAAATTCGGATAGAACAAAATTCATGTTGCTAACAGCTGAATAAGCTAGAAAGTGTAGAAATGATGCTCTAGGGACTTGTACATCGTTAAGCCCTATCTATATAGCTGGTAACCACAACATGTGCATACTAGAATTGTTTGAAGGGAAGAAAGAGGGAATTAAGAGAACTTGTCAAGTGGAGGTATTAGCAAACACGGCATTACAACAAGCTATCAGTGTGTCAGACGGCGTGTGGGCAGTGGGCACACAGAAACACATTAGCTTGTCTAGGGTATGTGGGGGAGAGTCCACAAGGACATTAAGAGTAAAGCCACCATTATTCCTGTTAAAGTTACCCCTGGGATGTTCGGCATTTGGGATATCTATTCCCTTACCCCCCTATTGCCAGGAAGAAGAGAGATATGAAGAGAAAGATTCAATCATAGAAATGATTGGCAGAAGCTTAGTCAATTGTACAGAGTTGTGGGAGCCAATAGTGAGGGGAGTCTCCAATGTTACCTTAAATAAAATGCCAGTACTAATGAAGCCGATAGAAAAGATCGATATGGATTAAGTTAAGTGCGTTGCGAAATGAAGTAATGGCTGGGGAAGATGATGAGCAGATCGCGATAAGTTGGTCGGCAATGATAGGTACATTCATAATTATAGCCATAGGGGGTATGGCAATATGGAAGATTAGAAGTAAGAGGCAATTAACTAGCGATAATCAAATGAGCATGCAGCAACTCGAGTGGGAGATGCCGAGCAGTGTTCCTTACTCATAAAGAATCGGCGAAGAAATTGCAGAAAGATCGGCGGAGGAGGCTGACGTGAAACCGACACGTATGGCGGAAAAAAACCCTACAACAGAGAGAAAAGCATTGACCAAGAAGAACAAAAGTAACCACATAGTAACCACACACATGCACCCACATGCACACGCACACTCACACTTTAAATTGCATGAGAAACAGAAGAAGATGAAAAGAACATTACATTTTCATGTAGAACAGAAGAAGATGAAAAGAACATTACATTTGCATGTAGAACAGAAGAAGATAAAAACAGCATTACATTTGCATGTAGAACAGAAGAAGATAAAAAGAACATTACATTTGCATGTAGAACAGAAGAAGATAAAAAGAACGTTACATTTGCATGTAGAACAGAAGAAGATGAAAAAAATTGTACATTGGCATGTAGAACAGAAGATGAAAAGTACATCACCTTGCAGGTAAAACCGTAAAAAAGAAAAGAAGAATAGAATTGCATGGGACAGATGCATGATGCATGATGCATGATACTAAATAGTGTATTTGGGTTTAGGTGTCATTTACGAGTAAATGACAAATACAGTAGGGGAGGATTGTGACACTAGAAAAAAAGAAAGGCGAGAATTAAATTTAGGTGATCACGAAAAGGACACTAAGCGGTGTTATTTTTCTGACAAGGAAAAGTGGTAAGATTTTTATTTCCATTGTCGAGAAGGTAAAACACAGAATTTAATCTGATTTATGTTACGGGGCGGCGAGTAAGATATATCCAATCTTCCCATGGCAATGATAAAAAAGATTTTTTCAAGTTGGTCTTCTCTGCACCGATTCAGGCGACGACTGAACGCCGCTGATCCCCGCCGAGGGTTCCAACTCCGTCAATCGGATGGCTTCGCCTATCTGGCTAAGTCGATCTATCTCTTCATTTTCCTCGGAATCTTACTCCGTCTTACCTTCCTTGTCCTTGTCTTCTTAGGCCTCAGTTCGCTCATTTCCAGGTTAACTATTTCAGCCTTCTTCAGATCGTTGGCATGGACCCCCCTTGCTCGTCCTGCCACGTGATCCCATATTACATATGATACTGGACCCGTCCGCTCTACTATCCGGTAGTACGGTTCCCATCTTTGGTCCAGCTTTCCTTCTCTCTGTTGGATTTTATAGTAGACAGGGTCTCCAACCATGAATTCTACTACCTTCCTTTCAGCATTGACTCTCTCATTTCTTCTCTCTTTATTATTCCTCGTTATTCATCTTCTGGCCTTTACAAATATTTTATGTTGCTGTTCCAGCAACAGCTGAGGATGATCTTTTCTCTCAACCTTTATCATAATGGACACTAATTCATCTGCCTCTACTACTGCCTCACACAGAGTTACCTCATTTTCTTCTAGGCCCATCCCTTCTAAAGGGACCAATTGCAGGGTTCCTTTTCCTATTTTCTTCCCTGATATTAGCCTACCCTTTCCCGACACCACCGTTCTGGGGGGTGTAGCGTTACATCTTCCTCCACCACTATTGTTATATCTTCTTCCGGTGGGCATCCCAATGGTGTTCTCTCGCCATTCACTACCAGAACAGTTGGGTTGAACTCTATCTGAGCCCTCTGTCTCTGAAGCCAATCTTCTCCCAAGATTGCTTCCGTACGCAGGTTGGGTGTTACGTAGAAGTTCTGAGAGCTACTTAATTTCCCAATCCTCACAGGGAGCATCGCCATCACTCTTATCTCCAGGGGAGCTCCATCTGCCTGCATGACTTCTAAGTCCGCTTCCTGAAACCCATTCTTCTGTTTCACCCGTCTGTATGCTTCCTCTCTCAGCAATGAAAGGGACGATCCTGTGTCTATCAGGGCTTTCATTTCCCTACCTCTTCTCTTCCATAGAAGATAGCTCCTTCTCTTGCGTCAGCGACGAGAATACATGGGCTTTCCTTTTCCTGGGTTCCCTCCTTTCATTCTTCTCATATGGGCGAGTTCTGGGTTTTCTGCACCTGGGCGGTCCCGGCTGGACCTCTCCCAGTCTCTTGCGGTTGTTCCTAAGAGTACAATTCCTCTTCAGGTGCCCTGGCTCCTACAAAACCAGCACCTTCTTGTTGGACAGTTTACCACAAAGTGGCCCACCTGACCACATATCCACTATTTTACTCTTCCTCTCTTCAACTGGGCCACTGTCTCCCTTATTCCTGGGGGGACCTGCCCTCTACCTAAGTGGCTCTCTCGACCACATGTCCAACGTTTTACTTCCCTGCTTTTTAACTGGGCCGTCCTCCCTCTTAATTCTGGGGTGGCTTTTCCCTGGTTTTGTCTTTTGGTCTCGGCCTACTTTAACGATATCGGTGGAGCACCTTTTCTTAACCCGCACCACTTGGCTAGGTGTCCCTTCTTCCCACACCTAGTACATTTATCCTGTTCGAAGTATTGGTGCAAACCCCACTTCGTCGGACATTCCGCTGCTCTGTGGTCCTCATATCCACAAGTCCAGCAGACCAGCCCGTATCTACCCGGCGAGGGCCGATAGAACCCATGCCTTGTTGACCAAGCCTTTCTATGGGTATCTTCTTCCCACACCTCAGGCTCATCCACCTCTAGCGTGACCTTCCGATTTCACACGGGAGGTCTTCATCCTTCCCCTTTATTCCGACCTATCGACTTAGCTCTTGCTTCTTCCCACCTCTTTTTACCTTCTCCCAAACTCCCTCGCTCCACTGCTGCCGATAACCTTAGCGGTCCTTCCTTCAAAACATCGTGACGAACACGCTCGGCACTGAGCGCTTCCACATACAGATCAGCTAACTGGGCCTGCATGACCGCATTATTTCTCACTACCTCTGGGAAAACTAATGACGACAGCTACTCCGTTCGGGTCCCCAATTCTTCAGGGGTTTCGTCCCTCAGCTCCGTCAACTTCAGGAGGGCTCTCATGGCCTCTATCGCCGTCCCCCCGTCAGCGAACTCACGAGTTAATAATTCTTCCAACCTTTCCCATCTCAAGTGGGGCTCACTGGTTAAGAGTCCTTTTATAAACTCAGACGCCTTCCCTCTGGTGGCATCGTACGCCAAATATAGGGCCTCTTGGTCTGAGAGTCTATATATTACGCGGCTCTTATCCAAGATTGCCAGCCAATTCTTAAAATCCCTTTTACTACCGTTAAACGCCGGAACCCTCGGTCCACCCAACAATCCTATCAGGTCTGCTGGCAATCCCTGTTCAACCTCCTCTTCCTCTATGTCTACGCTATCTGGCTCATAGTCAGACATATTTAACACAGCAAAAGAAAAACAATCAGAGCATCAACAATCGAAATTGGGAGATCAATCGAATGTGTCCTACCTGACAGACGATTTTCAGCTCGTTCTTCTCATGTTCCTGGTTGTCCTACTAGAGTGTCTGGAACCGTATGGTTATAGCCAACAAAAGTCCTTTGGTTCGCACTCTAGTCTGTTTCAGTTTGAGTCCTTGAGACGCCGTGCGTTGTCCTGGTCGAATTTTTTTTGCAACTCCTGTGGCAGCGGCTGATCCAGGGTCTTATCCTGTTGTCACGGCACCAATTGTGACGTCCCCCCGGTGTCGCTGCGCCAAATGTGACGTCTGCGTCCGTCGTTCTATCCTGTCCTGTGACGATCAACTGGCTTGGTATTGGTAGCGGCACCAAATGTGATTTTTGTGATTCGGATGGGAATCTGGTTAGATTCGGTATCAGCCTTGTCGTTCCCATCTCGCTTCCAACGTCTGTTTACCGAAGTAACTGCTTTGATTTCCAATCTAACCTACCCACGTTGTGAATTGATCCTAGGCAGACGAAATCAATCAGTCGCCGGGCCGTAATGCAAGCCAAGTTCGAACAAGGGCGATATCGCACAAGTATATGTAAAATAAAATAAAATAATAACTAGAAAAGTTCAAATGTGTTAAAAAAGGATAACAATATTTTATATCTGGTTGCTAAATACAGCGTCTTCTTCCCAACCCGATATATGGATTCGTGACACTTTGTGTTTGTTAGGCAAGTTTTAACATCTTAAGTTGTTTGTTCTTTAAGAAACTGGTTCTTGGAGTATCTTCAGGCGATATTCGTAAAACTTGTTTTGGTGGTATGAGTCTAAGGCGTTCTTCAAAAATATATTGTTCTTGGTTAGAAGTTGAGTTCGGAAATTGCATAGATATCTTTCAGTCAGCTGTTCTGCGAGGCGGGCCCTACTCAATTCAACTCAGCTGCGAACTTCACTGCGAACTTAACTGGAACTGGAACTCGAAATGGTTTTCACTCGCTACGACTCTGCTTATATGTACGCCGACCAAAACCGGGGTGGTCTTGTCGGGGTTTGAGGTTCCTTGATAATTCTAAACTCACAATCTACTTCTTTGTTTTCGTTCAGGAAAATTTTATTATTTTCCATTTTTGGAAGTTTTTCGTCTTCCCACCTTCTTCTGTTCTCATATTGGTATCTCACCATGCCCTCAGAGGGTGTCAACGGGTTTCCCCTCTCTCTTCCAGTGGCATCTCACACCTATCCCTTCAGGGGGGCGCAACAGGCCTCCCCTCCTTCTTCACATGATTACCTCCACCTAACGCTCAGGCCACCATTCAGCCAATGGGCGCTCAGCAGCGTGAGTGTGGCCAGACTAGCCTTGGTTTAAAAAATCTTGCTTAAAGAAAAAAAAATTATCTTCCTTCATTTTTTTTTCTTTTCTTTCTTTTCTTCGAGGAGACCTCACACCCTAGACTCTTAGCTTAACCGAATCACCTGGAATTCGTCAATCAGATTTTCGCCAGCATCAAGTGGGTGGCCATTTGAACGTATTTGCATTCTTGGTGCCAATTACTGATCCGATAAAATAGTTTCGCTATCATAGCCAGCCCTGACGATAAACAGATGCTCCTCTCAATGATATTCTGCATATAGACAAAGGCTTAACCTTTTCTTCATGGTGGTCAACGGACACTTTTGTTTTTCTCGGACAGTGCGTGCTTAATTAATTTTTATTTTTATCTCTTTAGAATTCTGCGGGAGGTAGCTTGTCCAACTTGAAAAAATCTTTTTTATTATTGCCATGGGCAAATTGGATATATCTTACTCGCCGCCCCGTAACATAAATCAGGTTAAATTCAGTGTTTTACCTTCTCGACAATGGAAATAAAAATCTTACCACTTTTCTTTGTCAGAAAAATGACACCGCTTAGTGTCCTTTTCGTGATGGCTTCTTATCACCTAAATTTAATTCTCGCCTTTCTTTTTTTCTTCTTTCTTTCTAGCGACGTAAATAGTGTCACAGCTGGGTAGGTCGTTGCTGGTTAATCCTTTCTGTAGTCTGCGTGGACAAGCCCTTAGTTGGCGGAGCCGGTGTATCCCTTCCATAAAGTAAGTAAATGTTCGTAGTTCGAATTAGATCTCTGTGAGCAGACTTATTTTATGACGGTCAGCTTAATTTGTTTGTGATTTCGTCGACAAATGACTGGATCGGCTACTGCTTGTGAATTCCTTATTTAGATTGCGTAGACAAGATCTTAGTTGGCGTATTTGGCTGTATCGCTTCCATTGTGCGCGCTTGTGTGGGTGTGCGTTTATGCATGCACATGTAGATCAAACACGCCTCCTAAATTGTTTTGATTCTCGAGAACTATTATGCTTCTATTTTTATATCCGTGAAAGTAATCAAAATCGAGGTGTGAACTTTTTAAATATAATGATTTCAATGATTAGAAAATAATTTAATACTGGCTTGAGAACAGCTTTTTCTCGAATTTTCGGTAATTGCGAAGAGAGTTATTATTGTTCTAGTTTTTTTCTAAACAATCCCAAATTAACACGTGATACGTCTTCAACTATGCCCGTAAATATTTTTGGCGGTATTTGCCATTGTAATGATTGTTTCATGAATGAAATGATATATATCATCTCCTATACTTGATGTCTAACTTAAAATAATTATGTTATTCATTGCCTAAAGATCGATCATTAGTTTACTCGGTCTGCTGATAAAGGAATTACGTCGTACAGGCAATTTTCCACACGTGAGTCTACCATTCGTCCATGCATGAAACATCATTGCCACATCTGGTCTGGTGCTTCTGATAGGATTTTATTGGTTGGAAAATAGGATTTAATTCTTATACGCTTTTAAATTGCAGAGTTGTCCCTCAAAACTGTCTTCCTGCCAAGGATAGAGATCATGGTCTACCCTGCTATGAACCACCAACTGACGAGAAGGGACAGATTCATAGCTTCCTATTGGTATTTGAACAACGGAAGAGGGACGAAAGGATTTTGAACACGGTACGTCAATACCGCTTTCCGCATCGATCACCAATACGTATGTCAATTGAATAGTTTCAACAGAAACAACAGCTAAAACGGACAATGACATAATGAAGATTTTGATATAACACACTACTTCAAAAAAAAAGATTAGGAAGGAAACTGCCACCAATAAAAAGTGAGATAAGATCTGCAGGACTGAGAAAACTATTTTTCGGAAAGCAATATTTTAAGGCTAAGATTTTATAAATTTCAACTGGCAGCAGTACTGGCTGCTCGGAAAATTAATGCTGATATAATCCTTATATGGAAATGCTTAATAATATCATTATCATATAGTGAACTTGCAATATTAACATTATTTTTATTCAGACTATTTTCCTCGTCTTTTTTGTTTTATAACGACATATCGGCCATTAAATTCCATTAAACAGAAAGAAAAAAAACACATGATTCTTACAAGATCAGAATTCGAAATCTTTTCTTCGGTAAATACGTTTTTATCAGAGAAAATAGTTGTCTATATTTGGGTGCATAAACTTGCAACTGACATCATTAGTCATATAGCTGAAGTATTAGGGATTTTGGATAGTAACTGCTTCTATAAAAATTGATTTTATCGTCTGTTCTATCTTACACAATATTTTACAGATTAAAAAATCTTACATTCTATCTTATAATATATTTTACAGATTAAAAAATCTTACATTCTATCTTACACAATATTTTACAGATTAAAAAATCTTACATTCTATCTTACACTATATTTTACAGATTAAAAAAACTTACATTCTATCTTACACTATATTTTACAGATTAAAAAATCTTACATTCTATCTTACACAATATTTTACAGATTAAAAAATCTTACATTCTATCTTACACTATATTTTACAGATTAAAAAATTTTACATTCTATCTTACACTATATCTTACAAATTAAAAAATCTTACATTCTATCTTACACTATATTTTACAGATTAAAAAAACTTACATTCTATCTTACACAATATTTTACAGATTAAAAAATGTTACATTCTATCTTACACTAAATTTTACAGATTAAAAAAAATGTTCGGAAATTTGATATTCGGCCTCTAGTCTGTGTAGTACTGAGTGAGAGCGGAAACAACGAAAGATAAAAGGAAGCAGTATTACATATGATCAGGAAGAGATATTATTAGGCATAGGCAGGAGAAAAACAAGAGACAATCCGCATTTTTTTTTAATAATCGAGTTCACCCCATGTAAGGCAATAAATCCACTGAGATAGAATGGGATTACTTGGTGTTGAAGAGTTAGAAAAAGGAACATTGCTAGGGAGCGAGAATAAATCACGAAGACATTAGATAGTGATTGGAATTTTATTTAAACTAAATGAAATAAACTGTTCAGTTATATGTTCCCTGAAAGTTGTTCGGATCTACAGACACCGGAAGAAAGTTGGAGGGTATAACACACGAAATTTGGTAATGCTAAAAAAAAGCTAAGGAAATTATTTCGAATATAAATAATATAAATAATAAATTTCCCATCACAGAAATTGAAAGAAGCAATTACAATCAGATTGTGACAGCTGAAATCTGTGGGACGCATAATCATAAAATATGGCTTAGAGAATTGAACTCTATAAGAACGTGATTTTTGTGTGTCCTTTGCGTGTTAAATCTCTTAAGCCATATTTCCAAAAAATAACACGTGATTGGTCTTGAATTATGCCCGAAAGTATTTTTGGCGGCATTTGTTATTGTAATACTTGCTTTATGAATTTAAATACTTCATGTCTAACTTAAAAATCAGTGTGCAATTCATTTTTACTGAAGATCTATCGGTATGTTGCTAAAATAACTACATCCAACAATTTTCCTCACCTGGATTATTTTCCAGAATGTACGAGAATCTAAAGAATCCTAGAAAACGACGTTACGCAAAGATTTATTCATATTTTCCAGCTTATAAAGCCTTTTCTTATTATTAGGTTGGTGCAAAAATAATGACGTAATAATGTCGTTTTTTGACGTAACGTCAAAAAACGACATTATTACGTCATTATTTTTGCACCAACCTAATATTTAAATCCAGAAAATATTCTTAGATCGTAAGACATTCTTTGAGATAATAAGGTGTCAGTGCTTGAATTCTAATAATGGTTCATTGATTCAAATCATAACTGGAAGCAGAAGAAATGGATGGACACTTTTTCCAAAAGCGTTTGTTCGGAAACAAACATAGCCCAACGAGAATTGGAACTCGGCTCTCCTATAACCAATTCCCGTTGGGTTCGTTATCCATTACACAAAACGCACACCCACGCTTACATCACTTGGTATTATCAAACAGTCACCCATCTATGTACTGACCAGGATCGACGTTGCTTAAATTCTGTGGACGTCACAACGTAATGCGACCGTGATCCTTTGTGCAAATAAAAACATCTTGACAAGTGTGTGTGTGTATAAGGGAACACGAGCGAAGAGAGGGTTAAAGGATTAAATATTATTCTTAGCCACAAAAAGGGGTGGGCACTGTTGATAGCCCACATATCCTCTCTTTTTACGGGACACATAAATTTCCAAATTTACTGGGTACTTCAAACTTGTTGCATTGGGACAGACTATGATAATCCCCAGTAAATGTTACGTCAGTTTCCAAACCAAAGGCGAAAGGAAAAGAAAGGGGAAAAAAAGGAAAAAATATAATATTGACTAAACTTCAGCTTCAAAATTTAGAAAATAACTGCGATGTAAAAACACGAAAACACGACTAATATTAACAATATTAAATTCCTTATTTTTATTGCGTGCGCTTTCGGAAGTGATCCAATGTGCGAACCCACTCACAGAGCAATATTAAAAATGAGTGATTAAACCAATATAACGATCTTGCCAGTCCTCTCCTTTTCCTCTTTCCCTGATAGCTATAATCTCCAACTATTCAAATGTAATGTCAATCGACGTCTCCAGATGACTTGATCTATCCCCTATCCTTCTCTTCATCTTTTCCTCTATTGCTCCTCTTTGTTCTCACTCCAAGTCTTCTTAACTCTTTACGTGCTAGTGGCTTCCCGCCTTGCTTGGGGTGAAACGCTTAAAAAAAAAAAAGAATGACCTTTTAAATCGTGAAAACTTATATCCAGCTCAAATGAAAGCGCTTGGAGCCATCTTGGAAAGTTTTGTAAATATTTAAAACCAAAAACTGAAATCCGTGCAAGGATTGTATCCATTACTAAAATCAGAGAAGAATACTAACAATAATGCTGTGTATTGAGGGATCGATACGTGTAGGTACTTGATATTTATTTAAAAAACACCATGTAAAAGTGAGGGTGGAATATGTACATGAATTATGTAGAGAGTATACTTTGATCATTTGGGAATATCTATGTTTACGATACAATGGTATACAGGTGAACCTCCAAAATTCAAGACGACCAGATGCTGGAAGGTGAGTTCGCGTTTGACCTAGCTCTAACAGTTCAGAGGGTAGAAAATTGACTGGTTACTTTCAATGTCTAAAATAACAAACTACTGTATTTGCCGGCGACAAGAACATAGTTTTCTTTCCGGAAAAGTGTCTCCAAAATACAGGAATTCAGTTTCACGTGTATCATAGACAGCATTTGTCTGGGGTTATCTTTTTATGTGCCGTGTCCTTTCAATACGTAGGCGATCATGGCACTCCATTCTCCACTATCCTTTGTGTCTCTCAACAGGTTTTGTGTTTCTGCAAACTCCCCACAGACACCGCTCCACCATCCGGCTCTCCAACCCGCCACGTAATTCATGCGCTGCTTTCCCCTGTCTGTTGTTCCTTATATTCGTCCCGTGAGTATCAGATTCTCTAGGCCTTCCTTTTTCATCACGTGTCCTAGAAATTTCATCTGACTCTTCTTTATGTTAAGTATAAGCTTTCTCCTTGTTTTCAGCTTCTCCAAGACCTCATCGTTGCTCTCATACTCGGTCCATGATATCCTCAGTATCCTTCTGTAGAACCACGTCTCGGCTGCCTCGAGTCTCTTCTTCATCCTTGAGGATACAATCCAACATTTGCCGCTGTATAGGAGGACAGATGTCACGCAGCAGCTCAGTACCCTTTTCTTTGCCACCATAGAAATCCTCCTGTTTCGCCTTACTCTGCCCAGCTTCTGGGATGTATCCTTGGCTATCACAATCCGTTTTCGGATCTCAGCGTCACATCTACTGTCCTCCGTCGGAACACTTCCCAGATACCCAGATACTTTCACTGGCCTCCGAAATCTCTAATCATCGTTCTGCAATTTTTTAGACTAATTTCAGGAAATTCTCTGTACTTGTACGCCGGCAGATACGGTAGTTATATTATTTCATTGATGATCAGAATTATTTCTATCACCAATCATGAGAAACGGGTGTTCCCACCGAGAGGCCTCGGGACTTGAACGTCTATTGCGATGTAAACTCAATCTGATCTCCAGTAGAAATTCTACATATGATTCATCGCTAAAGGTGCTGGGAAAAAAATGGTCAGTTCCCTGGACCGCACCTCTTGGTAACCTCTAACTTTACAAGAGCCACGTAGGACAGAACATGGAGTATTGATGCAAGATAAGCGCAGCAGCTGACTCGTCTTCGGTTTCCAGTTTCGATGTCTTCCGTCTCCTTGTGGATGACAAATTAATTCCCACCCTACAACCAATAGATCACAGACGAAACGTCACATGCCTATCACTACGCTATCCCTGTTCTGAAGGAAAGTCTTCAGACGAACAACATACCTTACTTCCACCAGTTCTAACTTTCACAGTTAAAACTCTCCATGCTACGCAGATTATAGCGAAACACCGTAATTTTCTTCTTATTACATTGATGAGATGGAACTTCCACTCGAGCAACTTCTTCCCAGAAACCGTTTCTTTGCGGAACCGAATCCCGAGAGGAGTCTACGCCGGTCAATACAATTTTAGCCCGTTCAAGTCTAGGGTTAATCGTTATCTTCCTCACATATCCGCATAGTCTGATCTCTAACTTTATAATCCTCTACCTCGAGTGGCTCTCGAGCCTTTTTCGGGGCAAACATCATTGTAAATGTCCAGAATTTACTAGCGAATAAACGGAGATTTCAATATGAGTATATATGTCGGTACCTATTAGGTTGGTGCAAAAATAATGTCGTTTTCTCACATATGTTACTATGTGAGAAAACGACATTATTTTTTGCACCAACCTAATAATAATAGAGAGGTTTAAGTCTTTGTATGTGCGAGGCGTGTGGCTTCCCATATAAATAGATTAGATTTCATTTTAAAATTAAATTGAAAATTCACAAGAAAATATTTTCATCAATATTGACGTGTTTTAATCCGTCATCTTCTGGCAATTTTCCTTTACTCGCATAAATATTTTATCGTCTTACATCAAAACATTCCAGTTGATCAATAAGTTTGAAACGCTATTATTAACAGAAGTTTTAATATAATCTTTACTCAAAATACTTCATCACTAGCATAATTTTAATATAATTTTACTAAAATCGTTATCATTAAAAAAGTTTTTTTTAAATATTTTTTATTCAACATAATTTATCATTAACAAAATTTTGAGTATATTTTTTACTCAAAATATGTTATCATTAACTGAATTTTTATAATATTTCTATTAAAAATAAATTATTATTAGCCTAATTTTTAATATATTTTCTACTCCATATACGTTATCATAACAGGAATTTTATTATATTGTTTACTTAAAATGTGTTATCATTAACATAATTACCTCCACGAAAACGCTAAATAATCAGAATACCGTGATGAAAACATGTCCCAAACTTAATGAAAACATAGTTGTATAGTCAAAATCATTATCTTATTATTAAGAGAAAGGCGCAAAGTATCTATTATTATTTTTTTTTTAATGTATTACAACTTTTTAAAAAATTCGAAATAATCGAATGATCGCGACTATTTTTAAAAGAATTTCGATTTGTTTTTATATATGTATATCTATGCAGAGTTTCGGAAATATGGACGTACAAACCGATAAATCTATTAATAAAAGGTGACGAGTTTTAAGGTTGTGCCCCTCTTACGGAAAAAAACACACACTCTAATGAAAATTTTCGTCAACAGGTAATTATGATCACATTCAGCGGTCAATCCGCTGTCAATAAATCAATTACCACGTCAGGAAAAAAAAAAAAAAAACAAGACCCCGTCGTTAGGAAATACTTGTATACAACATTTTATGCTATATGTAAATAATATTTGTTTTTAATCAGATTATTTACTAATTTTCTTCAAATAACGTTTCAGAAATATATCTTTTATTTTTGTAAGTTTTTTTTAAACGGAAAATTAAGTTTTGTTTACAAATATCTAAACAATGACTGGCGTGTTCGATTTTAGTGGAAAAATGAAACTCTATTCTAATCAATATATTTTTCTTCTGAAATACACTAAAGTATTTTGCTTACCGGATATAGTATATTTAATCGTATAGTTTTAATTTAAAGCTAAAGTGAAAGCTTCATGAAAGACTTTTCATTTTTTAAAAGTTAATTTTAAAACTTACGTATATCGAGATTTTAATTTCGACATTAAGGACATCGGTCTCTATCGAGATGAAGGTGTAATTCTCCCTCGTAGAAAATGTACAAGAAACATAGACAGATTGAGAAAGAGTCTGATGAAATGATTCAAAGATCATGAGCAAAATATCACCTCTACCACTAATATAACCTTGGACTTGAATACTGGATATTACAAACCCTATACCAGGGATGTACAGAACCATAGATGCGTCAATAAAGAATCAAACCACTATCATAAAATTCTAGATAATTTATATAAATCAGTCCAAATTAGATTAACTATTAGGTGGGTGCAAAAATAATGACGTAATAATGTTGTTTTTTGACGTTAAAAATACGTCAAAAAACGTCATTATTACGTTATTATTTTTGCACCAACCTAATACTAACTTTAATAATGAGGAAATATTTGATAATAATAACATTGGGTACATAAAAGTTTAGAGCTAAGCAAACATAAAGTAAATGTAGAGTATTTAGAAATATCAAAAAATAGTTAAAAATAGCCAGAAACACTTTAAGTGTAACATTATAAGGCTTAATCCACCTTTTAATCGTAATGTTCAAACTAATGTCGGAATAATTTTCCTAAATTTAATACATAAACATTTTAACCATTCGCCAACACTAAAAAAGTTTTTTTTTTAAATGTTAAGACTTGCTTTTAGCAACAATATTATATAAAAGAGATATATGTCCCACAAAGTTAATTTTTTTAAATCAATGCAACTGCCGAAAAATATGAGCTCTCCCTTAAACGGCCAATGTGTAAATGGTAATGTTGTATACCGAGCTAACATACATTCGAATTATGAAGTCAAATTTTATTTTGGTTCCATTGAAAATCCTTAGAAATTTCGTTTCTACCATCATCGGATGAATTTAGGCAATATAAAATACATAAACAGCACTGCTCTCTCAAAATATTACTGACAAATAAAGAAGGGTTGTTAATACACCCTTTATTACGTAGGATATTATAGCTAAAGACAAGTCTTACAATAAGAAAGGCGATCGGTGTAATTTATGACATATTGAAAAATTAGTGATTTTAAAACTCTTAAATAACCATAGCGTATTACACTAGTGAAATGAATAGATGGTTAAATGTAGACAAATAATAACAGTAAGAGATAGATCAAGTATCGACCATCATAAATACTGAAAAATAAAATTAAAAAAGGTTATTGTTTAAGGTTGACAGACATGCATGTCTTATTTAGTTTTTTTTCTTTTTTTACGAATTGGTCAAACCCAAACTCAAACAAAAACATTGTTTTCAATCGTTAGGAGTCTACCGATTGAATAGAAGTTTATTATAAACAATTGCCTTGTAAATGGAATTTTTAAAGCATTCTGAATGTAAAAATAAAGAAAAAAGTGTGCAAGACAATAATAAACACTACCTGCCAAAGAAAAGTG
>OZ010595.1:60465547-60508047 GCA_963932145.1 Acanthosepion lycidas
GCGCTTCATGTCACTCTATTAAGGACACGTAGTTATTAATTGCACTGTCTACAGTGGGCAGCATGGTCTTCCATTTGATATTACGTATAAACGTGAAAGCATAAAATGAGACATATCAAAATTTTCCACAATCACAGAAATGAAAGGTCACATCCGCCTGTCACCCGTTTTTGGAATCGATAAATCACGTGGCCTTGTCATTAGTATTATACCAATTATTTATATGAAACAGCTAAAATTCAGATCACTACTGGTATAAGTTTGGGTAGTTCGATGAAGCCAACTTTTGGGGCGCCAATTGGCTTTTCCATTATATAAAATATATTTTGGCACGTCACAGTATATTAATACAAATTCAACTTCTTTTTATTAAAGAAAGAAATGTCCTAATAAAGCAAAAGCTACCTTAAAGTATGTGATATAATTATACCATTCGCTCCCTTTCAGTATTATCTTTCTTTATTTTCCTGTTTCTGCTTAGCCATTTTAGTCGTCTAGTTTCTCCTCCTCGACTCTTCTTACCCTTTACCGGCGACTTGTCTCTAAGAAATAAATAAACAACTTACACACTTCGGTTCGAAGATAGTTCTTTTTGATAGCGCACTTTGATAAATTTCCCGATTCATTACATCGCGACCCGAGGCTTCCAGACGTTTGTAAAATGACGACGTTGAGTTGGAGGACATTTAATGTATATCGTTCTCTCTTTTTACGATTGTATCAAACAAGCTGGCTGAGTTGGCGGAGGTGGGGAGTCGGCGGGTTTCGTCCACAACTCATAATTATTGGCAATAGATCTTTGTTCGCAGTTTGGGCCTTTATATTCTATGGCAGCGCCATAACAACTTTTAAGATACACAATAAACCACAGTCATTACAAACACAGCATTCAACGACATTCTCCTTCTTAATGACCGTGTGTACTTACTCTTGCTTTAAATGTAATTACTTCTGCAATAAAGTATCACCAACTTCGCCATTTGAAATTAGAAGCCTGACCAGAAAATGGTAGATTGCTAATATATGTATGTTTTGAAGATACCTCTGTAAAATATAAGACCACAGCTTCACCACGTTATGTGTTGCGATTGTGCTTTCTATAGCAGGTAGATTTTCAGAGGATGAAGGTTCGAGACTAACTCCAAACCCGGTTTGGATACAGATATGTCCTTCTTCTGGGCGTGTTACGGATCAATGCTAAAAAGCCCAGTTTGCGCATCTATTACTCCCTATCTACGGATAAATGAAAGATTTCCTACCTGTTCCAGTGTTATTTGTGCGAAGCCTAAGGCATCAGACAAGACTGGAATTATAACTCAACGCTCTAATCCTAATATCTCGCGAATAATAATTACGTTACGTGTACAAACTTAATTTTTTAATATAGTAAATGTGGGAATATATTTTCGGATGTTGTAAACGCACGTTTTCTCTATAAGAGATATAATGGAGATGGATATTACTTCAATATTATTGGCAAATGTAAGAGCAGTCTATATATACTTTGTGTGATAAGCTGAAACATACTAGTAGAATTTTCAAACACAAACACACACATATAAATGCAAGCATATATATATATATATATATATATATATATATATGGCCTGACGAATGCATCTAGCATGAAGCAGACTGTCGCCTCTAAGTTTTGAATTCAATGTTCTCTTTTATATTTACACACGCTCTATATCTGATATTGAGCATTTTATACCATATATATAGCACGTTTTCAGATTATGTTTCTTCTTTATATATATGTATATGTAGCGTGTATAAAAAATAATTTCACAAATTTCACATGGGGCGGGTTTTTCATAGCAAAACAAGGACAAAATCTATATGTTCGAATATCCTTTGTTTTTCAGTTATGTTCACCTAAAGTTTACGGTGGCTGGTGCTGTTTTGGCATGGACACTAGGTCACGTTTGTCATTTGTGTATATTGGTGGCTAGTCTGACTTCAACGTTTAACGTGTGTAGTAGTGAGGTAACTGAAAATTATTCCGTTTAACGATATTCAGTCACCCACCCCCACGAGGGCGTCATGTGGCACAAGGCCTTTTTAACGTGGGCATTCCGAGCCCGTGGGCTCGGCCAAAAAATATCCCATTGAACCCGCATAAACGGGTTCAGGGCCGGTCTACCTCCCCGAAGGAGACTCCGTCCTTCGGCGTAGCCTCCTTCGGGTTCCTCCCGTCCGTAGGATGAGAGTATAACCGAACAGTCGGTCAAAACTTGAGTGATTCTCCGTTTAACAATGACAGGATATTTATATTGTGACCAGGCAGATATGATTTTTACATACGGCCGCCCAAACGGTCATGAACGCGTGACAGCAGAGGTGTATCAGAATTCGTTTCCAAGAGAGGATACGTGGCACCATAAAATATGGATTGTGGAAGACCGAGATTATAAGGCTGGCCAATAACAATAATAATAATAACAACTCAACATCGAAGTATTTGAAGACATGTGTTTATATGGAATTTTGTCATTTAGTTTGAGGAAACAATGTCCAAAGTTTTTAAATTATTTTTGATACAACCTGTATATGTATACAACTGGTCAAATGGTTTGAGATCTCCATGCATTAGTTTAAAAACCAATTAAGAATGAGATTCTTTTAATTTTTTAAAGTAAGTGATAAAATTTCAGTAACTACGGCTTATTTGCATTTATTTTTCAGTTTTTCTCCAGGCTTCAATTACTATCAAAATGTTCAAATTTGGCTTTGTCTCTCTTTGTTTGTCTTTTGTTTGAGAAACATTATTATGATATTTTCACAGTTAACCAAGTAAACACTTCGAAATTATCAACATGCCGACATATTTAATTCTTATCAAGGGAATCATTATAAAAGAAAAATATCATTCGATATTCCAAAGATATGCTATAGCATAAGGTTTATACGTTACTGAAAATAAAATTAAAAAATCGACAAGACAACGAACTGAAAAACTTTTCTAAATTATGCAAAAATTACATCTTACAAAAAATGACAAGACAAAATTATGTCTTGGCTGCCTCAATCTCCTGACCTGATTTTTTTTCATTTCATATAAATTAAATTTAAATTTGAATAAGGGAATGCCTCCTAGTGTACTTGTCTCATTTTGATTAAAGGGGATCCTTGAGGAGTCCTAACATCCAACTGAATTTATTTTTCTCTTTGATTTAAATTAAATTGAAATTTGAACAAGGGAATCACTCTTATCCAAAATATAGAAGGAGAAATCCAGAAGATGGAGATCGCATCGGCAAGCTCATTGAATCATTTTTCTCCACAAATGATACCAATGTTTTAGAGTAAATCATTATTTTCTTAGAAACAAATGTGTGACAGGCAACAAGGTGCAGGTAATTTGGCTATTATTTAATGTACTTATATCTTCATGTGACTTTCAACTGATTATGTATTTTTATATAAATTTTGTCTACTTTGTTGCAATTTCAGAGGGAGACATAGAAACTTTCCAACATATTTCTGTGAATTATTTTTTCCCAAGATTATAATTCATAATTATAGTTTAGATTCTCCCATTAAATTAGTAAAGGATGAGTAGGACAGGAAACGAAGAGAATACTTAAGGCGTGAGAGTGAGATTTTTTTTGTGTACTTGAAGTATACTTGGGGAGATCTGTCCGAAAGAATGCCAATAACTTTAAAGCAGTAATTAAAGTAGGTGGTGGCCTTATTGACGAAAACAAAACATGATCCTGTTGTATGAACACTATTTATATTTGCTTGTTTATTTTTTTGGTAAAATAAATGAAAATACACTGTAGTTAATGAAATTATATCTTTTATTTTTATAAAACAAAATTTTTATTTTATTATATGTATGTTTTTCTTTTCAGCCCAAAAGTTTTTCTTGTAATAATTATTCACACACACACAAACGCACACACAAACACACACACGCGCGCGCGAGCGTGTGTGTGTATATGTGTGTGTTTGTGTTTTTGTCTGCGTGCACGTTGTGTTTGTATGTACGCACCAATACACACACACAAACATATACATATGTGTGTGTATATATATATATATATATATATATATATATATGTATGTATGTGTGTGTGTGCGTGTGTGTGTGTGTATGTATGTATGCGTATGTCTGTGTTTGCATGTGTTTGTACCTGCGCGCACGTTGTGTCTGTATGTACGCACCCGTACACACATACAAACATATATATATATATATATATATATATATATATATATATATATATATATATATATATATATGTGTGTGTGTGTGTGTGTGTGTGTGTGTGTTTGTGTGTGTGTATGTATGTATGTATGCGTATGTCTGTGTCTGCATGTGTTTGTGTCTGCGCGCACGTTGTGTGTGTATGTATGTACACTAGAGTTCAAATGTTTCAAGCAACACCAGAATTAACATGGGATGAGCTAGGCATAAGAGTTAATTAAATGATAAAGAGCTCTTAAAGTAATTTAAAAAGAATGGGAATAGTTATCAAATATATACATTAAGAAACTTTTGCAACGAATGCAGCAGTAATCACGGGTAAAGGATATTTTGACGAGAGCAAAATTTGATCATATAACGCTTTCTTTTTCGAACTTTTCATAATATTATTTCTAAAAAAATCATGTATCACTATTTTTGAAACATGTATAATAGTTTTCTCTTATTTAAATTACAAAACATCTACATTTGGGGTCAATTAAAAGAATAGTAGGAGCTGTGCGTAAACTTTCGAACTGCATTTTATATATGATAAAATGTAGTCAAAACAGACAACCAAATGAAGAGACTACACTTTTTGAATAGTCGTCTTTGTTAATCTGGCGAATTTAAACCAGTTGGCAAGAACAGAAATCAAGTGAAAAACTAGGTTTTAGGAAGTTGCCTGTTCAACGCCCAAACAGTTTCAAAATTAAAGAATTCCTTCTACTAAAATTTGTCAGTCAATTGTGAAAATCCTAATCTCGGCGGCTATTAAAACCTAACTGCAAAAAGAGATAGATTTTAAAATTTCCCGATCGTATTCTTCTAGAGTGATGATTCCTTAACTGGAATTTGAACTCGTGACATGCCAATCCTGAGATAGATAAATATTAAGCTTTTTATTCATGTCTACAGCAACTGAAATAGATCTAGACATTTCATCTGGATTACTGATAAGTGATATAACCGTATATCGAAGTGTTAGTTGGATTAGACAAGTTAGACATATTCAGCAACGTGAAATGAAATATATTGTTGTAATTTTCAGTGGAAGAGCCCTTTAAAAGGCCTGTGGTGAAATAGTTTATTACATGGAACCTTAAATTGATCTGTTTTTATTAAAATTTATTTGCTCTGAATTTACATTGAGCTCTCTGGATATCATCCTCCTTGGGTCATACGGATTACCTAGTTTTGCATAAACTATATATATATATAGTTTTGCATAAACTACATATATATATATATATATATATATATATATATATATATATATATATATATATATATATATATATATATATATATATATATGTGTGTGTGTGTGTGTGTTTGTGTGTGCGGGTATATATATATATATATATATATATATATATATGAATGTGGTTAATGAAGGTAAAATTTCATTTGACTTAGGTATATCTGATGCATAGGTATATTTGAGAAATTTTAAAGCACTTGGTAACTATTAAAATAAGGTAATTTGTTTTTAGTAACTATTTCCACTGTTTCTCCTGGAGTGAAACGTAGACACACGACTTTAGATATGCAGGGATTATCTCATGTAAGTAGCCTCGGTTATGACGATAAACTACATCCGGAAGCAAGGTCTGTGATCATAAGATTGGAGTAACCAACACTTAACTGCAGTTATTCCCAGGTCGAACATGGCCAGTGCGTAGATACACCTTTTACGGTACCAGCTACGGGCAAATAGATAGCATCCAATCAAAAATCAACGGTACATTTTTTAATAAAATGAAAAATTTCATATTTTATAGCAAAATAACAAAGCAATAAAAAATGTATAAAACTAGATTTTTACAGTAAAATTAACAACCCTTTTTTTTCGGGGAAATTACATGGAAAACTTAATTTTATTTTTTTATCTATCTATATAAACAAATGCGAATGTCAGTGTGTCACACTTTTACAACTTTACTTCTAGAGGCCGTAACCGAACATATCATACCATTTTATAATCAGGCCGACTCCGTAAGTAGATTAAATCCACTCATAGCCGTATCGGGACCAGCAATTCTGTAATTTTGGATTCTCAGGATATCATTACTGCGATTAACAATTTTTATAATTTAAAAATAAATTTGGGAATAATTGAAATTAAATGAGAAATCCAGCGAAAGTCTCTCATGAAATTAAAAAAAAAGTTTTTAATTAAAGTAAGTACCTACGTAGATCAAATCCTCTTTAAATTAAGTGACAGCAGCAGAATTCTCGTTGAACTTTTAAAAGGCAAGCATAAATATTAATGTAATATTTAAATCCAGCGATCAATTTTGAGTTCTTCGGTAGGTTATTGTTGCCTATCGCATACGGCAGCAGTATGCCTCGCAAAAAAGATATCTCCGCCAACAGAAGACCAGATTGCAATCAAAAGAACCAAAACTGCAGAGAGGAAAAGAATGCCCCGTGCAAATGAAAACACCGAAAAAACAACAGTCAGATAGCTTCCAATGGTGAGAATAAGCAATATAGAGACTCCCACCCTCGTGAACATCTCGACGTCCCATTCAAGAGACCTCAGCTTGAGCTAGCTTAAACGCTGCCAGATCGGGTGCTATTTAAAGTAGTAAACTGTATATCTAAAAAGATATTCTTACCCTGAAAGTATCAAATTATCTACAAATTATCTGGATTTAAAGGTATGGAATTGCGGCAGTAATTAACCTATATAAGTAGTTATGCCACTAAACAAGATAAACCAACTAGGAAAATCTACTGCATGTATTATGCCCTTCTGGACATAGATCATAGATCTCCACACCATCCTTTATTATATATGTATTGTCATGCATTTTGAGAATATAATAGTGTGTTCTCTCGTCGATTTTTTCACGGGTTTGGATTTCAGAGTTTTCTTAGATTTAGACTTAGTTAGTTATGTGCCATCTGTGATACACACTAAGGCGATCATGTATCTATCGATACATGACATAAGAGACATATATGTTTTCCTGCAGTCGGTTGCTATTTATTTCCACTTGTTATCTAAGGTTATAGAACCCGGTCTGTCCTGCTATTTACCTATAGCTTGTAGGGAGAGAAGAAGAGGATTCGTACCTTTCCCAAAGGTATTAACACGTAAATGAATGGAATAGAATCGCCTGGAATTCGAACTCGGCTCTCCGATTCCGCAATCCGAGGTGTTATCCATCTCTTCACATTATACCACTATTTCAGCCTAAATTGCTAATTAACACATAATTCCTGCTTAGATCATAGATGGATTCACTTCCATCTTCTTGAAATAATTTGAAAGTCGAAACAAGGGTATTGGCCAGAAATTGAACTCACCGAATGCACTTCGTGAGCCGACGACCTCCATAATATCGCACAACCATGAAACAGGAAATAATTTTCAGTTTCTTTAGTGAAGTATCGTTCCATGTGCAGAGGTTCCGATAGCATAACACATTTGCTTGAAGTCTGTGATGATCTTACTTAATTTGTCGAACAACGGATGAAGATTCTTAGATTGTAATCCTGTTATTAATATAATAAGCAAATCACTAGCTTAAGCAAAAGGAATTCTGCTATCTTAATCCGAACACAGAAATAGATCCTTTAGCATAGACAGCTGATATCAAACATTTTGTCACACAGGATATTCTTTGACTGATCGGATAATATCTCAATGTATTCCAATAAACTAACAAAGGTCTTATATATATATATATATATATATATATATATATATATATATATATATATATATATATATATATATATATATATATATGTATACTCACACGATAATCCAAAAGACTGCAGCCAAGTAATACATGATTACATGATTAAAAAAATCCCTTGTAAATTAATTTGTAAAAAGGAACACTACCTTGCGTTAAACCAATATTTTTGTATATATATATATATATATATATATATATATATATATATATATATATATATAAACAAAATATACGTCATTATTTTTGCACCAACCTAACATGTATATATATATTAGGTGCAAAAATAATGATGTAATAATGTCGTTTTTGACGTTAAAAATACGTCAAAAACGACATTATTACGTCATTATTTTTGCACCAACCTAATACATACACACATACATATATATACACACACACATATATATATATATATATATATATATATATATATATATATATATATATATATATATATATATATATATATATAAACACTATAAGTCAAATGATTGGGGCCACGAGCTACCCACTCAAAATTAGTTTATAGCTCTTTTCGTGCCAAAGGGAATTTCGCTTTCTTAAATGATTTACTATATATTCAATAATAAACATGATTATAATAATAATAGTAATAATAATAGTAAAAATAATAACTGAATTAAACAATTTTCGCATAATATTTGCTTAATCTATCTAGGTGGCTAATGATATTCTATACGTTGGCTTGCTTTAAATTTATTTCATAACCGAAAGAACGGACGTTATGCAGTAATAAATTAAATAGTTTTATTGTTTTAGCTTTGAAAGAATTAATTAATCCAAAGGAGGTATGAATATTGCATATTCTTAAATCAAGAGTTTTGTTCAAACATTTTGGCCAGCACACAAGAGCAATAAGTATGTATAATTACTCTCCAAGATTAACAGGTGAAATCGATTATAAACGAAAATTATATGCGCATCATTAATCAATCATAGATAAGTTCAAATATATATATATATATATATATATATATATATATACGTGCCAAACGTCTTATGAATTGAGTTGGAAGATTTCTAATTGACCTCTTTAGCCCTATGTTGAAATAATCATCCCTCTTCCTGTTGTGACCTGATTCAGTTTTCCTCTCTACTGTTCCCCTTTTTTTTAAAACTTATTCACCGTTCTCGTGATGGTTCTTGAATGGACTTTGAAAATGGAAGCATGACTGTTTGTACCTATAACGAAGACTTGAATGCTCTTTTTCCTCTCATCATTGCTCAGTTGGGAAGACAGTGGTGCTGACTCAAAATGATTTTTAACCTGTTCTCATTTTAGCTGAATAACTCAAAAGTCGTTTCAGTGATTCTCACGTCAAATGATATGAAGATTGATAAATACCTTATCTGAAAACCTAGAAAAAAGAAATCCAGTTAGTTTAGTTGTTTTATTTTAGATATTAAACATTTTGTGTGATGGACAATTTCGCTGTTACTTGATTTTGAAAGTTCGCAATTAGTCCCCGTATACGTAGCACTTGAAGAATTGCATTTAGTTTTCTGATGATTTTAATTGTGTAATATCTGAATACTCACTGGAATATTTAGAGGTCGGATTTTTATCTCAAATATTGGCATTGTTTATACGAAATGTTTGGACTTAGTCAACATCTCTGAAGACAAATCACACTTTGTTTACTTCTCTTTCGTAAGTTGCATTTTGATTAATGGTTGTTAATAGTAACGATGCTGAATTGGATAAAGATTAGTGAGAATTGTGGCAAAAAAGAATGTGTGACGCTCAACTTCTCAAGAGCAACTCTCTGCAGGTGCTCGGTCTCACGTTCACTGCTGACCTGAGATGGAACAAGTGCATTGAGTCAATTGCTTCGTCCACTGCAAGAAAAGTTGGCTCCCTGCGCCGCGCCAGGTTTTTTTTCTTCCCAGAATCGATCCTCCAGATCTACAAATCAACAATTCGCCCTTGCATGGAGTATTGCTGCCATATATGGTCTGGAGCCCCTTCTGTTTGCCTCGGGGTTCTTGATAGGCTCCAGAGGCGGATATGCAATTTAATTGGCCCTGCTCTGGCATCTCGTCTACAGTCAATTTCTCACTGACGTGCCGTCGCCTCTCTCTGTCTGTTTTACAAATACTTTCATGGAAATTGCTCCGAGGAGCCTCATTCGCTGGTTCCCAGACTTCATGAGTTCAGGCTCCCTAAGAGGCTGGCATCCCGATCTCCCCTTCATTGTCAAAACTCCTAAATGTAGCCGTCCCTTCTACTCCATAGCTTCATACCTCGCACCTCTCGCCTGTGGAACACCCTTCCCTATTCCAGTTTCCCTGAGACCTAATATCTCCATCTATTCAAAAGTAATGTCAATTGACATCTCAAGTTGCCTTGATCTATCCACTACCCTTTTCCTCATCCTTTCTTCTATCACTCCGATCTGATCTTGCTCTAAATTTTCTGTAAACCCTTGCATCCTAGTGGGTTCCTGCCTTGCTTGGGGTTAAACGCTTTTAAAAAAAATGCAGATGGCTAATTAATAAATAAGGAACAGTTGACATTTCTGAAATACATTTGGGAACTAAGCTTTGACAATGTGACACAGCTCATACTAAAGACAAGTGTAGCAGAGAACAACAAAAAAGACGAAATTAAGGACTTTTATAAAGTTCGAGCAGAAAATGAGCTGGGGAGAATAGTAAAGAGAGAAATATTACTTAAAGCTACAAATGATAGGACACTATAGAGGGCCATGAACGCCCACGTCCTGTAGGGACACATCATCAAAATAATTGAGTCTTTTCAACATCACATATTCTTTTATAGACAGAACGTTATATATATCTTAATGCTTATAGCATTCATAGTGATTTATTAAGCATAGCTTAGATGTAGCCGCAAATATTAAGCGCCTAGTGGGGATCGGAATCAGTACTCAGTTGTAATTGATTTAGCAAAACACATTTGTCAAACATTATACGACGCCGAAGTGCCTTGCATGTATCATTTATAGATCCAGGAACAGAAGTTCTAAAATGAACATGGAGACGCTTTAGGTTAAATAAAAATAAAAAAAAAACTAAAAAAAAAACAGCTGTTTCAAATAAGGGAGAAAATTTTTAAAAAATCACGATTTTTTTTATAGATTGCTGTTTATTGTCGCAAAATCAACGCGACAATACAAAACTAGTTCTACTCTATGTCTATCCCAATGTCAAATGTTCAGAGGGGTTCCATTCTATACTTCTACCAGTACAAATATTTACAGCTGGGATATGGATATCAAGCTCCTTGGAGTTTGTTGTAATGTTGTCGGTGTTCAAAATAGCCGAGAATTAGGAAGGCCATAGTTAGGGAGAGTATAGAAGGAACAGATGACTAGGCAGAGAAAAGAAATGTTTAGTACATACTCAAATATAGAACGAAAATAACTTAAGTAAATCAAATAGTACTCAAATCCTACTCTAATGTGGCTACTTGACATATAATTGTCACAGTTGCTGGGAAGGGCAGGAAGTACGCTAATTCCTACTTTACAACGATTTCAGAGACAGTAAATGAGGAAACATTGCCTACAGAATCTTAGGAAATGTAAACAATAAAGAAGCAAGGAAAAGGAGCGGGTAACCTGCTTAATGTTCTTCTCCGGATGGGTGGAAAAAAAGGGAAAAAAGATGAATGGTAAACGTTTTTCAATACTCAGACACAGAAAGGACAAAGAACTTGAGTAAATAGATACTGCTCAAATCTTCCTCTAATATAGCCATATTTATAATTTGGAGCAGACAATTTTCACAAGAATAGGGGTGAGAGAGAGAGAGAGAGAGAGAGAGAGAGAGAAGAAAGAGGGAGAGCAGGAATTAATGTAAGCCCGACCCTACAAAATAGTCGAATCATCCCAGTTTCCTCTTTGATCCATATATAATGTGAAAGTTTCACTGAGACAGTTTCTTTTTACAAAGTATTATTGGCTGCTGCCATGAACACTTCAAGAATGGTTCAATAATTATCGCTCTTTATCTTCCGATTTAATGTCCTTTATTTGGCTCCCGTTTAAATCATCTGCATATTAATCGTGAAAACAAAAATATTTTCAATCGCTGAGTAGTATGCGTATTGTCAAGATTACTGTTGGATATCGGTTGAGGGAATACTTTTGGCCTTACTTCTGCTGCATCAGCATATGAGCGGAAATCGGAACTGGTAATAAGTTAAGCAAGAATTTCAACCGGTGGCTAAAATAAACAGAACATACAGATGTAATTTGCCTTGAATAAACAGGGCGCACAATTATCGTGAACGGAAGTAAATGCGTGCTTGCGTCGGTGCATACTGGAAGAGGCATGGACATACGAAGTTGCTTAGGTGACAAACCGGAAGAAGACGCAGCCCCGTGAAGTTGTGTAGGTGTCCAAATGCTGTAAAACCGACTCTAGACAGGGAGGCTCGTTAGAGTTTCACCGAAGATTTGTCTCTGTCACTTCATCTATTGCAAAATCTTAACCTCTGTGATTCTCTCTTAATCTACCCATTCGCAGCAACTCGAACAATAAAGATATTATATATATATATATATATATATTTTATATATATATATGTGTTCGTCGCATTATCTGAGGCCACCAGCAATATACTACACTACATGAGGTGTTGAATACAGAGTCGTCCTGTGAGGATGCCTACTACGACTAGAAAATACAGTCTGTCCTGACATTTGACTCATAGCTGTGAGAAAAAGACTGGGATTCAAATCTTCTTCCAAAGTTATTTGTACGAAAGCGAATCTAACAATATCGACCGGAATTCGAACTCGGTTCTTCGTATTTATCATTCTGGTTGCTTAAACATTACGCTACCTCCGCAGACATTCGACTGCGACAGCCTACCTCGAGGATTTCCCAGACATTGTAATCTGTGATTTTTTCTAAAAGACAGATAAAAATAAATAAAGAATTAAATAAATTGAGAATTCCGTGTGCTGGTAATTCAAGGAACATACAAAAAAAATGTTATAGCGAAACAACTCATTTGAACTGGTAAATAGCTTGTGTAAGTTCGTGCCACTAAAATAATTTTCATTCTCCCTTTATAGACTAATTGTTAACCTTGTGTGTAATCACTAAATAATGCCATCGCCTTTACCAATGAGAACTTAATTTGCCGAAAACCGACAATCCGACAGGGAAGAATTCAGTTCAAGGGAAATGTAGAGATAAAGACGAACAGATGGGGAATCGTTGCCAAACACTTATCTAGAATTATTTCTGGTTTGCTAAACACAGGTATAAATAGAAAACGCCGGATGTCATAGAAGGAAGAAGAGTGACCAGTGATATAATAAGCGCCGATTGCTTCCATCACTGATTAATTAGCCAAAAGTTATCATTTCGTGCGTAGTTTGTAGGAAAAATTGGATTATCTTTATCAGTTCTTTTTTCGTTATCATTCCAGTTGCGATAAATTCGAAAAGCGTACCTGCGTCCCTTTGGGTGATCATTCACTTTCCACCCAACCAGATCTTTCGCAGAGACTAAAGATTCGGAAAGCCCTCGCTATTCGGTCACTATTTCCGCTGGAAATTTTCAGACAAATACCATTCCTTAGTTTCATCAGATCTAAACCTAAAGGCTAAGACCAGCCATGTTACGCATATTGCAACCAAACACACCCATTAACTTTGTATTCCAGTGATAAAATATAAGTTCTTCTGAAACAGAATGTTCCCGCGAAATGTTACTTTGTGGAACCAACTCCCAAGAGCACGCTTACGCAATCAATATAATCTCCCCTTTTTCATGTTTAGTGTTAATCCTTATCTTTCTCAAATATCTCCATAAAATATTCATTTTACATCTTACTCTGCAACTCTCTACCATGAGTTACACTTTGGCTTTGTAAAGGGTGGACATTATTGAAAAAAAAAATGTCTCTTCAAGATGTGCGTGATCAATCACTCCACAGATACCTGGCATTTTACGTAAACTCTTTACAAGTTACCACCCCTCTTTATCTTTGTTCCACCGGCTATTAACTTAGGCAATCATGGCTCTCCATATCTTCCTGACTTTTGCTCTAATTTTAATCGCTAATATATATATATATATATATATATATATATATATATATATATATATATAGGTGTGTGTGTGTGTGTATTGAGGGATTCGTTTTTATGTGTGGCAGCGAGGAATGATGATAAATGTAATTTCAAAAACTGCCAAATGTTTTATGGACTGGTACATTAGTGGACAAATTTTGAACGCTAAACAATGCTAAGATTTCGTACTGAAGCTCGTTAGATAGAAGAATTGTGTAGTAGAGCGTATGCTATATTTCGTAGGTAATTACGGTATGATTAATTCGTTTAAAGTTTTTGATTATATATATATATATATATATATATATATATATATATATATATATATATATATATATATATATATAAAGGTTCGGGGTGATGTTATAGGGCGACGAAGAAGGTCGGCAGAGGCAAGTCGCCCGGTCTGGATGGTTTGTCCTATGAACTGTACTTGAGGCTGTCGCATATCTTTGTTCTGATTATGACTGTCGTGTTCATCAACTGGTTCTGGCAGCGGTCCATCCCCAAACAGGGTCACCAGAGGTGTGATCACGCTGTTGAAAAAGGCCAAGGGTGTTGAGGTGGGGATTACAGGACCGTAATTCCGCTAAACACAGAGTTAAAGGTTTTGGCCAAGATCCTGCAAGAGCGTTTGCAGTCAGTTGCTGAGTCTCTGTTGAGTCCTAAGCAGACTTGTTCTGTGAGGGGCCGAACAATTCAGAGCAACCTGCATCTGATCTGCACGATCAAAGAGGGTTTAAAAGACGACATAATTTATAGATTTTAACATTACTTTATAAATACCGAGGATGACATTTCGGCGTAATTCGTAGATATTCGTTGATATTCTTAAATATTCGTTGATTTACGTGGGTTCTCAGTGTGGAAGTTGGATTCTTGTGTATTTTTTTTTCAATTTTGTGGCTTCATCCATTATTAATTCCACTTTTAAAGCAATATTTAATCACCGAAAAATTCCTAGAATTCAAAATAGGTTACGGCTTTATATTACCTACAAAGTATTGATAAATTAAAACCAAATTAATCAAACTATTATGTTTTCTATTACTTTGCTTTAAATCTGAAAGGCATATCAATATTCCTAAAAGGCTTTGTGACATTCATATGTACGCACGCAACCAGTTCAGATATATAAACGCTCGACTCTATACAACCGATTTCTCATATCAAAGGTGTGGTATGAGAAATCGGTTGTATAGAGACGAGCTTTCATATGGGATGTAGCTATTGATTCAATGTAGCAGTTCCACCTTAGGTCAGTGGTAAACCTAAGACCAAAACGGAACAGAGAAACGCTCTCGAGAAGTTGGGTATCAGCCATGTTGATAGGAGGCGGGTTCGTTTCTCTATTGTTGTGACCGAATGAATACCGTCAGTCTTAGAGGCGATTCTATTTTTTTGTGCCTCATGGATTGGCGCTACATAATCAAAAACAAAGAACTGTACCAAATAAAAATATCCACATAATTTGACATTTTTCAACAAGGATGGATGCAGCATTTAACTCAGAGAGTAGATAATGGTATAATCAAGATATTACCTTTCCACACTACATCGAGCAAAATGTTAAAAAGGAAGATTGCACCAATACATCAAATATAGGTAACAGAGGACCAGAGAAAAATATTTTCCTGAAGAAATTAATTTAATATAGATATTTTGTAAGTTTAATGAAGTGGATGTTCGGACTATGAATGTCTAATTTTTCCATATTATTTTTTTAATTTTTTTTTAAATTAGTAAGTAAAGCGGGACTGCCACTAGTACGCAAGGAGGTTACAGAGAGGGAAATCAAGAGAAAAGAATGGTTTTAGATGAGGATTGAGGAAAGGATAAAAAGAAGAAACGGTCACCAAGACAGCAGTACATGTCGATTGACATTAAATTTAAAGTTTTGAAGATTATAGCTGCAAGGAAACAAGTAAGATGAAGGGAGTTCCACTGTCAGGAAGTGTGAGAGAATAAGCTGTTGGAGTAGAAGAGGCGATTATATTTAACTGTTTCGACAGTAAAATGGTGCGCGCGAAATGCTAACATATTAGCTCGCTTAAATTCGTAAATAGGAAAGCTTTGTGAAGAGTTATAATGGACAGGATGTAGTGGAGAGTCATTGTCGTCAAAAGTTTGGACTCAAGACCGGCATTGAAGAATTGTCTATCAAACAAAAAAAAATATCAAAATCAGATGAAAACTGTGGAAAAGCATAAACATCCGATCACACACACAGATAGATACACACAGAAACGTTTAGAATTATAGATATAGATATAATTAATTATATAAATTTAACTATATAATAATAAATAATATTTTTGTAATAATTTAAAGTATTTATTGTTATTAATGTTTTTACGAAAGTATATATCCAAGAACATATAGTAAATTGTATAACGTTGCTGAGTTATAATGAACAGGAAGTAGTGGAGAGCCATTGTCGCTAACAATTTAGACTCAAAACCGACACTCGAATTATCTATCAAACAAAAAAAATAATGAAAAACGGATGAAAACAATGGAAACGCATAAACAACATCCGATCACATACGCATACACACAGATATCTTGAGAATTATAGACATAGATGTCCAGTACCATCGAAAGGGATTATGCACATCTCACTCAGTAGAGCCTCAGTTCCCGGGTGATCCAGTTGAGTCAAGTGTTGAGTTGCATGAGAAATTTCCGAGCAAAACATTCAGCCTTTTCAGCTGTGGATATTAGGACTTCGAATTGATTGAATAGAGGATGGATTGAAGATCTGCTGTTGTTCAGCACACTGCTGCTGAGCCACCAATAATATTTGGAATCAAACTTGCGGGATGCTATACGTTGTTTCATTCTATAGGCAAACCCTAACTTTGCTTCATTAAGGACACGCTTAGACTCATTTCGAGCAGAAACAAATAGAAGCCTCTTGCACTCAGGCATGTCGCAAAGGTACAGACGGAAGAAATGATTCTTATGGGCTATAGCGTCTGAGCAAGCAGGTAAGAACCAATGAGATGAGCTCGAGTTACTTTGATATTTTCTTGCTAGGGTAAAACACTCGATGTCGGCTTTTATCCAGGCGGAGACCGCAGACGTACATTTTTGAACGGTAAGATTTAAAACCACGTTCCAAGGGACGCCGCGAAGCAAATAACGGAACGAGTCTCAATCTTCCCGTTCAAAACTGAAAGACATTTTGTTGGTAGGAGGTTCCTGACTGGACGTGGAGTCGAAGAAGATATTAACAGACAGCACCGCATGATCAGAGTTGCCAAGAGGGCAGAGATGCGTAGCCCGACAAGAGTCGGTGATGGAAGTTAAACAGAAATCGAAAAGGGAAGCCTTACTGTACGAGTTAATGGAGAAACGCGATGGAAAGTCAACCACTTGCTTGAGGGACTGAGTGATTGGAAGGTTAAAGGTTTAGATACCAGCGTGGTCTATTACAGTGTTTAAGCCACATAGTATGGTGTGCGTTAAAGTCACCGAACACGAATATCTTTGCAAATGGATGTAGACAGATAGCCTTATCTATGTTATCAGAAATGCTATTGAGTAAGCAACAGTCTTGAGTGGAAGGTGTAGGGTAGAGAAGGAAGAGATAGCTTACTCAATTGAAGAGAGATAAACGGATCACATTCAAATGGCATGGATTTTCCAAAGGGATTTTCCTAGCCAGTGGGTGATGTTCACGGACATAAACTCCCAGCTGTGCATGCGGATTATTGAATCCTTTCTGAGGATAGGAAGATAGCCAGGAATCGAGAAATTAGAGGAAGATATTGAATAGTTAAGATTAGTCTCACAGAGCTAGTAGATCTGGAGATTTTTCGAAGAGGAACGATTCCACATTGCAGATGTTGGTGCGAATACCACGGATGTAGACGAAGGAAATGGTAAAAGGTTTAGGCGTATTTTTTTTAGCTGATATAGATTTATATTTTTGGTTGTTTATGATCAGGCTGAGTTAAAATTCTTGACATTACCTTTACAAATATCCCCTGTGCTTTGCTGAGATTTCTGGGAAAGTCCCCAAGATCTGTCGTTATTGCCATTTGAACAAGGCCAGTACATCGGTCAGGAACATATATAAATTTCTACTCAGGCAAACATCGTTGGCTTCCGCGATGTTTACTCTGCTCCAGTTCACTCGCAAGGTTTCAGACAAACCGTCGTATGGATTCCTGGCCTTCTCCAGCGTTGCTCTGATCGTGTCCCGAGGCAGACATTATCCTAGAGTCTTTGAAGTGAAATTAAGTAATAATATTTAGATATCGGTACAACCTATTTTTGAATGACGCGACCGTTTTGCGGTGTTTAGAAAGAAGATGTTAGTTTGGTGCAAAAATAATGACGTAATAATGTCGCTTTTCGACGTTAAAAATACGTCAAAAAACGACATTGTTACGTCATTATTTTTGCACCAACCTAATACAATTAGAATTTCTGTCCATTAATTTTATTTCCATTAAATTGGGAGACATCCAATCATTCTCGTATATACGTACTTTCAAATACCTTTCAATGCTCATGTGATCCCCGCGATGCACCTTGTTGTGTGAGTCGAAATTTTATTTATTGCCGTTGATCATGCCATTACCAAATAGTTAAGAACAACCCGAATATTTTCGATCGTTCAAATTAAATCTCTACGCGTAATAAAGACGTGTTTAATAGTCGCCATTCTAATATGTATTAGGTTGTTGCAAAAATAATGTCGTGTTACTATGTGAGAAAACGACATTATTTTTGCACCAACCTAATATTTCAGTCAGAAGTTTCAGTTCCCTACGAAAGAATTTAAATATCTGAGAAGCGTTTTAACAGAGGACAGAAAGTGTGCCACGGAAATCCAAAAGCGCATTGAGGATATTGAAAGATGACTTCCAAAAGCTAAGCAAAGAATCAAGAAACTTGAAAGATATCATTAGCGACAAAGAGAAGACCACTGAAATGTTATGTAATATCCGTCCTCCTATATGGCAATGAATGCTGAACAATTTCATCGCAGGTGATTCTACAGAAGGATACTGGAGATATCATTGATTGAAATGTGAGAATCGACGGTGTTTTATGGAAAATTGAAACAAAATGAAAATCATATTTGACATCAGGAAGAGGCAGTTGAAATATTTGGGCCAAAGAGGGCTTGGAAAATCGGAAACTCACCGGTCAGATTGAAGGTAAGTATGAGAGGGAAAAACAATGGATGATGTACCTGGCTAGATCCCATAAGGCGCATAGGGTTCAGGGGAGATAGCAAATAGGCATAATTTATTTAGAGCTAGAAAGGACAAGAAATTGTGGGGTGTCATGATTACCAACATCATGAAAGCAGGCAGCACATAGAAGAAGAAGAAGAAGAAGAAGAGAAGAAGAAGAAGAAGAAGAAGAAGAAGAAGAAGAAGAAGCAGGAATGGAGGGGGTGAGACTTTCTCTATACGACCCAACTTGTTAAAATTAGTATTTCAATAATAAAACTATAAAATTATTTTAGCAATACTTAAAAAAAGTGTTTACCAGAAGGAGGAAGAAAACAAAAACTGTGAACCACAAGATATCAAAATAAAGTAAGTACGTAAATTTAAATATCTGGTAGTGATATTGGCAGAGTACAGAAAATGTGACACCGAAATCCGAAGGAGAGCTGGGATAGGGGAAAATGAATTCCCGAAGCCAAGCAAAGTATTAATAAATAGAAAATGTCCGTGTTATTTTTAACTTTGAGAAAAGCTGATATCTTATTAAATATATATTACTTCCACCGCATTGAAAATTGGTCGATCAGTTCAGAGATGAAGAAGAGACCCAAGACAACAGATGTGTATTTCTAGAAAAGGATTTTAAGAATGTATCATCTGAGTAACGTAGAAATATTAATGAAAAGGAAACCATAAGGAAAATTATTCTTAGAATCAGAGAGACACAGTTGACATTTCTAGGATACATTATGAGAAGTGAGGGTGTGAAAGATTTTAGACTCAAAGAACAGCAAGATGAACAGATTGAAATACCCAATAAAATGTTTGTGAAAATAGAAGGTATACAGTGGTAAGGATGACAAAAAGACAAACCCTCCTAATAGCTACAAAGTATAGAAACCGGCGAAAGCTATGATCATCCATGTACTAAAAGATCACGAGTTCCATAACCCATATAATCGTGAAGGCACCATACTTAGTGCAACTTCAGTAGCAGTGGTTGTTTCTGGGTAAGATAGCCTAAGTCAGCTCATCTCTCTTCAGTGTTTACTTCTATATTAGTCGCCAATCAAGGCTATAGGACCCAGTCGGACCTGCTATTTATCAATCGATGGGTGAAGAGGAGATGGATTCATGTCTTAAGTGAATGTAATAGACTCCACTGGAATTCTAAATCGGTTCTACGATTCCTCAGTCCTAGCTGCTCTCCATTGCTACACCGTACCCCACATGAACTAAAGGGGACTCGATAAATAAAAGATTAAAATGATGACGAAGAAGTACTAGCATATATAAAATGTGGTGGAAATTTCTCCGTGCGACTCAACTTCAGTTATAACATTACATCAAACATACATCCAAACTTAGAGCAGCTGGCATTCCCAAGCGGTCACTCATCTAGGTACTGACAAAGCTCCACGTTGCTTAACTTCGCTAATCGTACAGAAACCGGTGTTTAAACGTGATGAAGCATTGACAATACAGAGTTTCTATCGTAGTTGCTATACTACCTTTCTAACAACTCGGTTTTCCAATTAAGAAAAATCGCACATCTGAAAAATAAAGGCGGAATATGAAGAAAAAAGAAAACAAACTCTCATTACTCTTCCGCTTGCGACTATGCTACGTCGAATTTCTAAATTGAGAGATATCTTTTCTGGTACTAAGCACATATCCAACGAATATTGGCATGTCAGTGTATGTAAGTAGGTATTGCTGCTTTTGCGATATAATTTGGGTGAAGCATCTATGTTAAAAGATCAATATGTCTTGGCCGTCAGTCAATCTTTAGCACTATAACGTTTTCGAAGCCATGAATAAATTCTCTGATAGTGATACGATGATTATGACAAGGGGATGACACTGATTCATGAAGAACATGGAACGCCTGGCTCTAACCGTAATAACATAAAAGAAATCTCAGTAATTTCCGTTGTAAACTTGATCCGACAAGAATGAGAGAAAGCTGTTTTCCGGGAGACTTCCTGGAAATCAAGTTTCTATTTTCTATAAAAAGATGACAGCTGGAATATGAAGAATAATCGTATGGCTTCATTGACGCAAAGATTTGAAAAATAAGAAAGCAGCCAATCATTGAGGGAAAGAAAATAGTAAAATAAAAGTAATTACTATAATTAGCAGCAAAGGGTTAAAGATAAGGTTAAGCTTATGTTTAGGGACGACAGGGTGGCCGCAGTTATTTACAGAGAACTGCGCAACGTGTTTGGGTTCAAGTGGCCAAATCGTATCAGCTAAAAAGAGAAACTGTCTTGGAAAATAGAAATGGCATAATATTATGGGATTTCACGGATCTAAAGAATGTAACACTTCCATGAATTACTGTTCCCATGGTGACTTGCTATGATCATTACTAACGCGTGAAGCGTTCGCAAAACAAGAATGGTTTCCTGTGGCACTTGAAAAATGTTCTGCCCGCAGTTAAGGTACCCATATAACCTAACGCAACTTAAACATCACCTAGTGTCATACACCGGCTGTGTGAGCGAGCTTTGAATAACGACTTTAGAATTTCCGTACTCAGATCGACCAAACCATACAAGGAAGAAGAAATTATATTAAAAAATAAAGAAAGAAATTCACAGATCCGGAGCAGAAAAGAGAGGATTTGATATCATCTATTTTACGCACTATCATAAAAGACCAAATGGTCATATTTTCATTTTAAACCTTACCTTCGTACAAGTGATTTCACTCTTTTGCGCTTAAATTGATATTATTTTTTTTATTTTTTTTATTTCCTTGATATCTGACGTTTAGACATTTCTTTCCGGGTCCCGCCCAGGGACCTAGGGTTAGAAATGGTATCATGATACTTTCCACTGCAAAAAAAATAAAAAATAAAAAATAAAAAATAAAAAAATTACATAGCTAAAGCCCTTCGTAAAGTGTGGGCTGTACCTGTCAGAACAATTTTTGTATCTCTTTGAGGCATGGACTTCCAGGAATCCCTTCAATTAGTCTACTGGAATATTTTCCAACCAATCCTAGGGCTCCAACTACAACAGGGATTGTTAACGTACCCATGTGCTACATTTTTGAGATTTCTATTTCAATGTCCTTGTTTTTTGACAGCTTTTTGAATATCTTCAAAGATACAGTGCGGTCTGCAGGGTGTGCAGGGTCTGCTATATCAATAAGGAGACACTTTTTTGTGGTCTTTAATAAGAATGTCTTTAATAAAAATGTCTGGGCGGTTGGCTTTAATTGTTTTATTATTATTATTATAATTATTATTATTATTATTATTATTATTATTATTATTATTATTATTATTATTATTTCCTTGGGTTTCTGTCGTATAAACATTCCCTTCCCGGTTCCAACCAGAGGCCTAAGGTTAGAAATTGCTTCATGACATTTTACTCCGAACATTTTTTCAAAAAAAAAACAAACATAAGATCACACACTTTTTACATACATGGATCTCTTCGTAATGTATGAGTTGTGCTTCTGAGTATAATTTTTGTATCTCTTTAAGGTATGAGCTATCAGGAATCCCTTCAATGAGTCTATCAGAAACTATTCGAATGAATACGAGCTACAACTGGAATTACTGCTGTCCCCATGTGCTACATATCTGAGATTTCCATTTCAAGATCCTTGTATTTTGATAGCTTTTTGAAGGTCTTCAAAGCTACATTACAATCTGATCGTTTTCCATGTCAATAAGAAAGCACATTCTGTTTTTGTGGTCTTTGATCACAATGTCTGGGTGATTAGAGTTGATTATTCTGTCTGCGTGTATTGTAATGTCCCATAAAATTGTTACAGGTCCTATCTTTGTAACTGGGCCTTGGTGACTTTCAAACCAGTTTCTTGCAGTTTCCTGTAAATTTTGCATACGTTAATGTGCAGATATTGGCCCAGATTATCATGATTAGTTTTATATTATTATTATTATCATTATTATTATTAGTAGTAGTAGTAGTAGTAGTAATAGTAGTAGTAGTAGTAGTAGTAGTAGTAGTAGTAGTAGTAGTAGTAGGCACGGTGGAGTAATGGTAAGCGGCTCGGATTGAGAAATCGGAGAACCGAGTTCGTATTCCAGTCGAATTCATTACATTCACTTACGTGCTAATACCCTTGCGAAAGGTATGAATCATCTTCTCCCACCAGCTATGGAAACTGGTCTACCGCGGAAAGAAATGGCAACCTACTGCGGGAAAAAATATGCCTCGTCAGTCATGTACCGAAAGATACGTGATTGCCTAAGCGTGTATCATGCATGGCACATGACTGACTGATTATTATTGATTAATCGAATGTTTACACAAGGAGAGGCTTACACTGGAGGTGAAAATAAACAAAGGCCCCTAATGCCCTTAGCATAGTATTCTGGTTTTAAGCATGACGGTGATTATGTTCATCTTGGGTTGCGATGTCAGTAATTTGCATATGTAATTATCTTAAAGCGTTTTAAGAGCTGAAAGGTCGGAGGAGTGTGAATATTTTTTTCAGTATTTTGTTTTGTTGTCCGTCGAAATTACAGTCGTTTGTGATAAAATGTTACGCAAGTTCTATTGATGCCGAACATCATTAAATCTTTTGTTTAAATTTTCAGTCGTGATACCCACCATAATCAAATCATGTTTGGCGTATTCGTGCGCGTTTATCAAATGTGAATCAGCTCAATGGCCTTCTGAGGAAATTGTAATGGTTCTCATTGAATTTGTGATGGAATTGACTTAGATTGTTGAATAACGAACAGGATTTTCCCTTTCTATGATGTTTTTCTGAAGTACAATGTAGTTTTGAGTGGGTTCGTTTGTATTCGTTAAAATGTGTCGAATGTTCTTTATTCCCTTGAAAGACAATAGACTGGTTGTGGAATAATCTCCTTGAAAGGATCATATTTCTTCAAAAATATGTTCATAGAAGCCGTGCACTACTTTAGAAAGGCGAGCAACATTTCGGTACCCGTTAATGACTAAATTCGTTCAGTATGCATTTTGATTTCACTTTTTGCTGTTTTGATCTGCAGTAAAATTATGGTAACATTTTTTTTCCAGCCCTTTCATCTGCCACGCTTGAAACCCACGGTTACTGTAATGCCGAATGAAATCACGGGCATGCTACCAATAATCTTTTATGTGTCTGCGTATGTTCATTATGAGAATTTTGGTTTGATTTTATTATGTGATAACAATAGCTAAAACGGTGTTGAAGATAAATAGATGATTGCGAAATAACTCGGCCATTAGATGAATCCTTGATAGCTTTAATTTATTGACTAAAAGATAGTTTGATCAAAATTGTGTTCCTTAGCGCAAAGGGTTTTATAAAATTGTTAGATATTCCTGCAAAGCTTTCCTGTAAAGTACTTCTTATGGACAGGTTGTGGTTTGAAAGCTTTGAATTAGTATTTTTGAGTAGTTTTTCATGGTGATTTTTTTCAAAATTGACGGCAATGGGATTTTCATTGTATAATACTTTGTTTTGGTGGTAAAACATTTGTACAGATTTCATTGCATTGAATTCCAAGACGAAACGTATGTGTCTACAGAGATTTGACGGAATAATTTTGTTTTGCTTTTCTCAAATATTAGGTTGGTGACAAAAATAATGACGTAATGATGTCGTTTTTTTGACGTGGTTTTAACGTCAAAAAACGACATTATTACGTCATTATTTTTGTCACCAACCTAATACTTTGCTACAACCCTTAATGCATTCACCATGACGAAGGGCAGCTTAAAGGAACAGGGAACACAGGATGGATAAAAAGCAATCCTCAAAATCATTTTTTCCATCCTGAGAGTTTATTGATTTTAGAAAAGGAATCAAATGTATCCAGAATATCAGAAGAATAACTTTTTTGCGTTGGAAAGTAAAAACTCATTTTTGCACTGCAACAGCCGTATCCACTACAAATTGGGTGTAATGGAGAAAATTTTATTATGTATTTGTAGAAGAACGTAAATTAGTTGTTCTTTGTAGCCAACGTATTATTTTGGATTTCGTTTCATCAATAAAACATTATTCTTCTATTTAAAAATTATCCTGTCATTCTTTTTCTGTAATACAATTTCGTAAAATATTATATATAAGTATTATGTATTATATATTAATAAATTATATAATTTATATAATAATAACAATGACAATTCAAACAATACAAGCTTAAGATCGACACTTCAATGTCATTGGTTTAAGAATAATACTCGTATTAATAATGCTCATTATTATTATTTCAAAATAATAAGCATAATATTAATAATCATAATGATAATAGAGTTTGTATCAGCACCAACACCTCTAATATATTTGAAGGCCAACCGCCCAGATATTGTTATTAAAGATCACAAACAAAAACGATGCCTCCTTATAGATATGGCAGTCCCTGCAAAGGACCTTGAAATAGAAATCTCGAAAATGTGGCATATGGGAACATCAACAATCCCTGTTGTAGTTGGAGCCCTAGGACTGGTTGGAAAAGATTGCAGTAGACTAATTGAAGGGAGTCCATGCCTCAAGGAGATACAAAAAATTGTTCTGACAAGTACAGGCCACACTTTACGAAGGGCTTTATCTATGTAATTTTTATTTTATTTTATCTTATTTTATTTTATTTATTTATTTTTTTTTAATTTTTTTTTGTCAATGAAAAGTGTCATGATGCCATTTCTAACCTTAGGTCTCTGGGTGGGACCCGGAAATAAATGTGTAAACGCCAGAAAGTAAAGAAAATAATAATAATAATAATAATAATAATAATAATAATAATAATAATAAAATTAATAAACTGATTATGATCATGCTGATTATGCTGCTGGTGATGTTGATGATGATATAATGGCTGACTGCTCCTTCCCGATTATGTTTGTCTGCGAGGTCGGCAATCCAATCACTATTGACGACTCATGCGCAGGAACATTTGTGATTGTTCAACACGCACAAGGTGTTGAACAATCACAAATGACGATGATATATATATATATATATATATATATATATATATATATATATATATATATATATATATATATATATATATGTATCCTTGTGCAGGTATGCAGAAAATAGAAAAGAACACGTTGGGTGCATAATCCGGGCTTCCTTAGTATTTTTGTTTTTATTTTTAAGAAGACAATGCTCCATACAGAAGTAGAGCTTATATTATAATAATATTTTTTGTTTAAAAAAAATATGATTCCTTCGCTACATAAGAGTTCTCATGTTTCAAAAACGAGAGCCGAAATGTATACCCCACCGTACAACCAAATGGTCAGCACCAAACTAGGCCATAAGTTCCTAGCTTTAATTGAAAAGCACTTTCCCACTAATAGCAAACTTAGCAACATCTTTAACAAACACATTGAAACTGAGTTACGGCTGCACTGAAAATATAGAAAGAATCATAAAAAGACACAATAAGAAAATCCTAGAAAAACACGCATACCAAAACAGTAATAAAACACATAAACTAAAACTAGATAAAAATAACGAAAAATTATGCGATTGTAGAAACCCTAAAAACTGCCTGTTGGAAAATAAATGCCTCACAAAATCCGTGGTATACCAATGCACTATCTCATCCATTGAGAGCCCTAACACTGATAGGATATACATAGGATCAACAAAGAATTATTTTAAAATTAGATGGAGACAACACAAAAGCTCCTTCAACAATATTCAAAATAGAAATCAGACATCTCTATCCCAATATTTCTGGCATCTAAAGGAAACGAATAAAACACCAAAAGTAAAATGGAAAATAGTAAATAGAACAAGAACCTGTAGAACCTGGGATGACCCATGCCTCTTATGCTTACAGGAAAAACTACACATCATTAAATTCCTAAATAATGAAAAATTATTAAACCATAGGCAGGAGTTAACGGTTTTTTGCCGACATCAACAGACTTTCGCATTAGATAATTAGCATAAAAAAAAAACATAGCTAAGTAAAATTCTAAAAAGCTTAGCCAAACCTTTAAATAGGAAAGACCCTTTTTGTCGTCGTCAAAAAAAACTAAAAAAACAAATTGAAATTCAATGCAAAGCGATCTGTATATTAAACACCCACTTAAATAAACAAATAAATAAATAGATAATCAGATAGACAATAATAAAAGACAATTCTCCAGACACATAACGACTGTAGGCGCGCCATAAAAATATCCTTCACTGGGAACCAACTAAAGGATGACCGTAAACATTAGCCTTGAAATAGATACCCTACCCAACCTTAGCAAAACCTCTCAGAGGATGATGAATCTACTGATAAGAATTAACTCCCTGACCACTTAAAGAAAGAAAAAAGTCTAGCCACTCCCACAATAACAAATTCTGTAACAGGCCGTGCCTAAAAAATACACGTAAACTGAGAGATAGCTTATTCCTAAAATTTCGCTTGAAGATGAAACGGTACTAAACACCACAATCCAACTTAATTTTATTAATTATTTGGATGATTTCGGCTCTCGTTTTTGAAACATGAGAACTCTTATGTAGCGAAGGAATCTTATTTTTAAACAAAAATATTATTATAATATATATATATATATATATATATATATATATATATATATCCTAAATAATATAACAGTATTAATGTATTGACAGAACAAATGAAAGGAAATGCAGCGCCTTAAAACTACTGATGTAACCACAATCGTTGTAGTCCTGGGTGCGATGAAGAAAAAGTGCCCAGGGGTATATTATCGGGAATCCTATGAACTACTGTGTAGAAGACATTAAAAAAGGCATGTAATAAATTATGAATGAAGATTCTACTGTTGCTGTTAATCATAACAATAGTAAAAAAAAAACAAAAAAACAAAAAAAAAACAAGTTTTTGCTGTTGTTGTTAGTACTGGCAATAGTAAAAAACAAAAAGAGAAATAGGAGGAGGAAGTGGAGGGCCGACTTGGTATTGGCTATTGTCTGTCGCATATGAACTATTTTTCACTATAGGTTATTGCGAACTAACCATAATGCCTGCACAATAAAAAAAAATATTGCTTAATCGCATCGGTCGTCACGCTGTTTAACAAGGATCGCGATCCCCAGTGAGGAACCAGACTTGGATCGAAAAGTCTGCAATTAGAACAAACTCTACCCAATGAAAACTAGAGGGAAACCACACCGACGATAGGTCTCAAAGAGGTCCTCTATATGCATTAAAAAAACCATAAATAAATGTTCTAGGGAAGAGTAAGGAAAGCCTATTGAACCCCTACGATTAATCCGACTACGACTAAAGACGCCAATATATGACGAGATAAACACCCCTCAAACGGACTTAATATCAATGCCAACAAACTAACTAATATCATGGGTCACAACATCTGGAAAAAATACTTGACATAGAACTCGAAATCATCCCAAAAATATTAAAAATAGTTTAAAGGTTAACATCGATGGACTAAATGCTAACAACGTAGACACATACAAATGAACAAATAGACAACATTTGTAATAATCTCAGTGGTTCACGAGAAATTTCAGGAAGATAATGACGAATATGAGAAAGAAAGCGAGATGGCAATAAACAACCGGTATAAGTGGGAAAATGTAAGGGAAATGACATTCGAGGAAAAGAAGACAATTCCAAAAGGAAGAAAAAATCGTCAAGTGAAAGAAACCATCAAACTTACTAATCAAGCAATTAGACAACTAAGGGATGAAATGGAAAGACTGATGAACCTGACAGAAATTAGTCATCTTATATACGCAGCTTCGGCAACGATCACAGAAACAGTAGCTGAAAAAGTAAAAACACAAGGTAAAGAAAAAAAAATGATAATCTGGAAAAAAAAATTGAAACAGAAATAAATAATCTACGAGCACATTTGCCACTTCTAAGTGAAGTATACAAGAGCTCAAAATGAAAGAAAGAAAAAGGAGACAACTGAAACAAAGCCCTGAAGTAAAGAATAAAACTAACGTACCAAAATTTAAAGATAAGATGAAACAACAAATTCAAGGTAAGGCACAGGGAGTCAGACGTTATGAAAAAAGAAACAAATTCTTCTGGCAAAACAAGATCTTCAAAGATGTCAAGAAACTATATCGAGAAATTGGAAAAAGTAAAAGAGAGATAAATGATTCACTTAATATTCGGAAAATTGAGTAGTTCTGTCGTAAAATGAGAGATCCTGGACAATGAAAGAACTACATGGGTCATGTAACAACAGGAAAAATACGCATATATTGACTTAAAATGGACGGATATCAATATTACTTAAACAAAAGCTGCCATCTTTAAGACAAAAAAACTGGAATGAACCAGGAAAAAACAGAATAGCAAATTTTCAAATAAAAAAACCTATATACCACCCACAAAGTTAGCGCATGGTCATACAATGATATATTCAGAAAGCTAGAAAAAGCCCCAATTAACTCACGCGGGGAGTAATATGCCTACAGCCAAAACAGAAGAAACGAAGAAACGCAGTACCAGAAGAACTATAAGCCTATCACCTGCCTACCAACAATATACAAGATCCTCACATCTATCATAATCGAGAGGACATACAAATTCAATGAGAAAAACAATTTACTCCTAGCAGTGCAGAAAGGATGTAAAAGAAGATGTTATGCGTTCAAAGATCAATAAACCAATATTAGAAGAAGTAAAAACAAAGAAAAGAAACTTATCGATAGCATGGATCGACAACAGAAAGACGTTTGACAATGTTCCACATTCATGAAAAAAGAAAAGTCTAAAAAATATACAGAGTATACACCCACAATGGTCAAATTCAAAACGGAGAGCATAGGAATCCGAAAGAGGCTACGCCGAAGAGCAGATTCTCTTTCGGGTAGATAAACCGGCCTTGAAACCCGTTTATACGGGTTCAATGGGCATATTTTTGGCCGGGCCCACGGGCTCGGAGATCCCACGTTAAACCGCCCTTGTGCCACATGATACCCACGTGGGGGTGACTAAATATAGTCAGTCGTTCAAGTCGATCGGCTGATCGGTTGAACTCTTCACGTTCGGGTGGGGAGGAACTCGAAAGACGCTACGCCGAAGGGCAGATTCTCTTTCGGTGAGGTAAAGCGACCCTGAACCCGTTTATACGGGTCCAATGAGCATATTTTTCAGCCGAGCCCACGGGCTCGGAAATCCCACGTTAAAAACCGGCCTTGTGCCACATGATGCCCCAGTGGTGGGGGGTGACTGAATATCGTCAGTAGTTCATGTCGATCTCGGTCGACCCGCTGATCGGTTGAACTCTCTGCCTTCGGGCGGGGAGGAACCCGAAGGAGGCTACGCCGAAGGGCGGATTCTCTTTCGGGGAGGTAAAGCGACCCTGAACCTGTTTATACGGATTCAATGGGCATATTTTTGGCCGAGCCCACGGGCTTGGAGATTCCACGTTAAACCGGCCTTGTGCCACATGATGCCCACGTGGGGAGTGACTAAATATAGTCAGTAGTTCAAGTCAGGTCAGAGGCAATCCGAAACAGAGTTGCGTTCAGACAATTACTACAAGACATTGGAATAGTGATACTGGTCGAGACCACATTGTTCTCTCTACTAAACCTGATTGTTCGTACTAACACTTCCTACTTCTCTGTATATATTTCTGTTTGTAATATATCTGTGTTATTCCATACCTGTGTTCGAGTTCTTCTTTATTGGTTATACCTTGGACTATCACCGTGGTACAAGGAATCGGACCATAACAAAGAAAACTACGGATTTAGACCTTGATATCAACAACGAGATTAAAGAACTAGACCAAGATGGTACGTACAAATATTTAAGAATTAGAAAATTTAAGGCATACAACATTCAATTATGAAGAAAGAGACCCGAAAAGAAGATTATAGGAGAGTGCGTTTGATACTAGAAATCAAATTAATGGCACCAATGAAAAGAAGGCTATTAGCATCTTAGCTATACTCGTAGAAACATACAGATTCTACATTATTAAAGGGAAGTTGAATGGCATCAACGATTGGACGGCAAGATGAGAAAAATACTTAGCCAAATGAAGATGCAACATACAAAATGAGATGTTAATAGGCTTTAGGGAGCCGAGTTCTAATCCAACTTGAACTAACTCTAAAAACTACAAAAATCGGATAGGAAGCATACCTAACACAAACAAATGACCATCTCCTATAAATAATGACCATCTCCTATAAATCCACTTCATCAAGAAGGAAAACAGCTTAATATACCTGAAATCCTACCCCCCCAAAAAAAAAGACAAAACGAATTTCATCTACCCCAAACGAGTAAAACAGAAAATAAAACAATTTGTCCTAATGAAATTAAAAAAAAACAAAACTGGGAGGACAAGCCGTTGCATGGCAACTACATAGGAAAAACGAAATAAACAGATGTGAACCAATAGAAATCACATCAGTGGTTCATAAGGACCAGGTTGAAACTGAGATAGAAGACCTTATTATTGCGGCTCATAACCAAAGCCTTACAACCAGATCCTATCACTCTCACATAATCAATGATGGAACAAAACCAAAATGCAGGGTCTGCAGAAAATATAATGAAACTCTCAACGTTCTATCTGAGGATTTCTGGTAATTGCAAATAATGAATATACCCATAAACATAACAAAGTAGCGACTTAAGTGCACTGAAAGATATGCAAGAATCACAAAATCGAAACCACTGAGAGATGATATGAGCACCAACCAGACACAGTTACCCAAAATAACGATGTAACTATTTTGTGGAACATATCAATTCAAACTGATAGGAAAATAAAAGACAACTGCCATGTTATTATCATAAAAGTTTAGAAATTGAGTAAGTGTATGATTATTGACATAGTAATACGATAATGAGAGAAACACCTCCATGAAAATTATCGAGAAATTGTCCAAATACAAAGACCTGAACATCGAGATGAACAGGGCGTGTGGAATGAAGACTGAGGCTGTACCAGTAGGAATCGGCGTCTTGCGCTTCGTGAGAAAAAGAATGGACAATTTTACAATCAACATAGAGTTTGGCCAGAACATCGCCCTACTAGGAAAATCCCATGAACTAAGGAAATTGTTATCATTTAAATTAAATTTCTTCTATAGGACCTAAGGACTATAGTTTGGAACCGGGTCTACAGGATACAAAGCAGGAAACAATACAAACACAATTATTAATAATAATAATAATCATAATCATAATCATAATAATAATATCAATAATAATAATGATTTTCAAATAGTGCAGAAATACAAGTAAAGCACAATGCACCGATTGAAGCTGCAAAATACTTTAAAAAGAGAGAGCAAGGACAAATGAAACCGACCAGATACAGAAAGAATGGCAAGATAAACCAATTCATGGCCAATAACCTGCCCATACCAAATAAGTTGATGTAGATAAACCGCGTACCCATCAATGGCGACGGAGTGCAGGGTTAAAATCTGAAACTTAAGGTTATATCCTTGCTGCACTGGACAAATGCTTGTTAACTAAAAATTATCAAGCACACATAGTAAAATATTGTGTCAGTCGAAAATGCAGATTCTGTGATAAATATACAGAAACAAATAATCATCTTGTATCAGGTTGCACGGTATTGGCACCCAGTGAATTTAAAACCCGGAACGACAGTGTGGGCCAATATCTGTACTGGAAAATCAGCAAAATCAACAGGAAGGAAACTGAAAGAAATTGGTATGAACACAACCTAGACACGGTTACGGAGAGAAGACCTGTTGCAATTCTATAAGACTACAAAATACACACAGACAGAACAATCAAAGCTAACCGCCCAGAAATTGTTATTACAGACTGCAAAGGAAAAAGTGCATCCTTCTTGATATGGCAGTCTCTGCAGACCACAATGTATCTTTGAAGATCTTAAAAAGCTATCAAAATACAAAGAGCTTGAAACTGAAATTTGTAGCACATAGGAACAACGACGATTCCTGTTGTAGTTGGAGTACTCAGACTGGTTGGAAAAGATTCCAGTAGACTAAATGAAGAGATTCCTGTAAGTCCATGCCTTAAAGAAATACAAAATTTATTGTCACTAGTACAGCCCACACCTTACGTAGGACTTTATCAATGTATTAGGTTGGTGCAAAAATAATTTCGTTTTTTCACATAGTAACATATGTTAGAAAACGAAATTATTTTTGCACCAACCTAATAATTTACATACATACATATATATATATATATATATATATATATATATATATATATATATATATATATATATATATATATATATATATTGTCAGTGGAAAATGTCATGATGCCATTTCCAATATCTGAGAGGTCTCCTGAAAGAAAGGTGTACACACCAGAAATGAAAGGAATAATAATAATAATAATAATAATAATAATAATAATAATAATAATAATAATAATAATATCACTTAATAAAGAGCGCGTTTCAGTGAGATATTGTTTGGTTTTCTTTTTGTCTTCACTAAATGTTACAAAATATTAGAAAACTTAGGTCAATCATTTTTTGTAATAATAATAATAATAATAATAATAATAATAATAATAATAATGCTTATGTTGATGACGTGATGATGGGGATGGTTACAAAAACTGATCCAATTCAGATACCTAGAAATAGAAATAGAAAATAATGAGTCATTTAAAAAATAAATGTAATTGGAGCTTTGGGTCTGCTAGAGAAAGACACTCAAGAACATATAACCAAAACACCTATTTCATCACCTCTCCGGAAAATCCTGAAATAATTCTAACCTACGAAGAGTTTGTTTCATTTGAGTTTTTCTGTTTTTGTTAATAGCTGGCATTTGTTTGATTAGATGGGAACATGAATAAAACATACCCTTTGCTCACCCATAATATTGGATCTGTCTCGGTATGATATTATAAAAATTACAGGTGAAAAAGACGTTTTTAGTAGTAGTAGTAGTAGTAGTTGTAATAATAATAATAATAATAATAATAATAATATAGCACTTATAGTAGATCACGACAAAATAAATTAATATACAGTTTTTTTTTCTCTTTTGTAAGTGTAAAAAGTATTGGATAAGTTAAATCAGTCATTTTCTTTAATAATAATAATAATAATAATAATAATAATAATAATAATAATAATAATAATAATGATAATAATAATAATAAAAACCTCCGCCAGTATCTATTACAATTATGGAACTTTTATGTTACGGAAACTTCAAGGAACTGGTATGAATATCACCCAGATCCGGACATGTAACAATTTCATAGGACCTTACAATACAAACAGACAGTACAATAAAATCTAATCGTTCAATCATCGTGATCAAATACCATAAAAACAGAAAGTGTTTTGTTATAGACATGGCAGTCCCTGCAGATAGTAATGTATCATTGAAGATCTTTGAAAATTATCAAAATACAAGGATCTTGAGTTGGAAATCTGTGGCATACGAGGACATGACTAATTTCAGTTTCAGATTGGAAAACCTTCCGATAGACTAAATGAAGGGTTTTCTGGTAGGCCATGCATTAAAGATTTACAAAACATTTTACTTGCAAGTACAGTTCACATATTACGAAGAGTGACCGATATAAATTGTGTGCAAGCTTAGGGCTTTTTTTTTCGTTTATTCTACGAAAAAGGACCAGTGGTAGAAGTCATGAAGCCATTTCTGACCTTAGGTCTCTGGTTGGGACTTGGAAGGAAATATGTATACTATCAAAATCAAAAGAAATAATAATAATAATAATAATAATAATAATAATAATAAGAAGAAGAAGAAGAAGAAGAAGAAGAAGAAGAGTATACAGTATATTTTTCTTTTTCACTTGTGTAATTGTAAAAAGTATTGGAAGAGTTACATGCGTCATTTTCTTTAATAATAATAATAATAATAATAATAATAATAATAATAATAATAATAATAATAATATGAATACACTACTAGCAGTAGAGCGTGGTACAAAAAATAAAATAAAATCTAGTCTTATTTGATTTCCTATTTCTCTACTTTAAGAGTTACAAATTATGGGAAGAGTTGCATAGATCATTTTATTTTCAAATACTATTACTACTACTACTACTTCTAATACTAATACTACTACTAATAATAAAACGAGAAATCAATAATTTGTGAGTAAAATGACCGCGTCATTAAATCAGGATTAAAATAAAAAAAATACACGAGATGTTATAGCTGCGAACAAGATACATGAAATGGGAAACTATAAAAGAAGATTCAAAACCAGTTTTTAACAAATCCTATTAAGACAAACATAAGGATGTATGTATATTAACCGTGTGGACTCTACTGTTGTATGTAATGTCACAACATTCCCACGCTAAGTATTGTTATTATCGCTTCTATAGTAAGTATTCATTCTCGGGCTGAATAATATTTATAATAATAGCTGTTATTCAAAACGAAAAGATTAAAGACATATTTATGTAGCCATGATTCTAGGAATAATTTCAAAACTTAAAACTATAAAATTACTGGCAACACCTACACTATATTCAACTTGCATAGATCGAAGAATAGGGTTGGACACGTGATCTCTAAGATACGTCTGCTTAGTAATCTACATCAATGAAATCGTTTCATTTCAGTATCTAGGTTAGGAGACAAAGGATATGCTGAATGTAATTTCCGTAAAATTATGGAACGGACTTAAAGAATATAGCCACTGATACAAGCAGTGCCAGTCCCGCCAAAAGGAATTTATTATATCTAAAACGAAACTGAACGAAGACGAAGCTTTATTAAAATAAAATATATTAGATTGAGATCTGTTTCCTACTTGTTATTTAAAAGTGAACATTGAAAGTAACACCTATAGTCGACAGCCTTTTTCATGTTACACGCAATCTTCATAGACAAACGATTGAGTTTAGCTTGAAACAGTCTCTCGCCTCTGGGTATTGACTTCAATGTCCACCTTTATATTTACATATGCTCTATCTATGATATTGAGCTCTTTAACCTATGAAAAGAGCGAACCTTAAAATTATATTTTATCATATATATATATATATATATATATATATATATATATATATATATATATATATATATATATATGTCTGTGTGTAAACACATTATCCAACCAGGTAAACCGTACATTTAACAATATAGATAGTATTAATATATAACCCTACAAATCAAAACCTACCCACATTTCTCACCCACAAAAGACAGACGTGTTGAGGCCTCACACTTATACATTTACCCACACGAACATACACACTTACACATATCATACTCACTCACTCCCTAACAACCAAATAACACACACACACTTAACAGAGGCACATCCCCTCTCCAGGAGCCAATAAAACTGTCAAACTGACCGGGCGAATTCAGAGCAGCATGGATCCATCCAGCTCTTATCTCAAATAAGAACTTAAGAGAGACTGTTTGACCAACAAAAGGAATGTTGAAAGATTCATGTTAAAAAAAATAAAAAACAAATGAGAACTACAGGCAAAAGTTCATTTTCTCCATCAAGACATTCATTGCTGTAGTTCACTGCTACCAGCAAGCAGAAAAATATTTTTCTCCTGATGATGGCCATGTTGCGAGAAACTAGTCGAGGAATCTAAATGAAATAATAATAATAAAGAAGTAATATTAATATACAACCCAATGTGTCTGAAGATCTTGATTTTTTAATATTTTTTATTGTTCAATATATATATATATATATATATATATATATGGTCGAGTGATTAGAACGTTCGTTTTCTGAACCCGTTTCAAATATCACCACAGCCAATTTTTCAGTAAGGTCACTTGTTGATTTTATCAGTCTGGGGGAGGCGATCCTGTACCACTGGTAGATCCAATCCTTGTTAGTGCAATTGGGTAGATAGAACTCTTTGGAAGCCATCGGTGTTTGTGGTAACACGATGTCACAAATCATCGTGAACGAGGGGTTGAGTGTGCTGGCCTTGTCCCGACTGCTGATCACACCAGATATCACGGTCTCTCATAGAAACTGTAACTAAGGTCCGATCATCATAGTTGCGGTATAAACCACAGGTGGGCTCTGTCGGTGTCGAACAAACACAAAGATGTCTACCCATGCGTCTGCAAGAGGGATTGTCTAGACGTCATATTAGACGGGTATCTTCGGATATTAGTGGTCAGAAATTATGAATGAATGTAAATGAGATAGCATTGATAAGGAGAAAAATACTGAAGTTTAAAATATCGTATTTAAACAAGTTTCCAATTGCCTTTTCTAGATGAGTTTGAAACTGCGATTCATGTCCACATCAAAGGAACTAAATTTCCTTTAACAAAAGCCCTCATTTTTTCGACTGGGTTCGGTCACTTGGCCTGGAAGCAATCGAGTACCATCAGCTCATTTTCAGAATTTCAGTAGTTGAATCGTTTTAATGATACCAGATTTTTTTTAATTTTCCAGTTATACTCACCTATTGAAACAGTTTTAGTAGCAACATAGATTAAAAAAAAAACAAAAAAAAAACATTTGCCCGTCTATCCTGCTGTTCATCCGTGCAGACAAGCTGTCACCAATCGCTACGACTCCTATGGCTGATTGGTCCTTTTCCAGGTGGCGCAGTGTTTTCAATCATTTCGCGTGACACACGCTAGGTTACCTTTATAAATTTCTCTTTGATGTCTAACTTTTGATCCGAAATGATTGTTGAGGAATTACAAAGATGAAACACTTTCATTCAGTAAATAGAAAACAGTAAATTAGCGCAAACATTCTTTGAGGTGGAATTGCATAGACGACATTCGTTCGAAGAGAAAATTTACTGGTTTTAGCAAAACCTTCAGTTCTGTCATCGAGAAGAAAACGCTAAAAAAAAATCCCCAAAAAACACAACACAAATATACAGAATTGTTAGTGATACGTTCTGACTCATTGTAAAATCTCCAATATCCCTGGAGCCGATGTTGAGGAAATATATGATGAGAGAGATAGAGAGAGGGGGGAGAGTTAAAATCCAGAGAGTGGCGGATATTTATTTTTTTAAGTTAAATGTGCTTTACTATCGAAGGCTCGAGAAAATATTTTCTACTTAAGTAAAGGAAAGTCTTTGAAATAACAAATGGTGCCTTCTGTCTGAGCACAGTGTGAAATTGATAACGATTCTTCTTTGAAGATCTGTGAAGATTTAATGTAGAACGAGAGTAAATACGGATCTAAAGACATTTCAAAGAGTTTGGTAGAATCAAAGATATGAAATAGCACAGCTCTTTAAATTTGGGTGCACTTTCAGACAGAGTGAATAGAAATACAGACACAATAGATTTAAAAAGACTTGCTGTCAATTAATACATTGTGATGATGACGATATATATATATATATAGTACATCTGCAGTAACAACAGTAATATCTTTAACTCATGCTAAAATGAATCAGAAGAAAAGATTGCAGAGAAACAAATCCATCTATATTTACATTATTCGGACTATTGTCCTCATCTTTGTCGCTATGTTTATTACAATGCTTTGGTCGTTGTGCGCTCGGGCCTTCTTCAGGTGGTTAGAATGCTGAATTGAACCCTTTATTTCGCTCAGTGAGGTAGACTGTTCTAGTTGCCATGTTTAATGGATGATATTATGTTATTATTGCTGCCTGTTAATTTTCCTCTGAAAGTTCTCCATTGCCTTGACCGGGTATTGAACTCACACTCTTTGGGTCATGTCACTGGATCTAACTAACGCCTTAATCCACTGTGCCATGTGTCCTTGAGGACATCTGTATGTGCATTTCTTGGTATTATAAAACTAATGTCTCAGTACCATTTTTACCTGTGCTCATATTGCAATTTTTTCTTTTATCATTCCATATTTTTTACTAGAGCACATATTGCAACTTTTGCTGTTGTTATTGATTTTCTCTGGCACTCCTTATTACTGGTTCCCATATTCTATTCATTTCTATGCTTGGTCGGCTCGGGAGACTTTTGTGGCCTAGCATATATGCTGATTCCTTAAATTTACGAATTTTCCAATGGTGTTCCTTGTCTATGATCTCAACCAGATCCCACAGAGGGCAGTGATCACTATTCTCGCTTCATATATGCTCAGCCACGCCTGATTTTTCTACTTCCCCTCGTGTTACAGCTTTCTGGCGTTCTTGAAGCCTTACCTTAATGGGGCGGCCTGTCTCTCATTTATATTCCTTTCCGCAGCTGCACGGGATAGCGTGCATACAGTCTTTAGTCATGTTCTCGACTATGGGGAGTCTTACCCGGTAGAGATATCTGCGAGGTCTCGTCAAGCTTTTGAACGTTTTCCTGATGTTATAAATAAAGGATTCAGTTCGACATTCCAACCACCTGAAGAAGGCCCGAGCGTACAACGGCCGAAACGTTGTAATAAATATGGCGACAAAGATGGGGACAATAGTCAGAATAATGTAAATGATGTGCATAATACCTCATCTCAGGAATATCGACAAATCCATCTTTATAATAAAAAAAATCGAAGTACAACATTTCTGAAATGATCGTTATTCTTTGGTGTCATGTGTAAAGTCTGCAATTTCTGACGTGCAGTTGAAGCACTTAGAAAAACCGTTCGTCTACAAAACTAGTTTGACATAAATACGTCTCTCTGATCAAAAGAGAAAATAATTCCTAAAGACTTAAATATATAGAGAGTCCTTTAATCGCAATGTCATCTACATTTCATCTGTCGGATCTTCTAATAGCACAGTGTGGAATACCTACTTACAAAAATGATAGAAGGAAAAAGAAATATATGCTAAATGAAATCGGCTAAAAAAAAAAATCTAAACTTCCAATCACCCCTCTGCCATCCGTATGTGTAGTCTTACCAACATAACAAATTTAGTCCAATGAAGTTGTGAGGGACGAAACTCGCCACAAGTAAACCTTTTCCACTTTGCCATACAATATATATATATATATATATATATATATATATATATATATATATGTGTGTGTGTGTGTGTGTGTGTGTGTGTGTGTTAGAATATATCGTTTTAAGGGATGGTATATTTATAGACACTGTGCTCAATATCAGGCATGGAGAATATACAAGTGGACACTGAAGTCAAATCTTTCCGTTTACGCAGGAAATAGACCGCCGCCACAAGATGGTGAGCCCAGTGTCCAGTGTTAGTGGTTCCGGATTAGTCCTGTTTATCCAATTTAACTCATGTGTCTTTGGTCAATCCATGATATGCTTTTCAGACACATTTTTGAAGGTGCCTCAAACTAGTAATGTTTACCGAGGTCAATAATCGTTTATAATATAAATATAATTGTCTGATCCACATGAAAAAAAATGTCTAAAACTAACCGAAATTTTATTAATAGAAAAGAAAAAAAAACAATAGCCCAAAATATCAAATATGAACACGGTCACAATTTGCTGATAACGTTTAGAAAACAAAGCATTTCTATTGCTCTTTATACCTGCATGAGAAAATACTTGCATTTAGTTAAATGTAAAAATAGAATTCATACTTGTTAATGGCTAAAGATATGGCCGAAAGCGCTCGGACATACAAAGTGGTGGACAAATAAAAAATAAAAAAGATGGATTGCAACCCAAATACCCAAGTACACACACACACACACACACACACACACATATATATATATATATATATATATATATATATATATATATATATATATATATATATCAGAGAGAAGAACAAATAGAGTATAATTCCATTGTCCGAAGCATTTCATTTTTAAAAGGGCTCAATAACGAGTACAGCTTTGTATTCTTTATTATAGAATATTGAAGAAAAAACATCTTATAAAACCCTACAAAATAGCTTTCGTGCGTTGCCACTAAGTTGTGCCTCTTCAGGCGATGTTAAATAATTGATGAATAAAAGTTTATTTCTTTTAATTTCAAAAGCAAAATACCCAAAAAGAAGACGAGAAAACAAAACAAAAAAATCAGAATCGATATGAGGCTTGTGGATTTGTCCTGATTAATCAACCAGGTTAGACCTACTTTAATTTAAAATTAACCTTTAAAAAAAGAAAATTTTAATCATGGCATAATGTAGCCAGAAATAGAAATCTAGACAAGGTCATTTGTGCCAGACCTGATATCAATTTCAGAAGTGAGTGGCAACACTGCAAGCATAAGAAGGAAGGTTCCTTTAAGGATTTACAACGTCTAGATTTTTCTAATACTTTCCATTTTACCGTAGAAGTTTTATTAACATTTTTTTAAAGTCGCAATATGTTTGAAAAAGGATGTTCTATTTTTATAATTACTATTGTGAAAGATAGGTTATGTTGATACCACCTCGTTTAAAAGAATATTTAGTACTCCCTATATAAAATCTAATTCTCTTCTCTTTCGAAAAAGAGGAGGTATTTCATTTTTTAAATCAAAATAATCCCTTACTTATCAGTTATTTACCATCAACTGAAGAGTCACAACTTAGTGTCGAAACATGAAGCTATTGTGTAGTGAACCATGATCTTGTTTTAATCTCTTACAATATATATATATATATATATATATATATATAAAGAAATATAGTCTTAAGGTGTGCTATATTTATGGAATAAAGTGCTCAATATCAGAGATAGAGCGTGTGTAAATATAAAAGTGAACATAGAAGTCAACACTTAGAGGCGACAGTCTGTTTCATGCTATATGCAATCGTCAGGCCACGTGTGATCTTATTTTTCTCGGCTATTTATATATATACGGGTTAGTGGTGCATTGTGGGTATTCTGTTATGGCGGTTATTTCACCGGAAGTCGTTTGTTTATCTATTTAGGTCAAATTATATTGTTTGTTTTTATTTTTGTTTCTTATTTTATTTATTTATTAACGTAGTAAAAATTTGTTTATATCACTTATTTAACAGTTTTGTTTTGGTTTGGGAATTTAATTAAAGCTATTTGTTCAGTTTTGGGGTTGATTGTTGTAGTTCATTCTAAGTATTATTTTGGCGGGAACACTTTTTAATAGATTATCTTTATTTGGGATTGGTTTGTTTATTTATTTACTTGGATGAATTTAGGTTAATTTATTTTACTTGTATATTTTCTCTTTTCGGTTTTCGATTTTTAAGTAACATAGTATTTTTTTATGTTTTATTTCTATTTTTTTTTTTTGTTATTTTGCTTATTAGTATATTTATTTGTTTTTATTTTATTTTTTCCGTTTTTAATTTTTTAGGTTACGTAGTAAAAATTTATTTTCATGTCTGCATTTTGAGATGAGTTCGGATTTTTTGTTTAATAATTTATTTTGGTCGGGAAAAGTAATGATAGCTATTTTTTCCTCCGAGCAAAGTTTGCAAGTTTTTGATTGGTTATTGTAGGCTGATGATTTTTTCCTTATCTTCCAAGATATTTTTGGTGTGATGTTCGTTTTGTTTTTAATTTCCCAGATATACTTAGAAAGCATTGTACTGTTTGCATATTT
>OZ010595.1:60513047-60530547 GCA_963932145.1 Acanthosepion lycidas
ATTTGACTTGGTTTAAGTAAATATTTAATTGTTCGTATTTCAGACTATAAGCATAAGTTCGGCTTAAGTGAATATATATTTTTTTATTCGTGTCTGTAATCATGTATATGATACGGGCTAAGTAAATACTGTTTGTTTTTTTATTTTCGAGTCTATAAGCATTTGCATTGTTTTGTTTACTAAATACAAGTTTTTTTTTATATTTGAGTTCTACCATTGATTGACATTTTACAAGTGATCCACTGATGTCATAAATTACTTGTTTAAACTTCTTTCAGCGATATTAAAATCATGCATTCATGATTCCCACATGAATGCCTAATTGACAACCATGGGATTCATGACGTTACGTTATTTATTAGAAAATCTGTCTGCAAATAAACCTGGGAGAACAAGCCATAGAAAATCTTATATCCGTATAAAAAATTCCCAAAGAGAAAATAGTGACAAACAGTGACCTATTGATGTAAGGACTGCACAACACCATATAAAAATAATGCTTCCAAAAAATATAGTATGCTTAAAAATTTGGAAATTAAGATGCTATGCTTTGTTTAATTTCCCTTTTCTCTACATTTGCAGGGCGTACGTCCATATCACGTTCAAACATTGGTTCTTGTAAGATCACCGAAGAAAAGCAACTTGTAAGCTTGGATTTGCTGGTGATGTACTAGATAAATACTCGGGATATAAAATCAAAGATTCGAGTTCGATTTCCAGGTGGGCTCGGTATATTCATATATAAAAACGTGCGACATCACTTTTTCTACCCCAGACATGGATTAAATAGCAGGATATCTCTTAGTAAACCCTTATTTTCCCCGAAAAATTCTTACAATCCCAAAATATATTCCGGCTTGAAATAACCTGCAAAAGCTTGCTAGGCAGTACAAAATATTTCTGTTACCAGCGTACTGGTTGAGTTTCATTTAGTGACTTTGTCGTGATGCATTTTCCATTGATATTCTCAAACTTATCTTTGATAATCATGTCACTGGAGGATTGTCTTTGTACTAAATCGGCCCTAAAATAGGTTCGACGTCAGGAACTTGATATAATAGAGTAATCTTGTTGTGGTCACGGACTACTTTCGTATTCGACTAACTGTCGAAAACTGTCGTCCAACATCGACTAGTATTTAGTTACCCCCACACGAGGCTATCATGTGGCACAAGGTCGGTTTAACGTGGGATCCCCGAGCCCGTGGGCTCGGCCAAAAATGTACCCTTTGAACCCGTATAAACGGGTTCAGGGTTGGTTTACCTCCCCGAACGAGACTCCGTCCTTCGGCGTAGCCTCGTTCAGGTCCCTCCCCGCCCGAAGGCAGAGAGTTCAGCCTGTCGTCCGACATCGAATGACCGTCGTTTCACTTACTACTCCTACTTATATTAGGGGGAGGTCTATTAACTATAGAATAGGTGTGTTTCACCATAACAGATTAAAGCAGGCGTAGATGCTTTTGTACTTTCTCGAAAATACCAGGTGAAACCCTAAAATTTGTTGATACCTACCAGTTTAACCGCAGGAATCAATTTTTCTGGCTGTACTAGCGTGATTCTTCCGTTCACAGCAAACATCTCCATGAGTCTACTCGTAATAATTGCGAGCGTGTCCTCAAAAAGACTGTGTTTATGGAGAGAATAAAGGACCATATAGCATCTTTTGTTCTTGTGACTACTGGTCGCTCTGTAATAGTCTTAAATAAGAACTTGTCCTCTATCCATCCTTTCAAAATTTTCGACCATAGATTCTCTTCCAATTTTACACGTAGCTCATCTGGTGTATATTTTCATCTGGAATTAAGCCTCTATAGTGTGATATGCATATATCAGGTTCTATGCATTCTACTATCATTAATAAACTGGATAACCACAAAGAATGTGCACAGGATGATAGCCGTGCAATAGACCTTAAGAAATGTGCTTCTGGAATGGCTCCTGTTCTCTCTAACCTTAACAATAAACTCCTTGCCCCTTCTTACCCGCTTGTTGGAAATTCTTTTATGTAATTCCAGTCTAAGTATTCAGGTAAACCGTCTGATCTCTCTACCTGTCGGAGTAGTGGATCTCTGTCGCTTTTAGGCAAAGTACTGCAGACCCTAATCAACCCTGAATTATGCATCTCACCACGCAAGGTCTTCTTTCAGATAGAAATTATCGCTTACGCTTCTCTAGGTCCACTAAATTAACGGTTATTACTGAAATAGTATATCACTCTTGAGATAAGAATGCTGAAGCGCGATTTGATGCTTTGAAAATCTCGAAGGTGTTTGACAGGGTTTGGCATAATTGTCTTTTTTACAAGATGAAATGTTATGGCAGTTCTGGACGAATTTTTTTCATTTTTTCAATTTATCTTATTGTTGTGGATTCCAGGATGAAATCCGGTACCAATAAATAACAAACGCCAAGAATTAATATAGGAAAATAAATGTATTAATGTAATAATACAAACTGGTAATGCAAATTAGTATTTCCAGGAATGCGGATTAGTTGCAATATATATATATATATATATATATATATATATATATATATATATATATATATATATAAAATATATATATATAAGTTCATGAATCATTCATACAAAAAACAAATATAGAGGTTAATGATTTAAATGGCGAGAATACATCTTCGCAAACAATATAAATAAGATACATCAACCCCGAACTTGTATATGAAGGATATGATCCCCGTTTATAAATTCCAGTTGCATGAGGTCTTTTTAATTTTTTACAAGCTTTCGTCTGTTCCTACAGACATCATAAGGTATGGAAGTAGATTGTGTCCTTGTTTTTACTTCTCAGTAATAAGAGGACAACGAAAATAGAGATGTAATCCGAAAAAAATGCTATGAGAAACGTGTTATTGTTTTGGAACATGCGGTCGTAACGCTGAGTTTGAATTTAAATTTTTAGGTTCTGCGTTTTTGTACAAATATAGCAATAAGAGAATTCTTTTTTACTGGTATATTTTCCGTGTATATGGCATGAACTATATTCTTCAATAATTACAGTAATATCACACTTATTATCCGAGAGTTGCACGTTGGATCAGTTTATAAACGAGGATCATATCATTCATATACAGGTTCGGGGTTGATGTATTTTATTTATATTGTTTATTTATATCGTTTGCGACGAAGTATTCTCGCCCTTTAAATCATTAATCATGGCAGCCGATAAAAAGAGACCTGCAATCTATTGTTAGCTGGAGGAAGAAATGGCTTGTTAATTTGAACGCATCCACTGCTCATTTTAATCGTCTGAGAGAAAATTATTTGCCTTCAATCTGCATGGCTGACGATAATCTCCTTTTGAGTGACTCACTGCGAATTCTCGGACTAGCGTTTTCCGTTGAAATGAAGTTATATTGAATCAATTTGTTACATCTCCTACTAGCAATGCTAGTATACTATGTAGTGCTAGAATTTGTATTCTCATCAGAAATTATTTTACACATGTATATGTCAAATATTGGCCCATGTACTGAATATATCTGTCACCTCTGGTCTGGGACATTTATGTATATCATACTAAAAATAATCTGTGATGTTAACGGTCCTGGTCTGATATCTCGGTTTCAGTCACTTTCAGACCGGCGTAACGTAGCTTCCCTTTGCCTTTTCTCCAAATATCTAGATCCAATTGTTTTGATGAATTTTCTTCATTGCTATCTAGATTTTATGATTTTAACCGCAGTGCTAGATTATCGGCAAGGGTTCATCGTTTTGCAGTTGAAATATCTAAATGTACGTTCTGTGATATAAATGTCTTCTTTTGCACTTCTCACCTGTGAAAATTCTTCCGGTCTCTTTCGTTCGAATCCACTTTGATCTTTCAAAAATTAAATTCGATTTCAATCGTTATCAATTGTCATCTTAATTCCCGTTCTTTTATTGTTCTCTCTCTTTAAAGCTGTTTTCTTCTTGTAATGTTCTCTCATATACAGTCACACGTTGTGTCTTCGTGGCGTTATCCCCTTGTTTGTGATGAAATAATTAAAAGAAATCCATTAGATCTTCATTAAATCTTTGTTTGCACAATCTTAAATGTTGAGATGTCATTTTTACAGTATCTTTCGGTTTGTAAAGCAAAAATAAGCTCCAAAATTACCCACTGAAATTAATTAATTTCCATTTTATTTTTCGCTCTTTTCATGCACATGTATGCGTAAACTTTTCCTTCCATTTACAGTGTAAAAATGTCACTTACATAAGCAATATACGTTGAAATGCTTATATATATATATAGCGGTAATCTTATTTTTCAGTTTAATCTCTTTTTTTCTCTCGGCAGTAATCTATCACGCCTTGATATACATAAAATTTGAATGAAATTAAAAACGTCTGAACTTGCTTTAAGTGCGCAATATATATATATATGTTTTGTTTTTATTTTTGCGACGAAATATGGTATATTTACTTGCAATAAAAACTAAAATTAAAATTGCAAGAGATATTAAATTTTCTCTGTGTTTAAAATATTACTAAAACAATGTTCATGTTTATTACTTCAAGGTGTAATTTATATTTTTATACCTAGCAAGCTGAGATGGACATCATCTACACTTCTGCTTATTATGGTGATATATGTTGAGGTTGTGTATTATCGATAAGACAAACTTAAATATAGTATACTGTCTTAGACATGAACATAAAAATTTGCTCTAACATTTCAATATGGATATGAATACATTCACACACACACACACACACACACACACACACACACACACACGCACACACATACATATATATATATATATATATATATATATATATATATATATATATATATATATATATATATATGTGTGTATCCTTGTGCAGGTATGCAGAAAATAGAAAAGAACACGTTGGGTGCATAATCCGGGGTTCCTTAGTATTTTTGTTTTTATTTTTAGATGAAACGTGACTAAACACCTCAACTTAATTTTATTAATTATTTGGATGATTTCGGCTCTCGTTTTTGAAACATGAGAACTCTTATGTAGCGAAGGAATCATATTTTTAAACAAAAAATATTATTATAATTATTATATATATATATATATATATATATATATATATATATATATATATATTTAGGTGTTATAAAATACTTTTGTCTTTTCGAATTTTCTTCTTCATTTATCGGTAACGAGCAAAGAAACGTAATTATTTCATTTTATTTATACTGTCTCATATGAGTAGATTAGTTTTATTCGTAACGGCCACTACTTATTAATTATGTACGGTGTCTCATCGGAACGTGTACGCTAATGACTCTCCGCAATTTCCTATACATTGTAGCTCACTTCAGTCCTCTCTTCCCCAGACATCCATTCGCATAAACTCCGTTCGATTCACACCTTTCCCCGATTCTTTTTTTTTTAAAAAGGAGCAGCAGTTTATCACTTGTTTCCTGCTTACGTTTGGCTTTCCGGACCCGCCTAAAGTCTGCTTTAGCTCGATATGCCAAGTGTTAATTATTAGGTTGGTGCAAAAATAATGACGTAATAATGTCGTTTAGGACATCATCGGAGAAAATGATGTTTACGTGAATATTTACGCATGCGCAAAAATGGTAGGGGGTGCTATAAATTTTAAATTTTATTCGTTTGTTTTAAATATGTATTTAGGCATATAGTCTAACCAATTTGCTTCATTTCTCTTATATGTAACATTCTAATATCTCGATATGGGATAATAAATAACAGTAATAAAATGCATACAAATTATGAAACTAAATAAAATTGGTAAAACTATATCCCCAAATGTACACACACACACACACACACACACACACATATATATATATATATATATATATATATATATATATATATATATATATATAATAAATTAATTGATTTAAATTATGTTTTTCCGCTACACAGTTCTAACCATGTTTAAAAAATGGAAGGTCCGAATTTAATTTTGTAATTAAATTAAAGACATTAGTTCTATTGAGCACTATTTTGTAAAAATAAAAAAAAAATATCTATAAGAACACCGGATTATATATCTTACTGTTCTTTCTTTTTATTTATATATACATATATATATATATATATAAAGAAAATCGAATGCAAATTAAATATCGATTGGAATACGGCAGGATGATAAGATAAGAAACAAATAGGAAACATATCAATCTAATATATTTCGGTTCAATCACTGATACGTTTTTAATGCATAACAAGAAAAAACACAATATACTGGTTGCGATGGGTAAATTGTCGTCATTTTACATTGTTAATCTCGCGCATGCGCGTTTTTTTTGTTTTTTTTTGTCGACTGCACAGTATAGTAGGATCATTTGGGCACCGTCTGTGAGAAAAAAGAACACCATGACGCAATTCTCTCCGCCAGAAATTTGGAAACGACATACTGTATTTCTTTGGGTTTCCTGCGTAAGCTCGAATAGGAACATTTCACCGTGTTTAGTTCTTAATCTGAGGGACGGGCAGAAGATGCTGTGTCCTCTAAAGATGTACCGAAAGTGATGAAAACCAAATATCTAGTCAAATTTTGTTTGAAGGTGTCACAAGTGATGGTGACCTTAAGCTTCTATTCATCTTCCCACAGAACCACATAACACGGAGGCCTACATCAAGTGCTCTGGGTCAAGGGGGTGGCTGCTGGGAGACCCTATATTTGATAACAAGACTCAGCACAGTGGCACATAAGCTGGAGAACCAGTCATGACTGTCAGATAATTTCTGCAGCGACATTACCCTTTACATATGGCCACATAACAACCCAGGCTGCAACATCTTGAATAATATATGTAGGATGCAGTTCAGCATCACACCAAGCACACCATTAGAAACTGAAGGCAAAGATTGTGACAGAATACACTCACTTAAACAAGGAGAACATGCAGAAGAAATGTAGGAGAATCAGAAGTAGTCTGGAGCCCGTATTTGAAGCTGATGGCGATTTTATTGAATAAGTGTAATTTGAACATTTAAAATATGTCTATCTTCTACGTTCCCATATCTCAACGTTAAACAAAATTGCAAGAGAGGAAATTATTTTCACATCGTCAATATCTTTTTTTAATAATGCTATGCAAAAATTATATATAATTTTCTACTTCATACATACATACATGTATGTATGTGTGTGTATGTATATATATATATATATATATATATATATATATATATGTATGTATGTGTGTATGTGTGTATTTATGTATATGCATTAGTACTTGCGTGTTGTTGTGTGTAGTTATTCAATGAGTTCATTTACGGTAAATTACAAACGACGACACATGTTATTAACTGAACTAATAGAAATTACACTTATGTTACGGTTTACATTATAAGCAAATTCTAGACAAGTTCTAGTTTTTCTATTCGTGGTATCATAATTAGGACGTGCCCACATAATGACTGAGTTAAATGAGCTGGCATTCAAAAATACAGTTCTCACGTTCTGTTGTTTTTTGTTTTTTTTTTTATCTTGAAAATATCTTTTGTAGATATCAATCAATCAAACGCGCTAGGCCATCATGAATATTATTATCTCGTGTTATTTTCGTCTGCGACTGACTTCAACCCTCTCAGGAATTATCTCGCTGCTATCTCATAACTCATAAGATAATAAGTAACATCCGATTCCAGTTGACTCTTCTATCTATCTATCTATCTATCTATCTATCTATCTATCTATCTATCTCAGTCTGTGCATTATCTATCTATCTATCTATCTATCTATCTATCTATCTAGATAGATAGATAGATAGATAGATAGATTATGCACATACTGAGATAGATAGATAGATAGATAGATAGATAGATAGATAGATAATGCACAGACTGAGATAGATAGATAGATAGATATATAGATAGATAGATAGATAGATAATGCACAGACTGAGATAGATAGATAGATAGATAGATAGATAGATAGATAGATAGATAGATAGATAAATAAATATGCTTCCACACACACATACGTACGCAAACACTCTCACGCGCAGATACAAACACAAACAAACAAATACACACACATATATTCGTACACCCATCAATTTTGAATATTTTTATCCATTTTCACAGAATCTAATGCCTGTATGATGCGCGGGGTTTTAGATGTTGTTAAGCAAAAAATAGTAATATAAAACTCAATTTTCAGAACAATAGGTTAAATAAAACAAATTTGGCAGGCGAATTATTCCAAATAGAAAAAGACAAAATTGTACATATTGCATGAAAAATAGACAAAAATGAATATTTTTCATAATATTAGCATGGCTTCTCATCTTTATAACTTGCTTCAATCCTTTTCTAAAGTTTCTAATGAGATTAGAACAAGTCTTTTGGGGATGTTCTTCCATTCTTCAATGGTTACACGTATTAATTCTTGAAGATTGTATGGTGACCGACGATTATTTCGAATTTTCAATTTTTTCCAGAGACTTTGAATCGGATTCAAGTCAGGACTCACTGAAGGCCATGGCAGGACTGTAATCCTCTTTTTCTGAAGCCACGCAGTCACTAAATTAGGCATATGTTTGAAATCATCATGTTTCTGGAAAGTAAATCGCCGACCTAAATAAAGATTTTGCTCTGATATGTGTAGATGATGGATGAAACAGCAGCAGATTTCTGTGGTTTTTGTCGGTGGAAAATGTTATGATGCCATTTCTAGTCTTAGATCTCTAGACGGGACCCGGAACGATATGTGTACATACCAGAAATCAAAGGAAATATAATAATAATAATAATAATAATAATAATAATAATAATAATAATAATAGTAGTCCTTAGTAACATAGAGATTCAATATTATTAAATGGTAGTTGAATGAAATTAAAAAACTGGAAACCAAGTCCAGAAATATGCTTTTCTAAATGAAGATGCCCCGCCCCCAAATCAGATATTGGTTAGCTTTACGTACCAATAGCTTTAGGAGGCCGAGGTCTAATCCAACTTGAAATTACTCTAAAAACTACAACCATCAGATTGGAAGCATACCTCACATAAACCAATGAGTCTCTCCTACAAATAGTAAAACACCAAATACACTCCATCAACAGCTTAATATAGTAATATAGTACAGAAAGCAACTTAGCCAAATGAAATTACAAAAAAAAACAAAACAAAAACAAACTAACTGGAAGGACAATGTGTTGCATGGAAACTACCTAAAAAGAAATAAAGAAGCAGATGAGGACCAACAGAAAACACATCAGTGGCTGAGGAGAACCAGGTTCAAAGCATAAAAAAGCCTAATTATTGCATTTCAGGGCCAAATGCCCGTAACTAGATCGTCTCACTGTTAGATAGGCAAGTACAGAACTCATCCAAAAGCAAGAATCTGTGGAAAATATGATGAATCTGTTGATATTATCTCAGGGTGTCAGGAACAAGCAAAAATGATTAGACACACAGATATAGCAAGGTAACTGACATATGTCCGCAGGAAGATATGTAAAAAACATAAAATCGAAACCACTGAGAGATGATATAAGCACCAACCAGAAACACCAAAAATAACGATGTATTTATCCTCCGATACATGCCAATTCAAACTGACAGGCAAATAAAAGCCATCAAACCCGATATTAAAATAAAAGCGTGTATGCTTATTCACATAGCAGTATCATCAGAGAGAAACACCTCTACGAAAATTATCGAGAAATTGTCCAAATACAAGGTCATGGAGATCGAGAGTAACTGCTAAATAATAGTTTCCAAGTTTTTTTTTAGTAGCAGTACATTTGGTTCAGACCTTCTGAGGCTGACCTTGGTGTCAGCTGGTAGACAAAATAGGGATCTGAATTGGGAATGTTATAATTTAGAAAATGGTTTCGAGGAGTTAAGTTTGACGCGACAAAGAATGCAGATGTGTTAATTTCGTGTGCGAAAGCTGCTCGCCAAAGGGGCTGATAGACTTTTAAAAATGTATATGTCGACCTGTTAATAAAATACATAAGTTTAAAAATCCGTTTTGTTGAAGTTCTCATTTGACCTCCGAACAAAACAATTAGCGATCACCCGGGCAAAAGAAAAAAGAGACGAAGACAACATTATTATGGTCGCCCCAAGACTACCCCTGGCACAGCGTGGGTATACAACATAACATGATGTGGGGAATCAGGTCTGAGACTGTACCATTAGTAATCGTAGCTCTGAAAAGGAATGAATGATTTCACTATCAGTCTCCCAGGTAACATCAACATGCAAGTTTCCCAGAAGATCTCCCTTCTAGGAATATCCCATATCCTAAGAAAAGTGCAATTAATTAAATGACAGTTATCCTATAAAGGACCAACATTTGAACACCGCTCTATAATATTCAAATCAGGAAGCAAAACATTCAAAATTATTATTAATAATATACATACAAACTGCATACACACACACACACACACACACACACACATATATATATATATATATATATATATATATGTGTGTGTGTGTGTGTGTGTATGTATGTATCACATTAAGTAATGGACAAATTCCGACAATTTATTTATTTATTAAAGAGATTTTTATACGATACGCCATGAGCAGTTATGAATGTACGAGATTCATGGAAGATTGAAGTTTATAAGCAGTAAATTCGACCTTGCCAACCAAACGATCCTTTGCGGCCGAGCGGTTAGGCATGTCAGGATAAATGACGGTTCTGTATAGGATGCAGGATCGAATCCTGTCAAAGGACGAATATTTTCTATGAAAATTTCTCGGACATTCAGGCGGGTAAATGTTATTTAATACTGTTTATCATAAACAGAGTATTTACTTAAATACTTGTATCTATAAAAAGAACGTTAAACATAAAAATGTCTCTAATAAATATATATGTATGTATCTCTATGATTAAAATATAGTTTTCTGTTATATTTATGGAGAAACGTGGTCAACGTCCAGAATGAAGCAGTTGTAAATAAGGATTGCCTGAGGATATATATATATATATATATATATATATATATATATATATATATATATATATATATATATATATATATATATATATATATATATATATATATATATATAGAGAGAGAGAGAGAGAGAGAACGAATAAATCTTACAAATGCTTAAAAATAGGAAATAACAAAGTTATTGATTGAACGAATATCCACTTTGCTAATATGACTGGAGATTCGCAGAGATCATTGAAAGATAACGAAAGCTGTGGAAAGTATAACTAAATTGAGATCTGAAAGGAATAGGAAATGCTTTAAGAATTTTTCCACTCGATCGAAACGTAATCTAAAGAGAGTTATAGCGAAATCTTTAAACAACGCTCTGATCTTTGAACAGACTGGAATGGAAGAAACAACAGTTGTTGAATATTTCGGGAAATCGGGATCTTTCAAGAAGTCTAGCGAACTTCATCTCTATAAATCAAACATTTTAAAGCATCAAAATTGGACAAAGAACTACATGAAAATTGACTTTCCGAAAGTAATTTCCACAGACGAATCAAGACTAATGCTATATGAAACTGATGGATGGGATCTATGATAGATTTTATCGTAGCCAAGGTTGTCTGCAGGTAAATGGCAGCATTAATACACCACACCTAGTGTAGATGGGATAGAATTCTCGGCCAAATTATTACCGAATATCGATGAAAGAGTGAAACTGAACAGTGATATCTATTTCGATTTCACGGTACAGATGGTACATGAATGGTACATGTTCTATCCCCACACTATTCAAATTGAAGTGTGTATTTATGGACGACAGTGTTATTTCTCGTGTATCGAAGTTTTCTCGTGAGATTCTCGAGCATAAAAGATTTACAGCACAAAAGGTAATTGAATCGTCGTCAAGAAGTCCTGAAATAAATCTATGGCTTCAAGCACAAAGAAAAATTACATGAAGTTGGCAATGAATATAACAGCAATGCTGACTTTTGCGCTAGAACTAAAATCAACAGGGCGGAATTTGAGTCTGTAGGTTTTGAGAAGCTATACCTTAGGAGTTAAACGTTCATAAAACTTAATATACATGATTATTATCAGCTCTATAAACTGATCAATCGTGTAACAGTTTTCAATGATTTTATTACACACTTATTGATGTAAAAAAAAATATTCACTAGTATTATATCTGTTTTTTGATAATTGGTATTTAACACATGTATGGCAGTTCGAGTAACATCGTGCAGTTTAAGAATGACGTTACAATTCTTCTTAAAATATATCTTCGCTATCTTTTATGTATATATGTTATGGTAATGGACTCTCCCAGCTATAAATAGGAGCAGGTACTGCCTTTTAGAGAGTGTAGTTTTCAGCAGTCATATATACTTGTTCGTTTGTATATGTTTTGTATGACTGTTTCTGCTTCTATATTTGTTTAATTCAATTCCTTTCTTTGTACCTTTATTTCTGTCCACAACAAGGCCACAGCAATATCAAACAATGTGCTAAGAATTATTTTGTAGTAATTAGGGCATTCACTCTTATAGTTAAGTTCAAGAGTTTTTGCTGTTTTTTTTATTATATGGGAAGGTAGTAAATATGTAAAAGCTTTTTACAGAATTTAATTTACCGAATATAAATTAAGATTTTCTACACTGAACTAAAAAAAAACTATTAAGCAAACTCTAATTAATAATGACTTCCAAACCATATTGTAGATAAATAAATAAGGCGATCAAATACCAAAACGCACGTCAAATAGAACATGCTATTTCCTAAATCTAAATATATCATTTTTTTATATTATAACCAGATGCATGCTTACTACTAACAGGCTGAGAAAATCAGAAAAAAACCTAATTAGTACCAATATACCTCCCAAGGATCGAAATAAAATAATTAAATTAATCATATATTATACAAAATATATGACAAGTAATTATTCGCAATATCTGCTCCTCACCAACTGATGTATTACGGAAAATCAACATCATATATCTATTCAAATTTCCCTTGACAGAATATACCTCCGACAGAAAAATAAATATATATATGTTGGATATACGACGACTAAATTATCAAGACGTCTTACGCTAAACCTGTCCTTCCATTCGTCTATTGCGTGACATTTACACCAACATTCCTATCCACATTCATATTATAGAAAAATACTGATTTATAGCACAAGTATCGAACACCAAAAAATAACAAATTAAAACTGCAGATCCTCGAAGTAATCTTCATTAAAAGATTGAAGCCGACACTGAATAGAAACAGCTATGAATACCGTTATAATGTGGTAAAATACTTATATAAAGATTAGATTTCACACTTTAATGCACACACGTCCATAACATTCCAACATGAAAGAAAAAAATTATATAATGGTTAAATATTCACGTTCTAATGAACGCTAAAGAAAAACTGACAGCAAGAACATTTAAACCCAAAAGCAAAAAAGAAGCAAAAAAAAAAAAAAAAAAACAGTACTGGATATTTACGCATAGTTTTTGACTTACCATTTGCACACCTGATGATGATCTCAGAAAGAGATGGAAAGTACTTTTACAGTGCATTTCCTGCTTTATGTACTTGTAATATGTAATTGTAAGACTTATCAAAACAGACAACTGAAATTTGACGTGACGCCGACGTGATCATATTGAAACGGAACGCTGATCTTGAAAAATTTCAGTTGTCTGTTTTGATTAGTCTTACTCTTATATCCATCGTCTTTTCATGTTGAATTAAATATAGTCTAATGTTAATTATGTTTTATGAATATCTCCTGAAGATGGTCTACTAGACCGAAACGTCCGACGTTGACATTATATTAATATTAAAACAGCATAATTGCATATTAGGATTTTTGTTTGTTTTTTCCGTATATTTTTCATCATACTGTCGGATCTATATCCATTTATTTGCTTACACACACACACACGCACACACACACACACACACACACACATATATATATATATATATATATATATATATATATATATATATATATATATAATAATTAAAAACAGAGAAATAAAAACTGAATATAGCTTTATTTTTACAAAATAAAAATAACTTAAAACCCAAAACAATCAAAACATATTGCTTCAAAACCTGATAAAGTTTGTTTTCATGATAGAGGAAATGAACTTGTTGCAAAGATGCTCCGAGTCGAAATGTAGCTGAATTTTCTGGTACTCTAGCCGTGCTCTGTTTTCGATAGTACATGGACTATATATATATATATATATATATAGAGAGAGAGAGAGAGAGAGAGTCCACTATACTATCGAAAACAGAAATATATATATATATAATAAAATCTAGGGATAATAAAGTCTTGACTGTGGATGAAAATTTGCACAACTTTAATTAGTAAATGTTAGAAATAACGTATCATATGGGTTTTATATTTGTTGTATCAACTGATCAATTGATGATCAATTTTCAATTATTCCCTTACATTCTTATTGACGCAAAATTTGATTCTCTTCTTTTGTTTAGTATACACAGGCTGCAGTTTTGATAATAAATCAAATAATATCAATACCACGTATTGAGTCTAATTAAAAGTTTCACCCTGGCTTTGTTTTTACGTCTGAATGGTTCATTTAAAACTGGACTTCTTTTTTCAAAGCTAATTTGAGTTGTTAACGATTAAGTTATTTATACAGCAAACAAGCAGTATGTAAAATAAATATATCACTTTTCTCAACCGCACGACGATACTCAAATGAGGCATGAGGCATGAGGCACTTATTAGGTATCCATTTCTGTTGATGCCTGGTAATTGAAACGCACATGATATATTGAGCATTATCGTACAGTATAGAAAAACGATATACTTTTTGTTTTAAATATATCCAAGGTACGTTCAGGCACACAGAATAAGCGTTTTCTCTCAGTGAGCAATGTTGTATGTTTATTTTCGAGGATTTTATTACTAGATTTTTGTTGTAAAAATTATTGCTCTGATTTTGATTAATAAATTCAGACGGCAATAATTATAATAAATGAAATAATATCAATAGAAAATTTTGAAACTATTTAAAAATTCAAACTTGCATTTGTTTTACGCCTGTTTTGATCGTTTCAAATTGGATTATTATTTTTTTTTTAAAGCAACTTCGTGTTGTTGACGATTTTGTTATTTTCGCTGCAGAGATGCGGTATTTAAAAGTGATACAGCTTTATTTAGAAATCGCATGATACTACTCAAAATTATATTGCACGTGGCGATCGTGAAGTCTACATTTTTGTTGATGACATATAACTGACAGGCTCATCAAACTTTGAGTAAGATCGTGTGGTACGAAACAAACGTATAATTCTTTTAACATATATATTAGTTCTATTCGTAAATTGAGCTCTGTTCTTTTAACACACCCCTCACAGTATCTTGAAGCAATCGGATGTCTAGACAAAATGATGAGCTGTGATGCAGCGAAACACACTTGTATGTGGATGAATACCTCTAGTTCCCCGATTGAGCACCATAGGAAAAAGGGAATTTTAAAACAGAAGCTGCCCCAGTTTATAAAAAATCGCTTTTCATATGAATTGAGCACTCTAGCTGCTGATTTGGCGTTTATATCCATCACAAATATAATACATTAAAAAATACTATTTCTCTGCTGTGGGCCGGTAGATTAGGGGTAGAGTTACTGACTGACAACAGATCTGTCGGTCACGTCTTGAAGCAATTGGATATCTAAACATACTTTGTTTCGATGCCTGAACTTGTTAGCATTTAACAAAATATATATATATATATATATATATATATATATATATATATATATATATGTGTATAGAGAGAGAGAGAGAGAGAGAGAGAGAGAGAGAGAGAGAGAGAGAATGCTGTATATTTAGGCAGCAATCCGTCCTTTATGCATGGTTCATTAAAAACGACAGACAAGTTACTACGGTTAAGTTTTTTATTTAATTTTTCTTGTGTTCGAACAAGAGCTTTCTTTTCTGGACAATGGGTGTGTAAGAACTGTACAAATGTTTTATATTTCCGAGTGCTTTCGGCTATAACTTTAGTCATTATCAAGGATGATTCGATTTTTCAGCTTAATTGAGTGTGTGTGTTATGTGTATGACTTAGTGTGTGTTTGGGATGTTTTTAATTTTCGAATACGGTTAGCACATTGTGGCTTTGTTCGTAGTTAATATTGTTAAGATTTGGCCTTTTCTTTATTATTAAAGCATCCATTATTTTTAATCGTTTTTACAGGTTGATACAGTTAATATATTTGTGTTTTCTACTAGTGTGTTCCTAATGGAGTCTGGTAAATTTCTTTTTGTGTTTAAATGGGTTCTAATGAAGCTGTGATCACATAGGTGTAACGTAAGACGTCTGGATAAGCATGTAGTTGTGTAACCGATGTAATTATTTATGAGTCCCATTTGATCAAGAATACAGTTACTTAATGGGCACTTGAACTTATAGATAATGGTCGTTCTTTGTAATTTTGACTTAGTTGGTGTGTTGTTATTTTTGGGGATAACAAATATTATCTACAAATGCCCCTTAAGGAACTGTGTTCCTCATCAAACCGGACTGATAAATAATTACATCAGTTACACAACTACATGGTTATCAAGACGTCTCACGTTACACCTTTTGATGATAGCTCGATTACAACGAATTTAATCACACGCACAAATTTACCCGACTCCATTAGGAACATACTAGTAGAAAACACAAATATATTAACAGTATCCACCTGCAAAAAAAAAAAACTAAAAAATAATGGAAGCTTTAATAATAAAAAATAAAGGGCCAACTCTTAACAACATAAACTACGAACAAAGCCACAATATGCTAACCGTATTCGGAAATTAAAAACATCCCTAACACACACTGAGACATACATAACGCACACAATCAAGTAAGCTGAAAAATCGAATCATCCTTGATAATGGCTAATGGTATAGCCGAAAGCTCGGAAATATAAAAACTTACAAACCCTTTGTCCATAAAAGAAATCTATTGTTCGAACACAAGAAAAATTAAATAAAAAGCTTAAGCGTAGTATTAGGTTGGTGCAAAAATAATGTATATATGTATTTATTATATCATTTGCAGGCAGTAATGTTTCGCTGTATCACAGCACCTCAGTGCGCCTAGACATCCGAATGCCTCAAGCCAGGATCGAAACACAACCAATTTTGTTTTAATCAGAGCTTCTACGACACACACAAACACAAACACACACACGCACCACCCCATATATATATATATATATATATATATATATATATATATATATATATATATATATATATATATATATATATATATATAGTCTCATCTGGTCTCATAAATGTCCCCTGTGTAAAAATAAAGTTAACTATGATTGTTTGTGCTCCCTCCAACGCTAATAAAAATGTAAGACTTACATTAGGGATACATGCCCGACTCCCTTTCGCTGATTTAACTGTAGGCTACCGAAACTCTGTGTAGTCCGTATACACATCGACCAGGACAACGTCAATGATCAAAATGCAACTATAAACATAGGGAAATATCAGTAAACATTAGTAGATAACACAAAAATACTTTGCAATTCAAGAAAAGGCTCAAAAGTCTACAACTTGTTA
>OZ010595.1:60535547-60550547 GCA_963932145.1 Acanthosepion lycidas
TCTCCTTATTAAATAGGGGAGCTCAGTTTGAGCGAAAGATATATATATATATATATATATATATATATATATATATATATCACAAGCCGTAACCCCGTGATTTCCTCAAACTACAACTCACAAAGGCTAACTTCAATCCAGTGCCCATTCAGTCAGAAGGCGACGTTCAAATTCCAAGATCATTTGAAGAGTAACTACTTTTCTTTACCTAGGATCCAACTAAGCAGAAACACACACACACACACACACACACACACGTGTATATATATATATATATATATATATATATATATATATATATATATATATATATATGTTTAATAGTCATCTTTTAATCAGTGCAGGAAAGAGTAGTATTAAAAAGTGTTCAATACACGCGTGAAAAGTGAAAAAATTAAATAAAAGTAAAAATATCTTGTAGTGTTTTTAACTTTAATAATCAGAAGGTCAGTTGAATCTGCTACCTTGTTTTCAACATTAAGTTATCCGAAGATATTTTTTTGTCGAGTCTCATATGTGTGTAAGAGGAATTTTCTAATATTAGAAATAAATAAAACATTAATGTATGATTCAATTAAGCCATTTCTCCAACGATACTTTAAATATACACTTGCTTTTCTTCTCTTCCCACTTCTTCTTCTTCTTCTTCTTCTTCTTCTTCTTCTTCTTCTTCTTCTTCTTCTTCTTCTTCTTCTTCTTCTTCTCATCCCCCTCCTCTCTTCCTATAACACCCGACTTCGTGTGTTTGTACATTTATTTTGAAAATAATAAAATAGCATCCGTTAAACAATGCGTGAAGACGTCATCGGCTAATAATCGCCTGAGGATATCGTTGAAAAGAAAGTAGTTGATTCAACTGACCTCCTGACGTTTAAGGTATATATATATATATATATATATATATATATATATATATATATATATATATATATATATATATATAGTCAGAAAAGATAGTATGATAGTTTATATCTATCTATCTATATCTATCTATCTATCTATCTATATATATATATATATATATATATATATATATATATATATATACACTATCATACTGACCATTCTTCTCAATAGACCATTTCTCTCGAAGTGGAACAACTATTTTGAATCTATATCTACATTGCGTGCCAAATTATTATCGAGATAACTTTTTTCTAATTTTTAAAAAACTGTCCAATCAATTCACACAAAATTTTCACACAATGTTGGCAATACTGACTTGCGAAATCACTGATTTCGTGCTGATCTGTCCAATGTAAACAAACTGGCGCCATATTTTTTATCAGCACTGTGATTTGAGTGTGCAATATTATTAGAAAAGTGTAAGAATTTAGTGAAAAGATGGACCATAAAAGGAGTTTAAGTGATGATGAAAAGAAAACTATCACCTCAGAACTCTCAAAATTTCTAAAATGATAGGGAGGTGTCATCAAACAGTGAAAACCTTCACTACCGACCCTACACAAGTACGCAAAAGAGCAGATAAAGGTAAGCCGAGTGTTATTTCACGTCGTCTCATATCATGAATTAAACGAGAGGCCACAAAGAGCTTTTCAGTCGCATGGGGATCCTACTGTGTCTAAAAGTACTCGGTGTCGGTATCTGAGGGAAATAGCAACAACAGTCAAACTTGTATCGAAGCCCTCGTTGACGAGAAATCACATTCAAAATCGCTTGAAATGGACCGAGGACAATATGAAGATTGACTTCTCTAAAGTTTTGTTCACAGACGAAACTCGAGTAATACTTGATGGGCCAGATAGATGCTGCAAAGGATGAGAAATGAACGGACAGAATCGCGTTTGAGACGCCAACAAAGCGGTGAAGGCATAATGATCTGGGGTGGTATTATTGGAAAAAAATTAGTGGGCCCATGGAGAGTACCAGATGGCGTCATAATAACTGCTGATTCATACACAGCGTTTATGAAGGAGCATCTTGAACCGTGGCTGAAAAGGCAAAGAGATGCCTTCAGTAGGGCCATTGTTTTTATGCAAGATAATGCTCCCTCACATGCTGCTCACAAGACTACTGAATATTTGAAACAGTTAGGCTTCGATGGACCTCGAAATATGAAGTGGGCAGCGAATTCTCCGGATTTGAACCCAATCGAAAACCTTTGGAGCATCATGAAGCGAAGACTGTACGCCAACGGACGACAATTCAGGAGCAAACCTGAGTTGTGGAAAGCAATTCTTGACATATCTCACGGCATTGCAGCAGATGACATCCTACAATTAACAAATTCTATGGATCGTCGACTTCTTCAAGTAATTTCAAAACAGGGAAAGCACAGTCCCTATTAATTTGTTTAAAACTGTGCCTTTGCTTGTATCTGCTATTATTTGTTTGATTATCTTACTTATTAGCTGCTTTTGATCATAAACATTCACATGCAACATTAATAAACGTTTTGTTTGCTCAATTCTGGGAATTTTACTAAACCTTTCTAATAATTTGGGACGCTTAAATCACCGTGCTGATAACAAATATAACGCCAGTTTGTTTATATTGTGCAGATCAATACGAAAATTTCAGTGATTTCGGAGGTTAGTGTTGCCAAAATTGTATGAAAATTCTGTGTGAATTGATTGGAGGGTTTTTGAAATATTAGAAAAAAGTTATCTCAATAATAACTTGGCACGCAATGTATAAAAGGCAGGATGTGTGTGTCTCTAACGAATGCACGGCCGCAATTTTCGACGGATTTGCACCGAAATTTACAAGCACATGCTCCAAGTTAAGAGGAAGGCCAAGACCGACTTTGCATTTCCCAACACCCATCGATAGTGGCAACAATACATTTTTTCATGGTTCTACAGCAGTTTTCATGTAGTTTGCGGCCATTTTGTACTGGCCAGAGTGAGAGTCAATAGCTGGCTGCCACCAATAGGCAGGGAGATTCTATTGGCCAGCGTGAGAGCCAACAGCACGAATGCTAACTTGCATGCTAGCATGCAAAAAAAATCGATTGTTGTATTCGTCAGAAGTGGGAAAAATTTAAATCTGCATAGCACTTTACTCCAATTGGCTCATTCGCTTGCTTAAGCCCAACGTTGATTCTGATTCCGCAGAACTGGGTTGGTTGTGAAAAAGTATTTATTGTTAACATTCTTTTTTCATTCGGTTTTTCCAATTACGAGTCCTTTTTCAAAGCTGATCATTTTGTGTTCATTTTGTTTAGTCCTTCTTTCGTAACAGATTTAATGTTTAGTATAGAACTTAGAAAAAATTCGCAGTGTGTGATAGGCAAGAAGTAAGGCATGTAGCAACATCAGCATGGCAAATGGCACTTCTTTAAAGGCAAGGAAGGGCAAAAATATTTTAAGTCAAGTGATAGCGATTGCTCTATGTGTCGTACGATTTTTGAATCAAGCACAGGCAACGCCGGGCCATGCTGGTAGTTAATTACTAATCCTTGTCCTAGATTCGTTGGTTCCCTTCGTTGTGCTAGACATTTTTTTCTGAACAGAATCTCTCCTACACATTTAATCATCTATCATTCGGCGGCACATATTGCAACTATACTTGATCTGTTACTTCTGCTATATATGTAGACATTTTACAAAATCCAAAGAAGAATGTGCAGCGTTATCGGTCCTGACGTGTCATTTCAGCTTCAGACATGTTCTTACGGCCGTAATATAGCATCCGGCTATTCTATAGCTATTTTCATGGTAACTGTTCTGATCTTTCCACTTTGATACTTCGACTTCATTAAATTGAGCGTAGTACTAGATAGTCTGTTAGGTCTCATCAGTTCCCTATTGAGATTATTAGTTGTAACTGTAAATTCTATGATAATATTTTCTCTCGTACATCTCTCTTGTGTAAATCGCTTTCGGTTTCTTGTTTTCTTCTCAACTTCGATCATCAAAAATCTAAATGCAATTTCTTTCATCATTGTCTAACCCTTTTTATACGGTTATTTTATTGTCGTCTCAGTTTCTTTCGGTCAAAACACCCCCTTGCGTCTTTGTGGCATTTATCGTCTTTCTGGTGGCGTTGGGGGTGGGGTGAAGATAAAATTGTACATATTCAAAAATAACCGTCTTTCCAGAATACTTCATGCAATAAGATCATTATTTAGTGATCTTTGAATTTGCATATATCCAGTAGTTTGATCTCATTCGCTCGAATTATTATATTGAATTTAGAATAGTGGATAATATATCTGTTTTTCCATTTTACAAATTTAACAGATATCCGGAATTCATTTTCAGCTTAAGGTGGGGTAATGGATAACGGCTCGGATTGAGGAATCGGAGAGCCGAGTTCAAATTACAGTGGAACCCATTACATTCACTTACGTGCTAATACCCTTGTGAAAGGTATTAAGCCTCTTCTACTCACCAAAAAAGTTTTGGCTAAATAGCAGGACAAACCGGGTTCGATCGCCTTGGAAGGGAACTGGTCTACCGCAGAAAAAATGGGAACCTCCCGCGGAAAATATCTGCCTCGTCTGTCATATATCAAATAATACATGATCGCCTAATCGTGTCTCACGCATGGCACATAACTGACTGACTGTAGCTTGATAATCTAAATTCGTTATTAAGCATTTCCCATCCAACGGACACTTATCTATTCCGCTATTAGTTCAGGTCGATATCGTTTGTAGAAAGCTGTTTTCTATTATACTTTCATTTGGAATATATTATAATATTTTTATATGGCCTAATGTTACGCGAATTTCTATTAAGCAGCTTGTATTCGTGTAGCCATATGGAAATATTTATCTTTAGTCACATTTCTTTGCAATTCTGGTATTTTAACAGCCTTATTAAAACTGCATTACACCAAACAACTGACCTCTTTCTTTTGTTTCCCTACAAGGTCTCAAAAATCATTTGTTTTGCTTGCAAAAATCTTCTTTTTTTTTGGATTATTTACACGTTTTTATGACAAGTTCTTTCAGAAAGGTAATCGTAACTGTCCGAATTTATTTTTTTTATTAAAATATATATTAAAATTGTTGAAATATGCTGTTGAAAAAATAATGATTGAAACTGTATTTTCTGTAATCGTATTCATGACAACCTTGTCCAACAAATCACTTCTTTTTCCTTTTCATTCAAATCCCATTCGACTGGTCTTGTATTTCTTTTTTCTAAACATTTTTATAAATTTATTTGTTTTTTTTCTATTATTTTTATCAAATTGTTTCGTATTTTTTCAGTCATTTTCTTTCTACTTGTTTTCTTCATATTGCCATTCTATTTTAGTTTAAGTTTTCGTTCGTATTTCTTATCGCTTTAAATTCCCAATTACTACTTTCAGCATCTTGTAAATATTCGTGGGACTATTTTTCTTCTGCTTTTCGTTCTTTCTTCATTATTTCCCAGCTGAATTTTACTGTTCATACTAGACACACTATCATCAACAAGCAATTTACAGTGACAGAAATGTCTCACAATTATTGAGCAGACTAATCTCGAAATGAGTTTTTTTTTTTTGTAATAATACTGTCGCCTCAGTTATTTTTCTCGCATTTCCAACTTTTCCGACCATTTTGACCTGCACATTACCGTCTCTCAAAATGTTACAAGAATTATATTATTATTATTATTTTTTTTAAATTTTCTTTGATTTCTGGCGTTTACACTTTTCTTTCTGGGTCCCGCCCAGGGACCTAAGGTTAGAAATGGCATCATGACACTTTCCACTGACAAAAAAAAAAAATAAAAAAATACATAGATAAAGCCCTTCGTAGAGTGTGGGCTGTACTTGTCAGAACAATTTTTTGTATCTCCTTGAGGCATGGACTTCCAGGAATCCCTTCAATTAGTCTACTGCAATCTTTTCCAACCAGTCCTAGGGCTCCAACTACAACAGGGATTGTTGATGATCCCATATGCCACATTTTTGAGATTTCTATTTCAAGGTCCTTGTATTTTGACAGCTTTTTGAATATCTTCAAAGATACATTGCAGTCAGCAGGGACTGCCATATCAATAAGGAGGCACCGTTTTTGTTTGTGGTCTTTAACAATATCTGGGCGGTTGGCCTTGATTGTTCTGTCAGTGTGTATTGTGTGATGCCATAGAATTGTAACAGGTCCTATCTCGGTAACCGGGTCTGGGTGGTGTTCATACCAGTTTCTTTCAGTTTCCTTCCCGTAGAAGTTGCAGATCTTTCAATGCAGATATTGGCCCACTCTGTCATGTCGGGTTTTATATTCAGTGGGTACCAACATCGTGCAACCTGATACAAGATGATCAGTCGTTTCTGGATATTATTATTATTATTATTATTATTATTATTATTATTATTATTATTATTATTATTTATATTTCGTGTCCAAACTATGGTCCTTCGGCCCTAAGGGAGAATTATCAGTAAATTGACGACACTTTTCTTAGTTTATGGAGTGTTCCTAGTAAGGCGATATTCTATTCAACTTGTATGCTGGTGTTACCTGCGAAGCTGTTAGTAAAATTATCCATTTTGTCACGAGGCTCATACATTGGTACAGCCCCAGTTTTCATTTCCCCCATTCTGTTAAACTCAATTTCCAGGTCCTTGTTTTTTGACAATTTCTCGATAATGTTCATGTAGGTTTTTTCTCCAAGATGTTATTGCTATGTCAATAAACACATTCTTCCTGAATTTCTTGCCTTTTATCGTAATAGCAGGGCTGTTGGTTGTTACCTGTCACTTTGAATTGCCATGTCCCAGAGCATGGTTACATCATTATTTTGGGTAACTTTGTCTTGTCGTTGCTTATTGCATTTCTCAGTGGTTTCGATTTCGTGCTTTTTGCCTATCTTCCAGCGCGCATATGTCGCTAGCTTTATATGTTTATCGGTATATTCATTTTTTGCCAGTTCCTGACACCCTGAAATATTATGGTCAACAGTCTCGTCACATTTTACCGCAGATAATGCATTTCGGGTTAGTTCTATCCTTGATTATGTCACAGTGATCAGATTATTATTATTATTATTATTATTATTATTATTATTATTATTATTCTTTGATTTCTGGTGTTTACACATTTTTCCGAGTCTTCCCAAGGGATCTAAGGTTAGAAATGGTATCATGACATTTTCCACTGAAAAAATATTACATAGATAAAGCATTTCGTAAAGTGGGGGCTGAACTCGTGTGAAAAATTTTTGGTATCTCTTTGAGGCATGGACTTCCAGGAATCACTTCAATTAGTCTACTGCAATCTTTTCCAACCAATCCTAGGGCTCCAACTACAACAGGGATTGTTGATGTCCCATGTTCCACATTTTTTAGATTTTTGTTTGAAGGTCGTTTTATTTTGACAGCTTTTTGAATTATTATTATTATTATTATTATTATTATTATTATTATTATTATTATATCCTTGAAATCCTGTTGTAAACACATGTCTTTCCGTGTCCCAACCGGAGATATAAGATCAGAAAGTTTTTCATGACATTTCCACAGATCATTTTTGTAAAAGAAAAAAGCAAAGACAATCCAAATTGTGCATAAAAAAAGCTCTTTGTAATGTGTGATCTGTAGGTGTGTGTAGACTTATTTGCATTTCTTTAAGGTATTTTCAACCAGGATTTCATTAAATCTGTTGTAACATTCTCATATCAATCCTACAAACTACAATTATTGATGTCCTCATGTGCCACTTTTTTTTAGATTTATATTGAATATCGCCAAAGATACATAACATTTGCAAGGGCTGCCATGTCAGTAAGCAAGCACATTCTGTTTTTCTGGTCTTTAATGCCAATGTCTGTGCGAAACGTGTGTATTTTAAAGTCCCATTGTTACAGTTCCTACATTTGTAACTGGTCTGGTTGATGCTGATACCAGTTTCTTGCAATTTCCTTTCCCAAAAAATGGTATATGTTCCAGTGCAAATAATGGCCCTATCAAACATAACAAATTTTATATTCAATGGGTACTAACACCTTGCAACCTGATACAAGATGGTAAGTTGTTCTTAGATAATTATCACCGAATGTGCAATTCGGTTGCTCAGAATCTTTCAGTATTTGGGTTTGGTTATATCTAGTTTGAAAACATTAGGCCTGTGCTGCAAGAAAAAAAAATGGTTTCAGCTTCTAACTTTTTAACTTTATTATTATTATTAGTAGTAGTAGTAGTTGTAGTAGTAGCAGGAACAGCAGCAGCAGTAGTAGTAGTGTGCCAGTTGGTTAGAGCTTTTTGCTTTATAACCTTGAGACCAGGGTTCGAATCGCCATGGTCGATTTGAAGAAGTTGAATTCTTGATGTAATCAGCCTGGACGAAACGATCCAAGCGTGGAGCACATTTAGAAAAATGCATTCCAACTATACCACGGCTTCACCCAAGCTTTGTGTGTTAAATTTAGGTAGACAGCACGAAGTCATCGTGACCGAGGGTTTGAATGTGCTGGCCTTGTTCCTTGATCACGTCAGAGATTGCGCTCTCTCCCAGAAACTGTAACTAATGTCCGCACAGCATATTTGAGTATAAATTACAGGTGGGCTGTGTGGGTGTTGAATAAACACAAAAATGTGCTTGTGCAGGTGTATTCAACAGGGATCACCTAGCTGTCCTAGTAGACCGGCATACTCTTATACGAGAGGACACTTATTTTTTTAAAACTTAGCTTTAGTAGTACTTTCTTTGGTTAATGTTTAAACTTTTGCAGTATAAAACGACATTCTTAGATCCATGACAGAAAATGGCTACCAGCGTATGAAGCCCGCAGTTCTTGTAGAAGACACACGTTCTTCAAAACCTCATGGAATAGCAATTAACAATCACAAAACAAAACTGTACCTGATAACAGAAATTACATTAAATGAGGACTTTTAACAGCAGCAAGAAATAAAATGAATAGAATATATAGCTTGAAAAGAGAAAATAATGGCGTACTCATTCCACACTTCTTCCAACAATAGTTTAGGAATGAAACGCCTATCACTACTGGAAAGAGCGAAACAGTTAACCATTTTCATGATTTTCTTTTACAGTACAGGGTACTCCAAATGTCGCATTACCATTGATAATCTTGTAAATTTTATTTATATATAATCCTGTTTCTGCATTGACAATATTAAGAAATTTTATTAGTCTAAGTACAGAATGTGATATCATGAATCTCTTCGCAGACTGCCATTTCACACCGGTATATTTATTTTTTCCAATTTTTGCGTGTCTTTTGGGACACTTTGTAGAAAGGTTTTATAAAATTTCAAGCTCGCTTTTCTGCATGTGGAAATATTACGATGAATGTCAAATTATTTCACAAAAGGAAACGGCTAATCTTATTATTTTACCAAATTTTATCTCATTTTATAATAATAATAATAAGCATGAACTTCCGATCACTCAAAAACACATGCATATTATAGATATAGATATAATTAATTATATAAATTTAGATGTATAATAATAAATAATATTATTGTAACAATTTAAGTTATTTATTTTTATTAAAGTTTTTTTCTGAAAGAAATATATTCAAGAACAGATAGTAAATAGAAAATCGTTACTGAGAATTATAATGGATCAGCATACAATCACACAATCTTTCACTGTTATTGTCAGATTTAAGTGTAGAGTTTTTATTAATACTATTCAGGCATTGTCCATTAGAAGATTGCCCATTAGAAAATAAATGCTGCATCAAATCTGTGGTATACCAATGTACTATCTCATCCACTGAGAGTCCTAATACTAATATGATATACATTGGATCCACGAAGAATGATTTTAAAGCTAGATGGAGGCAGCATAAGTGCTCTTTCAACAATATAAATAAAAGAAATCAGACTTCTTTATCTAAATATTTTTGGCATCTGAAGGAAATTAATAGGACACTGTAAGCGTTCTGAAAGCAAAGGAAGTATTTGTCGCAGATTATTTCCACAAGACAAAGAAGAATCACTGTAAGTCCAGACTCGAATATCGTGGGCAGAAAGAAATGCTGAAAACTCGATTCGCCGGTACTATTTCAAATCACAATACATGTAACCAGTCAGAAAAATAACTCACTCTCTAACAAACGCCGAAACCAAAAATGCCCGAATTTTTCTCTGCCGAATTGAGAACACCAACTGCTTTTATCGGCAGAACCTATTTTTTTTTAATTTTAAAAACTATTTATTAGACTTCCCAATTACAAGAACAACTTCACACCTAATTTCACATTCTAAAAACCAATACAATTAAAATTAATGCAATGCAACATCTATCATTTACCAATTCACAAAGAAACAAATATGAAAACAATTCCCCATTTATAAATTTATAAACATTGACTAAATTATCAAAATATGCGAACCAACTCAAAGGAAATCCTTCTCATTCACCATCCTATAAAGCTCGAATCAACTGGCGATTGGCCGATGTTTTTGTAAGTAATTTTCTTTTTCGCCACTTTTTCCGTCGTAGAATACACGCGACACGCTTCCGCTTGGTTTGACGAGGTAAGTCACCGTTTTCTTCGCTACAGACACCTGAGGTAAAATGGAAAATTATAAACAGGACTATAACTTGTAAAACTTGGGATGACCCATGCCCTTTGTGCCTCTATGAGAAACTGCACATTATTAAGTTTCTAAATAATAAAAATCTATTAAACAATAGACATGAGTTAACGGTTTTGGGCCGACATCATCAAATTCACGCATTAAATAATTTAGCTGAAAAACTAACATACAATATAAATTAACTTTTATAATCCATAGCCCCAATAAAACGTTTAAACACCCTACAAAAAAAGATGGTCCTTTATGAAGTCGTCAAAAAACAAATGTTACGACAGTTTTTATATACACAAAACCCTTTCATAAAGAAATAAAATAAAAAAATAAATAAATCTCTATAGACAAGTAAACCAGACTGATTGAAAACATCTTCCATTTTAAATTCAGACACCCCCACCTTACCCTGACTTGATATCTATGAAAATAACTCTATGCTGATACATATTATTAGCAGACAACACCCCTAACTATTTTAAAAATTCGCCATGGCTGTTACCATGGAAATTTTGATTTCAATTGTAAATATACTATTAAAACACGTAAATTTCAGAAATAAGTTATTCCCCAAAAAATTTCGCTTGAAGATGAAACAGAGCTCACTTTAACTCAATTTAATTCTAATAATTATATTGAAGTTTTCGGCTCTTGTTTTTGAAACATGAGAACTCTTATGTAGCGTGTTGGAATCATATTTTTAAATAATTAATTATATTTATGCTCTACTTTTGTATCGAGCACTATTAAAAAAAAAAATACTAAAGAACTTTGGATTACTTACCTAACCAGTTCTTTCCTATTTTCTGTATATATTCACACACACACACACACACACACACGCACACACACACACACATATATATGTGTGTATTTATATTAATAATAATGCTTTATATTATATTATGGGCTATTTCTGTTTCGGACTGGAGTATTTAACTTTTAACTTTCCTTTATTAATTTAACTTCATTGGTTCATCGCGTCCTTTTTGTCGACCGTAATGCATACCGAAATTTGCTCTTTCCTTTGAAAATCTATATGGCGGTGTGATCTTTCTACGGTTTATCAACCTTTTCCAGGTTATTAGTTTGGTGCAAAAATAATGACGTAATAATTATTACCTCATTATTTTTGCACCAACTTAATATTTAAAGCCAGAAAATATTTTTGATTGTAAGAATCATAACGGTTCTTCATTAGCAAATTCAACTAATTAACCCATAGCTGGAGTGCGAAGAGGTGAATTCATACATTTCCCAAGGGCAATTGCACGTAAGTTAAAATAACGACCCCGACTGGAATTGGAACTTAGATATCCGATTTACATTTACGAGTCGTTATCTTTCACACCGGATAAACATCCAAGCTTACAGCCGCCATCTAATTACTGATCAATGTTTCAACGTGATATGATCGTAAACCTGAAAATCTGTATAAATCGATCATTGCATCTTTTAAATTCCAAATGATACCAAGACGTTATCAAGCCAGGAAATGTACGAAATATTCCAGCAGTGATGATGTTTCATTTGTTTCTAGGTTCAGGGATCCGGGGTTAAGTTCTTTCTATCAATTTCATCGTCTCTAACAAAAAACAAAATTATAGAAAAAGGACAATATTGACGCAAAACATCACATTACATACCCATATACAATAGACCCGTTATCAAAAATGTAATCTTGTCTTTTGCATTAACTGGTAATTAATTCATAAATTTTGAATTGTGAATCTGAAAGAGTAGCAGGAATGGAAAGGAATTATTGATTGAATCCAAGACAAATTGTTCAAGCTGTGTGCACGAGGAATTTGCATTAGAAGAACCGTATGGACGATTTTGATGTAATCCGTGATTACTGATTGTGTTTTCCTTGATAAACGGGAATATTATTTATACTAAAATTCACTCGTCTGGGAATACAGGGACTGTTCGTCATGAATAACAAACAATATCGCGCATAAACTATATCGAACTGATAAAAAAAAAACCAATTTGAAGACAGATTTTTGCGTGTTGACATAAACATGAATAATACTGTGGTTCATTTGAAAAGCGGGAAATAAAACTTTCTTCAAACATGAAATATATATTAACCATTTATGACCAGAAACAGAGTGAACCGGAACGTGTTACTTTCTATCGACAAGAAAAGAACAGTTTTTCTCTGACTTCAGGTGATAAAACTCGCCAACTTATGGTCAGCTCTTACTATACTGTAATCCTCTCTAAATCTTATCAAATATCAAAATAACCATTTTTAGAAAACATTTTTTAGAAAACATTTTTTAGAAAACTTTTTTTTCCCTATGAAAGATAATGGATCAAAATTCCCTTTCCTCAAAAAATTGAATTGTGACCTTTTCTTAGTATATATTGTTGATTGTTTTTCTATCGTCTGCTCAGTGTTTTGCAATTATGTATTTTCTTCTATAAGGTTCGTGCACAAATAAATTAGTTTTCTCACATATGTTACTATGTGAGAAAACGATATTATTTTTGCACCAACCTAATATATTGTCATCGAACGCTAGAATATCCAATCAAATCTGCTCTATAATACATAACTAAGGGAAGAATTGTTACATCTTTCTTGGGGCATATTGTCGACTGCTTTTCTATTGTTTTCTTTACCGTTTGCAGTTATACGTAGTTTTTCTTCTATATTGGTTGCAATCCAACATTAGAATATCTAATCTAACTTGTATAATCCATATCTAAGGAATAATTGACACAGTTTCCTTGTTTTCTTGGGAGGTATTGCTGGTGTTGTGGTGTCCTCCCTCTAAAGTGTCTATGTAGGATTCTTCCGTCAATGCCTTCTCTCCTACTAATCTTATAGTAGGCGGAAGAGTCCAACATAAATATTTTAGAGGAAGGACACCACAACAGTTGATTGCTTTCCCATTGTCTTTCTACCGTTTGCAATTATGCGTTTTCTTTCTTCTATATTGTTTGTCGTCCAAGGCTGTAATATCGATTCTATCCTGCTAAATAACACAGGGATAAGAAAAGAATAAATGCATTTCAAATGGGAATTTCTTCAAAACACGCCATTAATTATGCTTTAAACGTTGAGAAACATTTTGCTTCCTGCACAACACACGAGCTATACTTAACTGAATATGTGGTTTTCAGATTTTCTAAAATTTATCGGAATAATTTATTTCGAAAAATTTTTTAATAATTATTCATTTAAGCCAATAATATTAAAATGAAGAACAATTGGTTATTGGATAGATACTTAAAATATACGTATATTTTATTTATTGATTTATTTTTTAAGGTTTGTCAACCTTTTGTAGTTTATTTAAAGCCAGAAAATATATTGTAGAATATTTCCAAGATAATGATGTTTTTTTACTGATAGAAATTATACTAATTAACCCATACAGGCGGGAGAAGATGTAGCTTCATAACTTTCCAAATTGTATAACAATCTGAACCACCTAAACTAGATAATAAAATTCGAACCTTTTTCTTTTTGCTATCAAGATGACTGGCGCTAGACTCCAAGAGAAAAACACACTACGCTTTTAGTCTGACGTTTTCCTCTGACATTAAGTGGGGTAGCTACAACCTATCATTAACTGCAAGGATATTTGGGTCACTCAATAGTACCAGAATCTATCTTGTACATTTGGAAATCTTCCCTTCGTCCGTGCATTGAATATCGTTGTCATATCTGGTGTGGTCTTCCTGCTGTACAACTAGAGTTTCTTGACAAATTCCAAAGAAGCTTCTGAAATATAATTGGTCTTGACCAGGCATCTAGACTTCAGTCCGTTTTTCATCGATTTGAGATGGCTTCCGTCTGTCTTTTCTAGAAATATATTTTCTGGAAATGGTTCCGAAGAGTTAATTTGTCTGGTGCTAAGAATAACTGAATTTAAGCGCGCTACTAGATTAGCATCTAGGTCACACTTTTTACTGTTGAAATACAGTAATGCAACCGCTACTTCTGTTCCAACAGTTTCTTTTCTCTCACGTCACAATTCTTTTATTGAACTCCGTTCATCTTTTGTATTTTGCTTAATCCTCCCTAGATAATCATTATCGACATTTTGAGGGGTGATATGATTTTTAAAACAGTGTGAAAGAAAGCACTGACGTCAATTTTAAGAAAACATATGGGAGACACCAAGAGAAAAAGCTGAAGATGAGAACTACCATTGAAGATACCAATATCATACTAACAAGTACTGAAGTCAAGTACCTGAGAACTGTTTTAGCAGGGAATGGAAAATAAGTCACCGAAATCAGAACGCGTCTTGGATTAACAAAAAAAAAAAAGACATTCCGAATGTAAATCATAATCCTAAGTAACAGGAACAATTCATTAAAAAAATGTACTGAACACTTATTTTATATCAATTTCTTTGTACAGCACTGTATGCTTGACAATTTAATCACAGATGGGGAGTAGGCTAGGACTTATCTATGAATGGAACGATGAAGCAACGATAAAATCTTCAATAAAAATATAAAGAAAAAAAGAGAGAATTACAAAGAGATAGCTTATGAAATATTGAATAT
>OZ010595.1:60560547-60580547 GCA_963932145.1 Acanthosepion lycidas
AAAAAAGATGTATAAATGCTGATTTAAAAATTATTCTTCATCTTTGCTAATGAAGATTAAGGAATGTAAATTGTATATTTCCATGTTTTTTAGTTCTTGGATTTGATCATTTCTAGCAGTATTGGCCTGCATCTTTTATTCATATACAGGGTTCGATGGATAAATTGTCGTCTAAATTACACAAAAAAATAAAATATAACAGTGACATTTCATCTTTACAGATATATTTACCAAAATTGCACGAAAATATATTGGAATGCTAGAGAGTAAATTTATTCAAATAAATCGCCATTGGTGTCAACCACGGACTCCAGACGACTTAGGAATCACCCACATCTTTTCTGGCGAGTCTCTTTGATGAATGCTGCCATAATCCTTGCCTTCAGTTCATCTTTGGTGTTACAAAGTGTATTGTTGGATTCTCGGTCAACTGCGATCCACCCATAATAATCACGGTGATTTCAGTCTGGGGAGTTAGGTGGCCTGATGTATGAGAAGACATGGTCGCAGACATTGCCTGATAGTCATGACTGGCTTCTCCAGCTTTTGTGGCATGGTGCAGAGTCCTGTTCCACGACATATGGTTTTCCAATAGTCACCATCTTGGCACAGGGCAGCACTATCTCCCCAAGGCACGTATTATAAGCTCCCGTGTTGATTCAGAGTCCCTGACCATAATATTCGGGAGTTCAGTTTTTATCAGAACGATCAGAGTGAGTTTTCCGAGCTGCCATATCCTCATAATCACCATTAGACTCATCCAACTCTTTCTGAATCCTGTTCTCAGACTGCCATCCAAATACTCTATCATTTTGAAGCTTCCGGCGCAAATGCTATTAGTACAGCATCCCGTCACCAAATTTTCTGTCATAATGAATTGCGTCTTGGTGCTCTTTTTTCTCACAGACGGTGCCCAACTGACCCTACTCTGCTGTGCTGCAACAAAATTCAAAACAACGCGCATGCGCGAAATTAAAAATATAAAATGGTGACAATTTAACTATTGCACCCTGTAAAGTCATCAAAGTTACATTCATTTATCACATTAATTTTAGCAGGATGCTTCGATCACACACGGTATTCAATATTAGTTTTATTATATTTCATAAAAGGTTATTTCGGTTTTAAGTATCTCTCTATATTTCTGAGATGAGATATTGTAATCATTTACATTATTTACATTGTTCGGACTGTTGCCATCTTCTTTTTGTTATATTCATACCGTTTTGTCTTCTTCGGGCTGACTGGAATTTCGAACTGAATTTTATTTCTTTCCCCGGAGTAAATTCTTCTAGTTCCACCTGACATGCCTTTTCCAGATATCTTAAAAGAAAACAACTGAAACTGAGACGTCTGGAAAAGGCATGGTACGAGGAACCAGACCAATCTCTTGCGGTGCATAAAATAATGAGATCTGTTGTGTTGTAATCTCCGAATCGCTACTCAATTGAATAATCACACGCAGTTTGGTGATGTACGATAATAGGACATGAACATCACATACAAGATTCGCCAGCGCCACGTAGAAGTAGTCAACTGCTAGAATGAGTCAAGTGAATTTCACAAACATAGTATATTTACTACTGTATTTATGCGAATAAGGACATGCCCATTATCATCCGTAGGTATGCTACAACAGGTTCAAAATTCCAGTCACCTGAAAAAGGCTGTAGCGTTCAACGACCGTAAGTGGGTGAATATAACGATAAAAATTAGGAGAACTGCCCGAACAACGTAAATAATGCAAAATCGATTTTAAGTCTTCGAATGTTCTGACAATTCTGAGTTTTTTTCGTTCCGTATGCATGACCAGAAATTCTGCACGAAAAGAAATAAAGAATGATATGAAGGTCCCATTCCTAATCGATATTAATTTGCCGGCGTTTTCGTGCTGTAAAATTACTTTTCTTCCTCGTTTACACTTCACCCAAAATATTTTCCCTGGATATGTTCCAAAATTCTCCTAAATTATTAGATTACAATCTACGACGATATCCATCGAATTCAATTTGCTTGGCTTTATAATCTTGCTTTTTAATCTTTACAAAGCTTCCTCCATGGAACTTGCACCTACTCAATCATTTCAGTGAGGTTCACTAACCTATTATTAGGATTTGGTTGCACATTTTTATGACCAAACCGGCAGAATAAACAGTTCTGAAAATGCATTTGCACAATTAATTTCACCAGATTAATTGAAACGGCCGACACATCGCAAGCGATTCTTACATATTAGGTATTACATTACTATAATAACGTATTCTCAAGTCGCTTATCCCATCTACAAATAAGATTAGTAAACTTACTTCTATTCTTGTACATGATTTATATTTTAATCCTTCGGTTATGCAAATTTTTAACTACAAACACATGAATAAATTTCCAAGATGCTAATAAACTGAACATATAACTGTCTATAATAGGAAACAGAGGTACATTTTTCATTAGTCTAATAGATAACGAGTACAGATTTCAATTTCAGACACACACACACACACATATTTATATATATGTATGGTACAATGCTCGGACTATTGCCCTCATCTTTTTTGTTATATTCATAACGTTTCGGACGTTTTAAGCTGTTGCCTTCTACGGGCTGATTGGAATTTCAAACTAAACCTTTATTTCGTCCACCGGAGAAAATTGTTCTAATTCCACGTGCCATGCCTCTTCCAGATATCTTAGTTTCAGTTATTTTCTTTTAAGAAGTTTCATCTTTATTTTCTTTTCAAGTCCCAGTAGCGGATTTGGTATTATTATTATTATTATTATTATTATTATTATTATTATTATTATTATTATTATTATTATTATTATTGTTTACGCTTTATCGATTTTAGCATTAAGGTTATAAATATTATAATATATTATAAATATAGATATATTATAAATATTATAATATAAATATTATAATATATTATAAATATTTTAATATATTATAAATATCATAAATATTGTAATATATTATAAATATTATATATTATAATATATTATAAATATTATAAAAACACCTGTCCTTATAAAACTTTTAAATTGTCCTCGTCTTCTTATTATCGCCGAGATATGGCTGTTATAAATAAAGATGGAGAAACTACCCCATGTCTCTAAGAACAGCAGCAGTAAGAAAATATAATTTGCTATTAAGCGTTAACAATAATTATGAGCAGCAATGTCAACAGCAAACAGTAGGTGTTCTGCTTTTATTCTAGTTTCAGGATTGTTCCATGGGACAAAAGCTACGTGTATTAAAACGTTGAATCATGAATCTGCGGACATAGTAACTATGAGATTAATCCCTGTGTTTATTACCGCAGATAGAGATTCAGTGGGAACGGCCTACAATAACTGTATTTGACATACACAGCAGAATGAGAAAAATCTTCCGCCGTAGACTAATTACGCTAGCCGGATCAAAAATCACCTGATGACGTACAAAGCGAAAGACGACTGAAATGTGATTTTAAAAAAATAACACGTGGACAATAGTCCGATTTCAAAATAATTTTAAATAGAAACAACTTCTCACACTAGAAATACAGAAAGAAATTGAATGATCTTGTTTATTGAGTCTGTCTGACCGAAGATTTAGGAAACATTTCTTGATTTTTTTAATTTTTTTTTGTGAATATAGTTATATTGACCAGTTAAAATGCCCAATTATTTGTCGCTTTCCTCGCGAAAGAATTGAAATATAAAATGTAAATTCACACAGTGCACCAGACGCAAACGCAGAGGTACAGGCCAATATATAGAATCTATGTTTAGTGTCGTCATTTTCACGTCACAAAATGTGGAAAAAAAGAACTGTCTGTACAAGACAGAGACAGGAGCGATAAAAATCACATTGAATGAGGTGAAAATAAACTAATTGCTGAAATCTTGGCTTTCACTCTGAGTTCAATAAAAACAGTTGTTTGAAAATGGAGGGAACGCCTTAGAACACAATTACTGATAAGTGTACGCAAGTAAGAAGAATTTTTGGCAGGTACAAATCAAAATTTGTTCGAGGTGCCACTTCATCTGGAAAATTTCAACGAGGCCCAGACAAGACTTCAATGGCTGGAGTTATACAGATGAAATTAGTTTCCTGAATACAGCGAGAAAAAAAAAATGGTGGAATGAAAGAGTGGCTCAGAAGAAGAGTTACTTTTTTTTAATAGATTCAAACGAGATTAACTTTTGCAAAAACGACATATGAGTGACTGAAAAGAAAATTTCAGAAGTAAATTCACATGATTTGTGAATAACCATACATTTTTCCCAGAGTAGATAAGATTTTATAACGCATTGTAAAGAAGTTATCTATAATATCTATATTAGTGTCATTCTGTCTATAATGTTTGTGTATATGCATGCACAGGTAGATATATTGGTGGGCACATATTTGTGTACGCATATGTACAAGTATATAAAAATGTACTAATATATCTATATGACTTAGTGGGTGTGTTTGTATATATTCGTATATGGAAGTCTGTATATAATAAAAAATAAATTTCTCTAGTTTCGGTGAATTATATAAAATTTAACAACACCAAACGTTACTAATATAGATAGAGATAAATAAGAAAAAAAGGCCTTTAGGTTTGTATGTGTTTCCGCTTCCATATATATAACCGGAGTAAATCGCACCCACAAACTTCCAAGATTTTAGCTGTAAAATTTTCTTTATCCGTATCATGATTGACTGATTGATTGAGTTTTTTTTTATGACTTTTTTTATGACTTATTAATTACTTAGTTATTTAATACAGAAAATATTATAAGATTGTAAGAATTTTTGGAGATAATATGGATTTGCTGTTACATGTCCTACTAATTAACCCATAGATGGGGAAACAGGCAGATTCTTACTTCTCACAGCGATATTTGCGCATAAACAGGTATAACCAACCGGAATGGAATCACCCGGTACTCTGTTTTCGAATTTCGAGCATATCAAGTCTTACTCGCCAGGTTTCTCACCGAGTTCGACGTTGCTTAAATTTGGTGATCGTACGAGAACCGTTGCTTCAACGTGATATGGCCATCAACCGTGTCTTGAGGAAACTGGTGTTTGTTTTGTTAGATTTTTAAAATTTGGTTTGGTTATTTTGGATGGCTTATTTTTTTTTTTTTTTTTTACTGTAGTCAGGTTTGTTTATTACAGAAAAAGTATTAGATCTATCAACTGAAGAAAATTATTACCAGATAATACCAAAATACTGTCAAACACCCAATGTAAAGGAAAGCTAAAAATTTCATAAGTTATTATCCTCCAAAAGAAACAACCGACATTTTATAAATATTTTCGCGTTATCTTAAATGTGTATAAAAATTATGGGATATGCCTTTAAAAACACATATTATTAAAGCTTATTTTTATTGCGTTCTCGCTCACATTAACCATTACACATGCCATTACTGTGGATTGTTTTAAACATTCACCTTTCTATAAAATATCAGTGGGTAGGGAACGGAATCATGCCTAATGCACAGATAGAACATGATTCTTGACAATAAACTGTGACGATCAAAACTATTCAACACAATAAAACAAAACAAACATTAATTTCGGAGAATTTATCCAAAATATCAGTCCCCATATACAAAACTGATATGTCCCGGAAAGGGATATATTTGAATGAAGTAGCTAAGTGGTTTTGGCTACTCAAACCAAGTAGAATACGGTAGCAGTAATCGACTGGTACGCGTCGTAGTCGCAGTTAAGAAGTATAGATCAATGGCGTAGTCCAATGGGCGTCGTTTAGACTTAGCTCTCAGACTAAGGCTCTGACTCTCCTACACGTCCGTCGGTATTTATGACGGACACCAGCCAATTATATTCCAGTGAGGGGGAATACAGTTGTACGCATATTCCATTATATCAAATATCTTTCTCGGACCTTTCAACATGCTGTAATGGTTAGTGTAATGACAAAAGTACGCAGGTGTAGGCTTTAAGAAAGCTTTATTCAACTGAGAATAAAAGGTTCGCGCATAGTGTCCTTTTATAGTCCCAGTAAACAGAAATAGCTCTCTCAAAGAGGAGAGTAATAAAACTAGGGAAGACCACTATTGATTATTCATAACAATTAAGATGCTACACCGAAGAATATGTATAGCCATTATTTACTGGATCACCATTTTTTACATCCGGACTAATGTCCTCATTTTCTGTTGTCATTATTATAACATTTCGACCATTGTACGCTATTGTCTAGGGATATCTCGTCTAGTTCAAATATGCATTTCCAGGGCCAAGAATTGAACTCCTATTTATATATTAAAAAATTCACTTCATTAAAGTCGTAATACACTAGGCTCTTGTCCTGTGGGAGAAACTTGAATGTAAAAGCCGGAGATTTAAGACTAGTTTGCCAGATGATGTGTCCTTTTATAGTCCCGATAAATAGAAATATCTCTCTCAAAGAGAAGAGCAACAAAACAAAGGGAAAACACTCTTGATTATTCATAACAGCAAGCGTTACTCACTAGATTAATTACAACTGAATAGGGTTATAGGGAGACCACAGTTGTTTTCCCTTGGGTTGAGCTCATGGGAGTTCGGCCCCTTTAGAGGGGATAACTCTTCTCACCCTTTTGTTTTTGTTTCCGTTTTATTTTATTTTATTTATTTATTTTTTATTTTTTGAGGAACAACCTCTTTACCTTCCTGACCACCAAGGCGTCCACACACGTGGAAACTGGCCTAGCGAAAGTAAAAGTGATTTCTATTCACTTATCTGCAGACGATCAAAGGCCATAAAGTTAGTAAGTTATTTCTTTGTTCACGATCTGTAAACATCCTCGTTCCCTTGGAGAGTATGAACAATCATTTGTTTTGGGACATATGTAAATCTCTTTAATATATGTATGTAAGTAGTTTGCCTTATTAAATGTTTTGTTTGTTACGGTCGTGTATATCGTCTTTCTATATTCACATTCAGTGTTAGTGTATCAATGGCTACGCTAATGCTAATATTAGTATCAGTGTGCTACTGGAAGGCTAAAACACATTATTCTTCCTTACACTAAATAGCTGCTAAGCTAAGACGGGCTGATAAATGATACTAATAAAGCCTCACTGAATGTCTTTTTACTTTCGGCTTTGGGTCACATTTAAGCTACGCCTAATCACTATACAATCTTACTCGAAATAGGAAATATATAATAGATAAATAAAGAAATAGACATTGTAGTTTAAATTTCATCAAAAATGTTGGAATGAAAAGATGCTGCCTATATATACTTCATTTGAAGTAATAAAAATATCCGATTCGAAGAATTCGGTCAGCGAGTGAACGAAAAGAATAAAAGCTTGTCGAATCTAACAATGGTTTATTCTGCAAAGAGGGAGCATTTATCTTTAATAAGATTTGTCGAATATTCAAGCAGGTGGCCGAAAAAATAATTATACGGAGCGTCTACTGAAATGTGGGTATCCAGTTAAAAAACGTTTAATATATATAAAGGTTTTAATATATATATATATATATATATATATATATATATATATATATATATATATATATAATATGGGTATCCAGTAAACGTTTGATATATATATATAAAGGGTGTTTCATTAAGATCGATCAAAGTCAGTAGTAAATAAATCATTGTTACCGGTGAAAAGTTAGTTATTTCTCTATTAGATCATATTATTTAAGTAATGGCGATTATGTGTGAAAAAATAATATCGCACAAATGTCCACCAAATCTGAAAGAAAAAGAAAAAAAGTCATTCGACGCTTAAACTTAATTCATATTAAAATCGTTCCAAATTATTGAAACACCCTACACACACACACACGCGCGCGCGTGCGCGCGCGCACACACACACACGTATATATATATATATATATATATATATATATATATATATATAAACCAGTAGTTATTTAGAAATTGTTTTGTTTCCGTTTCGCATATGAAATTGAGGTGTTATGAAGTTTAGAGAACCTGAACAAGAAGAGCATCGGCTGAAAGTCGTCGGATCAAAGGACGGCTTCTCCTGCAAATTAGGACGCAAGTTCGAATCATGCCGGTTGTTGCATTTTGTTTTTAATAAGAGTTCTTTAATATTCAAGCCATTAGACGAAGATAAAATACCGTCTATTCAAATATAGGTACACACAAAATAAATAAATATATATATATATATATATATATATATATATATATATATATATATATATATATATATATTTATATATATATACTTATTTATTTATTTTTGCTTCGCGGCATACCAACTGATTATGTGTCAATTAATGACGAAATATAATTGTCTTGCCATCTAATCCAAGATGGACACCGGCCACAAGAACAACTATCGATGAGTCTTCCCCATTTCTCTGTTTATTTCCCGCGCCGCTGATGAAGGACCCCAGGCAGTCCAGAAAATTCTCGACTTAGTTTCCCTGCTTAATGTCTGTCGTGTGGTTAGTAATTAATATTGAGTAAACGTTTTTCGTACTAATCGCATTGATACCCTTTCGTTTCCCCTTGATAAATAAAACAACCTATCTATTTTACACACACACACACACACACACACACATACACACACACACATATATATATATATATATATATATATATATATATATATATATATATATATATATATATATATATATATATCCATGTATACGATTGGTGTATACGGGATAAATTCCAATAACCAACTAATACTATTCTTAAAAGAGTTCCCAATACAGAGTAGAGTAAATATAATTATTTATAAATATGTTATAAAATCACTACAAAAAGTTCGTTGTCATGTCTTTTGAATCCTCATATACTTGCATTTTGATTGGTCATTCCAGCTTATGTAAGAGCGTTTCTCCTAGCAATGGGATGTTTGGTAGATTTGAACCATTTAAAACCCTATATTCTATATTCAACACCATCACTTGATAAACAAAATGGCTATTTTTGTTGTGATTTTATAACATATTTATGTTATAACTTTCGAATAAATAATTATATATATATATATATATATATATATATATATATATATATATATATATATATATATATATGTGTGTGTGTGTGTGTGTGTGTGTGTGTGTGTGTGTGTGTGTGTGTGTGTGTGAAAATATTGTAGAAAATAGGAAAGAAACTGGTTTGGTAAATAATCCAAAGTTCCTTAGTATTTTTGTAATTATTTTTAAAAAATAGTGCTCGATACGAAAGTAGAGCATATATATAATTATTTATTTAAAAATATGATTCCAACTCGCTACATAAGAGGTCTCATGTTTCAAAACAAGAGCCGAAAACTTCAAAATAATATTTGAATTAACTTGAGTTAAAGTAGGCTCTGTTACATCTTCAAGCAAAATTTTATTTGGGAAAAAAAAAATTTCGCTTGAAGATGTAACAGAGCCTACTTTAACTCAAGTTAATTCAAATATTATTTTGAAGTTTTCGGCTCTTGTTTTGAAACATGAGACCTCTTTTGTAGCGAATTGGAATCATATTTTTAAATAAATAATTATATATATATATATATATATATATATATATATATATATATATATATATATATGTATATATATATATATATATATATATATATATATATATATATGATCTCGGGAGTTTGATGCCGAAGATTACAATAGTGGCGACAAGACGCCACTAGAGCCATTATCAATTTCTAACTCATTTTTCTTTCATCTTCTGAAGCTGAAATGAATAGTTAATCTAATAATGATAAACTTCAAGAAAATATCACGCTGCTTTAAGCGATTGACATGACCGAACGATAATGTATCTGTCCAGATCGTTAGACATTAATGCCCCCAGTGAGATCAGCGCTTTTTATTTAAAACCTGTGGTTCAAATAATATTGTCATGCAGAAATAATTCGGCTAAACGCTACTTAAATCACTCATTCTGACAAACATCCTAGCACTCTGGGAATGATCTATTCGGTAATATTAATAGAACTGTTGCCGGCAGCCAAGGTATAAATTTGGGGTTATAAAGAACGTCAACAGAATTTCCAAGATTTCTTTTACCATGCCAATATTATTAGCCTATCGCTGACATTTCCTATTCAGTAGTAGGTGAATTTATGATTTCTTTTTCCAATGAATGTTTCAGAATACAAACCTTTTGGCAAATTGGGTTTTTCTTCGGACAAGCCTGTTCGTCTTCCCTGTTAATCCCACAAGCATATCCTCCGTGCGAGCCACCGGTCTTTTTTCATGTGCTTCTCATTTTCGGCAACGTTCTCAGCATTTTGAACAGATCACTTTATTCAATCTCCGTAGTTAGATTGTTCTCATACCTCCTCTCATACCAGAGTATATCAGTTAATATTCACCATTGCCTCACTTGTCTCGGGATTGAAATCTCAACTACCAGAGAACCAGATGTATTTGGTAATTCTTCCTTGTAGTGGATATTTCTATGCAAACATTAATATTTTAGTTTATTAGTATATTTATGGATGTAAGCAGCTTTTTACTTGTGTGTGGGTTTAACTCAATAAACTTTATTATGTTTTTTAATCAACGCTTTAAATATCAGATCATTGTAAAAGTTCGTACCTTATTATAATTGTTAATAGAAAATAAACGCATCTTGACATGACATTTTATTTTGGTGAGGATTTCTAGTCTGGGACCTTGCATCGTTCATTTCCGAGTCAAACTTTGTTGACATTTTGTCCACAAATTCCTTGAATATGAAAGTTTCACTCTCGCCATGTCATTCTCTACGAATTTCTATAAGGAGTAAGCGTCGGACATAGGACAAAAAAAAAAAAAAAAAAAAGAAACATTCAGAAGGCTTATTTTAATGATGCCGTAGCACTACAGACGTTTAAAGTCGGTTTGGTATATTTCGTCAGGGTGATTTTGACTAATCTATCAACCACGCTCCAGGTGACCTTCCGACATCGATGAAGCCGCTCCACTTGACGTTGTGGAGAACAAACCGTAGATTTAAAGAGGGATGCTGAGACTGCTAAGGGTTTGAAAACAGATATCGCAATTCCTTTTCGACACTTGAGACTCGATTCAACAAAAACGGACGTTTTGACAAATCCAGGTGTCATCTACCAACTCGAAAGCTCAAGACCGCTTGTTACGCGCGAAAATTTAAAAGATTTAAATGGGAAACCCTCCGGCACCCACGAAATTCTGACCTGGCTCATTCGAATTTTTATTTGGTTCGGTCTCTGCAGAATAATTTAAATGGCAAAAATATTTGACATTGTATAACCTTCTTCCAATAAAAAGCTAGAGGTTTCTACAAAAATGGCATCTACACGTAAGATGGGAGAGAGATGTTAAAACAATGTAAAATATATATTTGACAAATATATATATATATATATATTTGTGTTATGAAACATTTTCTTTTTTAATTTTTAAGTATATCCGGTCCACTATAAATTATGACTTTAGTCTTTGGGTCTGTTAAATGTAAAAAGGGACTTATTCTAGGTCGATGAAAGAAATAGAAAACGAAATATGTGTTTTAGCAGGTAAAATCTCATCTAGGAAGATAGACAGTTTGTTTTATTATTATTAAAAAAAAATGTCTTCCCTGCCACAGAGTTGTTGTTGCCAGCCGAACACAGTTCACTGCGGTGATTTCGACACTGCGGTATGAATTTGGTTATCGAAGACATCTGACCACTGTATACGATCAAGAGGTTTCGACTATCAAGTGCTACATTTCTGATAATCCCTTATCGAAAAAAGAACAAGAAATAAACAGTAAATATATAGACTAATGCTGTTTATAATTAGATTAGCATCTGAAAATTTTACGAAATCCAAATGCTTTTAAACCAGCAAAGACTTTTTAAATAGTCAAAGGCTGAAAACTATTTTCTTGGCTTTTATTCACGGGCGATCGAATAACTCTAGCAACTTACGTTTTAAAACTACTGTGCTCATTGGTTTATTATAAAAAGGGGATTTTCAATGTTCCCTCACGAAGGCTACCAGATTTCTGACTACATCGAGGCCAGTTGAATTTCCTGTTCGTTTGCCAAATGCATATCTTTGAAAAGAAATCAATCTTTGCATACCTATGGGTGATTTGTAACGGAGCACAGGCGACACGTTTCTTTGCCGATCAATCGGACATCAAAGGATTAAGAAAAGGGTTAACATGGCGTATAGTGTAGGTGGATCTTAGAACACACGACGAAGCCATTAGAGAAATCTTCGAGTATTTAAGAGATGCATATGATTTTTCAGATTCTGCTTTATTTACTTTCATGTCCGTAACTAAACTAAGTGCTTTATAAGGTATTAAGAGAGATTTTATAATCCAAAATATTTTCTTATGAATTGTTTGACGAAAAATACATGGCTTTACCCCCGCCAAAAAAAAAAAAAAAAAAAAATCGCTTGAAGATGGAACAGAGCTTGGTACTTCTATTTAATCTAATTCAAATAATTATATTGAAGTTTTCGGCTCTTGTTTTGAAACATGAGAACTCTTATGTAGCGTTGGAATCATATTTTAAATAAATAATTATATTTATGCCCTACTTTTGTATCCAGCAATATTTGTTAAAAATAATAACAAAATACTAAAGAACTTTGTATTATTTATCTAACGAGTTCTTTTATATTTTCTATATATTTTACACACACACACACACACATATATATATATATATATATATATATGAGTGAACATTGAACTCAAAACTTAGAGGCGACAGGCTGTTTTATGCTAGACGCAATCGTCAGGCTAGGCGTCTTAGTGTTGACTTCAATATTAAGTTTTACATTTACACACGCTCTATCTCTCATATTGAGCACTGATATATATCCACGGAGATCTCTATGCCAAAAGAGAGGAAAATTAGTATCCATTAAAGAATATCAGACAGTTAAAATCTAATAGGTAATAATTTTTATTTTATGAGAGCTCTAACAACAGCAGCTGCAAAATTCATGACCTACAAACAAATCACAAATGTGATGGAAAATATTATTCCGTGTTAAAATCAAGAGATATTGTTAACTTCTTTAGAGAGTCAGAAAAGGCAGATAGTGTTAACCTATTTTGATATATTGACCTCAGTATGTTATTTGAGGATGGTGGAAGGGCTTAAAGAGTTGTTAGTTCATTGTGAATATGAAACAATCATATATATATATATATATATATATATATATATATATATATATATATATATGCGTGTGTGTGTGTGTTTGTGTGTGTGTGTATGTTCGTTTTATATTTGGGCAGCAACTATTCTTTTAAATATATTTCGTTGAATATAACACCCTTGGGAAATTTTATGATTTTTTTATTGAGATTTTTTTATTATTCTTAGTGCAGGCGAGAAATAGTCTCCGAATTTTGGGAAGAGGGATTGATGGATGTTTATCGATGCAGTCACAAATTGTGTTGTTTCTTCAACTGGGAGGTTTTTTTTGTATCGGGCGAAGCTAGGATCCAACATGTGGGATTTGTGGATTTAAAGATCTGGAGGAATTCGTTTTTGCATATGTTACTGTAATTCTTTAGTAAGTATGGAGTCATATCATTTAGGATTTTGACAGGTGATATACTGGCGTATTTTCCTTGTCTGTCATATTCATCGAAACATGTATACTCATGAATAAAATAGAAAAATGAAAAATGTCTTTACCAACTCGCCTCGTTTCCAGGGTTATTTTATCAAAGTCAATTAACCTCTGAGATAGTCTATAGAGAATTGTTAAAAAATGGATCTTTAAACAAAACAATATTTGATCAAATGTGTGGCTCGACGTTACGATTACGCTGTACTCAGTGAGGCTCAAACTCACTATTCAGCAGTTACAAATACAGAGAAACAATCTCACTAACCATTACACCACCACATTGAAGCAAATAATATATATTATATATATATATATATATATATATATATATATATATATATATATATGTATGGAAAATTCTCATAGTTAACTTTTACTTGTTATATATATATATATATATATATATATATATATATATATATATGTGTGTGTGTGTGTGTGTGTGTGTGTGTGTGTGTGTGTGTGTGAAAAATATTGTAGAAAATAGGAAAGAAACTGGTTTGGTAAATAATCCAAAGTTCCTTAGTATTTTTGTAATTATTTTTAAAAAATAGTGCTCGATACGAAAGTAGAGCATAAATATAATTATTTATTTAAAAATATGATTCCAACTCGCTACATAAGAGGTCTCATGTTTCAAAACAAGGGCCGAGAACTTCAAAATAATATTTGAATTAACTTGAGTTAAAGTAGGCCCTGTCCCATCTTCAAGCGAAATTTTTTGGGAACAGAGCCTACTTTAACTCAAGTTAATTCAAATATTATTTTGAAGTTTTCGGCTCTTGTTTTGAAACATGAGACCTCTTATGTAGCGAGTTGGAATCATATTTTTAAATAAATAATTTCATATATATATATATATATATATATATATATATATATATATATATATATAGGTGTGTGTTTTTCCTTTAAACCTATTTGGCTGAGATAACTTTTACAATCATTCCAATTTGTTTTATTTAATTGTTTCATTATTGTTATATAGGATATAAAGTGTCGCTGCCGACATTGTGTTTCAACACATATCGCCAAAGAGCAAACACAGGAAATCCCATTTTGAATAAGTAAATAACTGATAGCAAAGTAAATGCAGATATGGAATTTAGCGTGGCGTCTAATTGATCAGCATTTCTATTCTATTCTCTATTACAATTCGGATCACTCTTTATACACTGTCCTCTATCCCTGTACTATTCACTATACTATTCTCTATAGTGATCACTATACGGATTACTATTCGGATCATTATTCCGTAGTTACTTTTCTAGCGAGCATTATCAAGCAAGTACTATTAGTGCGAGTGTTATTTGAAGGCGCCTGACGCCGGTATTGTTCAACGGCGTTACTATAAGTGTATCTGCGAATACAAAGTCTCTACTAAGTGACAACGAGTGTTTGTTGACACCACAAAAATTAATAATGCAAACAACAAGGAAGAAGACTATTTAAGCCGGTTTATAAGATGGTACAAATTTTCAAATCCGAATGCCCAAACGTTTTCAAATCTACTGATATTGATTTTTGTGATATATAATTAAACAAAAAATAAACTAGATTTAGCTGGGTTGTTAATAAAGAGAAATTAATTAAAAACTTAATCATGCTTTACTCTGAAAACTGAGCCAAAAATTCAACTTTTTTTTTTTTACAAAATTGGTAGCTATTTTTAGTCAAATGCACTACTTGTATTGTCATCTGCAAAATTGGCCTGAATGTATAAGACGTCCAGGGATCTTGTGTTTGAATATCAGTTATGTTCCATTCGTGATACACGCTTAAGCGATCATGTATCTTGTGATACATGACTGATGAGGTAGAATTTTTGTAGGTCGCCATTTCTTTCTTAGGTAGACCACGTTACAGAACTCTGTGTGTCCTGCTATTTACCCATAGCTGGGAGCAGAAGAGGTTTAATACCTTTCCTAGGGGTATTAGCACGTAATGAATGTAAGGGATTCGAATTTGACTCTCCGATTCCTCAGTCGAGCCGGTATCCATTACTCCACCATGTCTCCACTGAGCCTAAATAATATCCCTTTTACAGGGAATTCAAATTATTTCAATTGCATGCATAGTTATATAGATGGTGAATCCGACACTTTTATCGTAATTGTTTTTCTTACACATCCTACTTGGGGAACTCCTTCCCCATTTCATGATGAAGACAATCTTCCAAAATTTAAATATAATGTCAATCGACACCCTCTGCATGATCCCCGTTCTTGTTTGTCTTTTCATCACTCCTCTCGAGTTTCTGTATTATCTTTATCTTTCATTTTTATTTTCGCTATTTGTTACCCGTGCGTTATCGTGGTATTGTCGCTTTGATTGGTGTGAAACTATTTAAAAATGAAAACAACCTCTGAGCATTGCTTTTCGTGCTAAAATCTTCGACCTGGCATTACAGATGAAAAATTTTGAAGACCCAAACAAGCAAACGCTCCACGTTGTAAAAGACTATATTCCAGCCATTATATATATATATATATATATATATATATATATATATATATATATATATATATATACGCAAAAAAGAGCGTCGTTCGGCATCTTCCCCCCTGAAATAGCATGATGTCTCATAAAATCGATTTTTATGGCGGCTTCGTCAAAATCGAGTTAGCCAGTAAATGAAGCCAATTTCGCGAGAAAATTTCATTTCGAGCGAATGGGATGAGACAACGTTGAAAGTACGCTGACGTCATTAGGCAAGCCAGTTTTTTTTGTTTTTTTTTCGTTATTATTTTTTCTTCGTGTTCCCTATTTAATACCATACTCAAAGTTTTTACACCTTTTTCTTTCATTTTCGTTATCATCATTTCTCTCCATCGAAGTAGTTTTCTGCCATATCCGTCTCATTAACTCTTCCTTCCTTTCTCATTAAACTTTGTTGTTTTTTTTTGCTTTATTTCTTCTTCACTTGCTTTATTCTTCGCCATATTTTTCATCATCAGCATGTATTTCCATTTTTTACTTGTTACAAGTAGTTTTCTTATCTAATGCAATATTGCGGTTTATTTTTTTTTTCTTTTCACAAAGGTCTTTTCAATATATTTTCAACGCACCAAACCTCTTCCCTATTCTCATTTGGTTGTTTTTTGTTTTTTTTTTACTCTCGCTATTTCTCCATTTTTTCGTTTTCACACCGTTCTTCATTTTGGGTTTATATTTTTTTTTTATTGCTTTTGATTTTCACTACATCTTTCTTCTCATCTCCTTCTCTCCTTCTCCTTTTATATCTCTTTAAACCTCATCTTTTCTTGATGTAATTATCGCCCTTCTTTTTCATCTTCTTTTCTTCCTTGTGTTTTTGCAATTTAATTTCCTTCAACGCCCGACCTTCTTTTTCATTTCTTTTGCATTTTCTTTGCATTTTTTAAATATCTTTTTCATTTCTTATTCTTTTTTCACAAGCTCTTTTTTTTATAGTTTTTTATTTATTTATTCGAAGCATCTACTCTTCTTCTCCTCTTCCTCATCCAACTCCTCACTAACCTCTTCATCTTTGCTCTTTTTTTCCTGTAAATTGTATTGTTGTTGTTGTTATTGTTATTGTTATTGTTGTTGTCGTTTCGTTGTTGTTGTTGTTGTTGTTGTTGTTGTTGTTGTTGTTCTTCTTCTTCTTCTTCTTCTACGAAAGGCTGCGTTGTCACATGTTTTATTTTGGCTAGGTTTGTCTGCATAATTCCACTATTCCCAATATTATTTTCCTTCGTAATGTTTTCTTTTTTTAACTGCAATCATTTTGATTCAAATAATGTCATTATATTATTATTGTTTATTTTCATTTTTTTGACTTCCGGTCACTTTTGCACCCATTATTTCTTTTCAGGGCCTTGATGTTTCATTTCAAAAGCTAAGAATATTCCTTCCTTCCTTCCTTCCTTCCTTCCTTCCTTCCTTCCTTTACTCATTTCCTTCCTTTCTTCTTTCCTTCGTTTCTGCCTTCCTTCCTTCCTTCCTTTCTTCCTTCCCTCCCTTACTCATTTCCTTTCTTCCTTCCTTCTTTCATCCCTCCCTTCCTTCCTTCATCCCTCCCTTCCTTCCTTCCACCCTTCCTTCCTTTCTCCCTTCCTCCCTCCCTCCATTTCTTCCTTCCTTCCTTCTTTACTCCTTTCTTTTCTACCTTCTTTTCTTCTTTCCTTCCTCTCTCCCTCCCCCCTTCCTTCCTTTCTCCCTTCCCTTCCTTACTCAGTTCCTTCCTTCCTTCCTTCCTTCCTTCCTTCCTTTTGCATCTTCTTTTTTCAACATGCTTTTAATACTGTCATCTAATATAGCCGACAAGCCCATGCTTCTTTCACTCCTCTCTAAACCACTCCATTCAACTCTGTTAATTGTGCGTTTTTCTCTTACAGTGAAGAAGAAAACCAATATTCCCGATTAAAAAAAACATTACTTCGACACATTTCTAATGAGTAATCGTTAGATTAGACACGAACAATGTCTGAGCAATCATCACTTTCATAATTAGTAAATTGATGCAAGGTTTCGATGATCTGTCAATAGTATTATTATCAATGTGATTAAATTGAAAAGTTCCCAATAACAAAATTAATTACTCCCTTATTACTGTCACCCTTCGTCTAAAGCACCAATTAGCAGCTTAACGTGCAGCCATGATGGATTTGATTACAAGGGACATAATTTGGGGTTTAAAATTGCAGTAGCAAAAACTTTAAATGGCTGTGCTGTGAGATAAATGATTTTGTAGTTCAGTCTTCTTTCTGATTGACCGTGCATTTTCCTGAACAGACTGAATCAAGCCTGTTCGAAAATAATTTCTAAATTGAGGATCAGCACCATTTTTAGAGAGAGTCTCACCCGGAAGTTCATATTAGAATATCATTAACATTTTCGTTCACGTTTGCAGTCAGAAAAAACAGCCCGACATGCAAATTACAAATTGGAGATACCAAAATCAAGCAAGAAAAACAATTTAAATTCCTGGAAAAGCTTTTTAGCTATGATGGAATGTCCAACAATGAAAGCCGACGTGTAGAGGCCTTCAAAAAGTTAAGCAAAGTATTAAGAAACAGAACAATTTCGTTAGAAACAAAGAAATGAATAGTGAACTTCTAGGTAATATGGGCTTTTCCGATATGGCAATGAATGGTAGATAATCTCCGCGTAAATGAAGAAGAAACTTGAGGCTTTAGAGCTGTAGTTCTACAGAAGGATACTGGGAATACCACAGACAGAAGTTTAGTAAAGATGACGTTTGAGAGAAAATGGAAACAGAATGGACACTTATATTTAACATCGGAAAAAGTCAATTGGGATATTTAAGGCACATGATAAAGGAAAGGGTGCTTAGGAGCTTTGATACTCACAGGACATATTGAAATGTAGAGAGGGAATGGACATCAGCGCAAAACGCACCTTACAAGCTTCTGACAGGAAAGGATTTTCGAAGGGATAACAAAAGACGAACATTGGTAAGTGATTCAAAGGACCAGAAATTGTGAAGAGCCATGATCGCTAACGTCTTGAAAGAACACGACTCAGAGAAGGAGGAGGAATGTATATTAGCAGTGAAACATGTGGGAGTCAAATACATGATTTTACTTTAAATTATAATTGAAGATATATAAACAGGATAAACCCTCGGTTCGACCGACAAAAATATATTCTGATTTATGGATATTTAACAAGATTTTGGAAGTATATCCAAACGGAATTTCATGAAACTTCACCTGGAACAATATGTACTTATATATAAAAGGAGAGAGAGACATATCTTTCCGAATGTATGCGCTAAAGGGAATCGAAGGAACTTCGGTGGAATTCCAATTGAACGAGAATCACTCTATGCACCATGTCTCATTAGGGCGTAGTCGATAAGGACTCTGAAATGCATACCGACTTCTTTCAATGTTGGTTCCTCAAATTACGCAAAGGCAGTTACTTGGTGTTTAACCCCTGTTTCTTTTGTCCAAGACTTTACGCATTATCTTTCCTCTCCTTTCTACGCTGCTTCAAACATCCTTCTTACACGCATAATTAGCTCATGGTTCCTTCAAAATTCCTAATGGAGAAACATATTTTGTCCACTTTTTGAATTCGTTGTCAATTTCAATGTTTATAAATTGGAATGTTTATGAATTTAATCACATATAGTATTATAATTTATATCGTCAATCTTTTGACTCCTAGAGGCGGTCTAGTGGTTACCAAGCTTGTCTACCTAGTAAAAATTACGACTCAGTATTTAAGTTCCATTCTCACTGGATGCCCCATAATTTCTGCCTCGTGCCACATCTAAGCTACGCTTGGAATATCACTTCCCCGTTAATCTTCCTTCTAACTCAACATTTTTAATCAGTAATCGTGTTTGCAAGTTCATAAATATAACATTTATTATCATTTAAAAAGTAAGTGCATTTTAGCGACAACTTTTATGTATATATATATATATATATGTATATATATATCTAT
>OZ010595.1:60583047-60595547 GCA_963932145.1 Acanthosepion lycidas
AAACCATATATACTGATTGATTGATTCGTATTATACGGCTTATCAACCCTCTACAAGTTGTTTTAAGCGAGAAAAATCTTTTCAGATTGTAAAAAAATGTGGGTTCCGGGAGATAGTAAATTATTTAGGGACACATGATTTACTAATTAACCCATAGTTAAAGAGGAAGAGGTGGATTAATACATTTTCCCCGATGTATTTGTGCATTAGAAAATAGAAAGAACCCAACTGGAACTTGGTTCTCCGATATCTAATTCCGAGTCCTTTGTCATTCCACCACACATTACATCACGGCGTACTATAACTGCATTTAGCAAAAGTTCCTATATATAAATACATACACAGAAGATTCCTATATATATACATACATACACAGAAGAATTACTGAACGGTAATTATTCCAGAATATTCAGTTTCCTGGTACTGTGTTGAAGAGGTTTATCAGTATATTAATTATTTCCATTTGTAATGAATATCCTTTTGAAATATACACACGCACACACACACACACACACACACACACACACACACACACACACATATATATATATATATATATATATATATATATATATATATATATATATATATATATATATATATATATATATATATGAATGAAGAAATATAGTTTTAATGCGTGCTATATTTATGGGATAAAGTGCTCAATATATCACAGATATTACAGAGCGTATGTAAATATAAATATAAAGATGAACATTGAAATCAACACTCAGAGGCGACAGGTCGTTTCATGCTATATGTAATCGTATATATATATATATATATATATATATATATATATATATATATATATATATATATCGAAGCGGCACCAATCTAGGTACTGACTATGCACGGTATTGCATAATTTGAGTGATCATATGCGGACCGGTTTTTCAAAGGCCGTAAGCTTGAATTCAAATTAAAAAAAATCAACTTTAATAGACAGTTATTTGTTTAAGTAAAATCTTGGAAATATGTTCATAAAAAGTATTATCAGACTTGCTTATTGCGCGTATCAGCTCTGAAATCATCCTCAACTCTCTTATGTCATTTGCGCAATGTATACAATAACAAAAGCACTGGTGTCATGAGCTTGAGAGATTTGGCGCCGAGAAAAAGAAGAATCGAGATTTTATTAACGCCTTCAAGAACAAAACTCGCAAAGATTAAACAAGACCAAACGTGTTATGTAAGGGTACATCTCAAGCATTGTTAGAATATTCAGTAATGATGCCCTAGACCTGAAATCATACATCAGGACAAACAGAGTCCATCACGAATAGCTGTAAGAAAATGATGAAATACTTCGGAGGTCATTTGTATTCTGCTAGAAAATATTCCTTGCCAAGACTTGGAAACTCTAAAGCTCACTGCATTTTGCGTATTCAACAGCTGACTTCAGTAGCATCTTCAGAAACAAACAGCCAGCTGATGTTATGATTTTCAGTGCAGTGGAGACAGTAAAACATTTCCCCACTCTTCTGCAAGCATGGAGACATGGTGATGTCGGTTTTAAATGTTTGATCCTCTTGCTGTTGTTTTTTCCCTGTGACAGAAAATCCTACAACATCAGAAAGCTACATGTTTTTTGCTGTAGCCTCCGTAGCATTCAGGTATTTTTACGGGGCTGAGTTTCTTGCCACATGCCGAATTGGTTTTGCATTCTTAGCTGTCCTTCTCTTTGACTAGATTCTAACCAAATCTATAAAACTCAATCCAACCTGCTATTAACCCTTAAATTGTTGATGTAGTGAATTCCTCTCCTCAGTTTCTTATTACTCATACCAGGAAATTCTGAGTTGATATAAATGAAGGAAGCGCCATCTTGATCTAATGCCTTGACAAATTGTTTCATTAGGACCAAATTGATATGTAGTGACGTGCAGGATGATCAGATCACGGTTAACCAGCGGTTCATTAATGACAAATTTCTTTCCCGCTCCCCCACAAGAACCTCCTCACAAATAGGCCAATCCGTCTTTTCCCAGTGCTGATCGTTGTATGTGTTGTCCCATAGACAAAGTAAATATGAGTAGTTGCCCAGCAAAAAGTTAACTATTTAAATATCCACACATTTCTTCCGCTAATGTTTATCATAACAGTTTTTGTGGGAAACAAATATTTAAACTGTGCCTAGAGATTATATGTAATAGAGGTATTGTCAAATATTTTATGTAAAATTCATAGATATGTGTTATCCAATGAAATTTTTTGTAAATATTATGTATAGCGAGTAAGCATGAAAGCAATTAAGTCCCAATTTTCAATTTCCGATTGATATTTAGTATTTTTTCAGTAATTATAGCAATTTTCAGTGTCAAGAGATTATTTGCAAGAACTAGAATTTATTATTATGGCTCGTAAAAAAGAACTAACAATGAATGAAAAGAACTATATAATCAAAGAAATTAGCAAAGGAAAGTCTTCGCCTCAAATTTCTAAGGATTTGAAAAGGGATCACCAAACAATCAAGAAAATATGTCACATGGGAATTCAACCAAGGAAAAAAGTCTCAGGGTGAATTCAGGAATTTGACAAAGCAAGATCTATCACATATCCGAGGAGAATTAATAAGAAACCCAAATGCGTCAAGTGCGTTCGTATTTGAGGCCGCTGAAGCTCCTATGGTGTCAAAGGAAACAAGGTGTAAAGCATTAGGGAAGTTTTCTGATGTAAAAAATTAAATAAAGTAATCCATTTTAGCAAAAAAACATAACGAAAGAACATTGCAGTGGGCAAAAAATACATGAAAAGGGATTTCAGTCAAGTGCTTTTTACAGACGAATCAAGGATCACCCTCGATGGGCCTGATGGATGGGTTTGCAAGCAACATGACTCAAGAAAAAAAAATTTAAACGCCAACAAGGCGGCGGTGGGATCATGATATGGGCTGGGATTATTGGTAATGAGCTCTTGGGTTCATTTAAACTGAAAGACGGTGTTAAAATGAATTCGAAAAGTTACTGTGATTTTCTAGAGCAATATTTCTTTGAATGGCTTCATAACCAGTCTTTATCCAAGTGTAGATCTATGAGCTTTATGCAAGACAACGCACCAAGTCATGCATCAAAGTTTACTAAATCCTGGTTGAAAGAAAAAAGATATGTTGAAAATTCTCTTATGGACTGGCCTTCAAATAGTTGTGACTTGAATCCCATTGAGAACCCGTCGAGCATCCGCAAGAGAGATATTTATTCTAATGGAAGGCAATTCAACAGCAAGTGTGACCTCTGGGAGGTAGTTAAAATTGCTGCAAACAACTTATTAGTCGCTAAAATTTCAAATCTAAAGCCAGATGTTAACAATAGGCTGTAAGAGTTAATGAAAAGAAAGGAGCATTTGTGCAATAAATTGTAGGAGGTTGTTATTATTTTTTGTTAATATATCTTTTATTTTTAAAATAAGATATTTTTTTTATGTTTTCCTTTAAGAAATTGACATATTTGTTCTAAAATCTTTTTTACATTAGTTTTACAAGGTATAATATTGTAAAAGTATCAAAATAAATAGTTGCAAATAAATTACTGACAGTCAAATTAGTCTGTTTTGTTAAACTAGTAAAATTTTTTTCAACCAAAAACAATAGTTTTTTCTATCACTCTATATCTAAGTTAATAATATTGAGTAGAATCTAAACATCATCATAATGGAACTTTTAATATTAAAGACGCAACTCTTTATACCAATTCATAGCTTGCAAATAATCTCTAGACGCAGATTAGACTCGTGTCGTTCGCTGAAGGTCACTGAATGACGAAGAGGGATAGAAGTAAAATTTCCAACATTGCGCAACAATCCGCATATATCAAAGTTCATTTAAACCTGTCAGTAAATAAATTCCAAGAAGCCGGAGTGTACTTTGACAGTCTCATTACTAAAATAATGCGATGGATGTTGTTGAAAACACAATGTTACATTACACTAAAATAAAGAACAAGTTCTTCGTCCCTGTCACGCTAAAGATTCAAGGGCACAGTGCTCAATGATAACGGAGACTAAAACCTCCGCTGTTTCTTTTGAGAAAGCTATATCTCTAATCAAAATCATTCGGCTCTTCTCGTGTGAAAATCTTCACATTTGCAGTCTTAAAATTTCGCAAATTCGAATGATAATTACTACTATGTGCTGTTTTTGCTACTGCAAGATACTTTATGCATTTGCTTCTGCAACATTCATAGTGTTATCATCATGATAAATTTCAAGCAATTAAAAAATGGAACGGGAACGCAACTACAATGTGGAACTAGCTGTTCTGCTGACCCATTATCAGGATAGTGCCACGACTTCCAATGACGGTTTCATTCTAACACGTTCGCGTTCATCAAACAGAAGAAGTTATCTTTATAATGATTAATGGGCTGTCTCCCCAACATTAGTAAACCAAATATCTTTGATTTGACTATATTGGATCCAAAAGGTTATTCTGACAAACTTTGTGGGGAAGCAATGATTTTTCTTGCTACCCAATCTTCATATCAAATGAGTTTCATAAGCTCTCCTTGTGATATCTCGAACATTGAAACGCTTAGAATATATGATTTAATTGTTGTATACTTTAAATATAGAGACACTATGGCGCAAGCAGAGCCCAATGCACAAATGCTGTCTGCATGACTGGTGGCAGCAGATAGTCTGGAGCTATCTGGTCACTATACTGTTATTCGTATCTGTAATAAGAGCAATGCTAATAATGGTTTCTCCCTCATCATCATCATAATCATCATCATCTTCATTCGACCTGCCTATGTTTGGTCAGAACACCATTGGCAATCCCTTTGCAATATGTTCTGTCATGTATTGCTGTCCCTAGATCCCATACGTCCAACCCTGAATCTCGAGCTATGGTATCTAGAAAAATTAAACTTCGTGAGAAGACACTACCACAAGGATACCATAGGAGTAAAGATGAGACGATTTCCTTGCTCGCTCGTTGGCAGTGGCCGGCAAACTTTAATCATTTTTGCTTCATCTGAAGTGAGATAAGTCTCAGTTTCTCATTAATATAGAAATAATTATGCATTTCAAGGATTGTAAACTTTTATATTCCAAAACTGATAGGATAAACAAAGGATGTAAAATAAAAGAACGATTGTATTTGAAATACCAACAATATTTATTTTTTGTCTCACAATACTGATACAGGTGGAATGAAAAGAATTAAAATCAACTACGTGCGCGTGTCTAAACGGTAGCCATCCTGCTTCTGTTCGTATAGGGAAGTATTATGTCCGGAAGTAATTTCCTGTACTCACTGCGAATAATTCTCTTTCTTGGGTAGAGTTTTCTCCCCTAACATAAAAAAAAGCGACGAACATTTTCGGAGAAAATTGAATAATTGAATTCTATTGATGTTGATTATCATGAAAAGAAAAGCCAATCCAACAGAATTAAGGGTATTTTCGGATTTAGTGACATTGATTTACTCTGAAAACGTCCTAATATTCAGTACAAAAATATTTTTGTTGTCTGGTGTTATCAGTTTTGACAGTTTTTAACAATTTTAACCTATCGAAGAGCAATTTTAACCTGTAACAAGAGCAATTATAATTAGGGTTTCTCCTTCATCATAATCATCATCATCATCATCCTCATCCTCATCATTCGACCTGCCTATGTTTGGTCAGAACACCACTGACAATCCCTTTTCAATCTGTTCGGTCATGTATTGCTGTCCCCAGACAGAAAGAAACAAGGCCATACAAGTGGAACACCGAACGCTAATGGGTTCTTTACAGCAAACGAAACAAAGTTACCTAGGCATTTTCATATGAATGCCAATAAAATGAAATGTAGTACCTACTTTATTTTAATACCGTATATGAAACATATACATATAAACATCTGCCAGATAAAACATTACACGTGCAAACGTGTTATCCAATGTGGAAATAGAATCGTCGAATAAAGTGAAGCTATTTTTTTTTCTTTCATACACTAATTAGTTGAATTCAATTTTATATTTTTTGGATGATTTCAGTACAGTGTAACACGGATATAAGAGATCCGGATATAAGAGAAACCCTGATATAAGAGAAAGTTTCTCTGTTTCCAAATTAGAGCCATACTTAGGTAAACAAAATAGACCAAACCCGGATATAAGATAAACCCGGATATAAGAGACTTCTTCTCCGGTCCCGACAACTCTCTTATATCCGTGTTGCTTTAATAACAGTTAACCATCTTAGACCGTGAGGAGTAAACGTCAAGCGTAATGGTATTATTACCCGTTTACTAATCTGAATAATCATTGCCGCTGTCAGTTGAAGCATGTAAAATCTCACCTTTAAGAGAATTTTTAAGAAAAAGAGCTTTCCCGGGTTCTATTCTTCTTTACAGTATTAATTGGTGTTTTCTTTCTCACCTTCTGTTTAATGTCGTGTGGCATATCAACAATTATATGGAATATAGTGTGGAATGTCAATCATTATTATGCCATTATATCCTCATTAAGTTATATGTGTTAAATATTCTGGTTTTGATTATACAGGATCATTCCACCAGGTTCGAAGAAGGATGGTCCTCGCAAAGACCTACAGGTTTCCTTTGATCTAAGCCATTTGATACGTTCGTCTGAGAAAGCGATTGTATGCAGGTGATAGTTTACCTATTTCTGAATAGATATGGTACAATGGCATGAAATAATAAAAAAAATAGATTGAGGTATTTCAACAGCAACAACAAGTAAAAGAGATATCTCATGTACCTCGAAGAGAAAATAATGATGTCATCAAGATGTTGATATTCCACACTACTCCAAATAAAAGGTCAGGAAGGAAAAAAAAAACAAAATTCTGGAAAATGTGATAGCAAAAACTTGACTTGAGAAAAATGCTTTAATGAAAAAATATTGTAAAAGAATTATTTTATAAATTTTAGCCAGCTGTAGTACTAACTTCTTGAGCAATGAATACCGAATATTTCAAATAAGGAAACAACTTACGATTATCATAATACGACAATAGTATTTGAACACACGGCTCGATAACTATGGTTGCTGTGTTGGTTTTGCAGCCTATTCTATGTTTAATATCGTTATGGCTTTATGACTTAGGCATGAAACTTTACATGGCATTACATCACAAAAAATACTATCGATTATAGCTTTGAATAAATGATATTTTCGGAGAATCTTTTGATATTTTCTAGTCACTGGAACGGCTGATCAAGTTTGTTTCATGGAGTGAAAATAATAATGATCTAAACGTGAAAGGCCGTTGTAGAGGTGCTGTTCATCTTAAGTCGATTACTCTTTGTTTATCCGTTTTTATAACAGGTCAAAATCACCATTCGCCTAAATTGACTAATGCGCAATGAGATCATCTTGTCGAATGTAATATGCACAGCATCATTTTCAGTGTACGAGCGCTGTCATACCAGCAAAACGGAACTTAAATAAGGACAAAAAATGATTTTGATGTTTATGGTATCGCCAATCCAGATACACGAAATTTTACAGAATGTAGTGAAATAAAAATGTGAAGAGATTAAACATCATTGTGTAAAATGAGAGAATGTATAAATGCCAGCAAAAAAAACAACTGACAACCATCGAATTATAAATTGGTGATGACAAATTCTAGCAAGTAAAAAAAAAAAAAAAAAAAAAAAATTATACATTTATGTACGTTTTAAGAGAGAATGGAAAAGATGATACCTCAATTCATGGGAAATAAAGGAGAAAAATATAAGGGACATGATTAAATTTTAATAATCCTTCAGCTCATTTGACCAAAATCTTCAGTTTTCCTCTCAGGAAATAACTAGTTTTGGTGCATTCACAACACAACTTGGTTTCACTTGTCTATTAACCTAAGGGCAAAGAAATTGGATCTTGCAACAGCTTTCGTGTGATGTTTTATACGCGAGTTAACCCGGGGTCATTCTGTTTGGAAAACTGCAATAAACTTGATAAGTTTACACTAGTTACATTATTCAGACTGCTGTTGTCATCTTTGTTGTCATCTTCACGATGTTTCGGTCGTTGTACGCTCTTGCCTTCTTCAGGTGATATCTCTCTGAATTTCGAACGGGAACTTTTATTGATTGTCCTAATTCATCGTGACAAGGGAAATTAACTGAAACTGAGCTATCAAGAGACATTGGACGCGCAATTGGAACAATCCACCCCCGTGGATTAAATAAAGGTTTTCAAGAAATATCACCTGTTGAAGGTCGGCGCGAACAACGGCCGAAACGTCGTGAGTATTGCAATAAAAGAATGAATCTACCGTAGTTGGGATCATCGTCAATGCGAACGAACTCAGCCTTAACAGCATAGCATGTGCTTCGCCAGGGTAAATACAGTTTAAATTCACAGTTTTCCTTCTCCGAGACTGGTAGCCATCTTTAGGACCCAATCTGTCCTGCTGTTTAGCCATCGCTAGTGGGGTGTGGTCGAAGAAGAGAAGTATTCTCCTCAAGAACACATGGCACTGTGGATAAATGCGTTAGTTAGATCCACTGACAGGATCTAACGAATGTGAGTTCAATACCCAGTTAAGTCAGTAGAGAACTTGGAGAGGGTAATTATCAGGAGATAACTGGCAACTGACATTCATTGAAACATGACAGGTGGAACTAGAACAGTCTACCCGAGTGAGCGAAATAAAGGGTTCAGTTCGAGATTCCAACCACCTGAAGAAGGCCGGAACGTAGAACGGCCGAATCGTTGTAATAAATATAACGACAGGATGAGAACAATAATCCGAATAATGTAAATAGTGTACATAATACCTCATCTCGGAAATATAGACAGATACTGAAGTATTCATGCCTTTACCAAATACGTGACTGTACCATGATTCCTTTTGCTACACAGAACTAGCAGGACAGGCTGGGTTTCTAGGTGAAGTATGTCAATAAAGATGCTGACAACAGTTCAAATAATCTCAATAGTATAAGGTAAAAAGCTATATATATGTAAACGTGGCATACATCAAACCAATAATATGAAGGACTTGTGTCAATATTAGAATAAATGAAGAAAAAAATGAAAAAAAAAAAATGGGGTTATCATAATAAACTACACCCGGATGCATGACCTCTGACCGGAAACTGGTGTTTTTGAGGAGGGTAGAAGCATCTCCTAATGGATGTTGTTCTCAGGTCCACGCTGACCTAAGGTGACATTATCTGTTACGGCCCTAGCTATGGTCAAATAGTAAACCCCCAAATAAAATACTAGTAAGTTATAGTAATTTTTATAGTAAAATTACCAGTTATAAATAGTAAATTGACCAACACTACATATTTATAGTAAAGTGACCAACAATACATTTTATATATTTATTTGTAGTTCATGGCATGCAATTAAGTTCAGGGTATTTGAATGCCGGCATTGCGTAGCACATAGACGTTGATGTGTCGTTGGACCAATCAACCAAACAACCAACAGGCTAGAAACCTTTCATGAACTTAATCCATGTAATATACTAAAATTTCTTAAAGAAACCAAATTGTATTCCAAAACACATCTTTAACAAAACTACAACATAAAACACACATATCACTATCTCTAACAATTATGTCCACATATAAATGTATATGCACAAAAGATGAATAACATCTACCATGTACACACATGTGAAAGTAGAATAATATACATCATATTTTTATTACTGCAACCGCCCAAGAATTTCAGCATTAAATGACCCATGAGGATTCGACATGCCGTTAAACAAATGAAGAAACGTTAAAAAAAAGATAAAGTAAGGTAAGTAATAATGTGGCATAAAATAATGAGACTCTTTAAATAATGATGCGTTTTATATTTCATATTTTTTCATAAAATATGTATTAATTAACTGGTTAAAAGTTATATCTAATAGATGTCTCTATTTGCGTCGATTCTGCATTCATTTATTAAATATTATATTTATTTATTTCCATCTACTAATCTAAATATTCGAGAAATCACATTAAATACTTATGCTTTCTTCGAGGGCGAGTGGTCAAACGCGATACAAGATTTAGGGTACGCTTGTTGGAATCGTGCCGAGAACGTATGCTATTCTAAGATTTTTTTCAATATTTCAGCTGGTAGATAGAAATAAATATATATAATGTTTAACAGATAAACAGAGAATCTCCTATGTTAGTTAGATCCAGTGACAGGACACGAAGAGTGTGAGTTCAATACCTGGTCAAGGCGGTGGAGAACTTGGAGAGGGAAATTAACAGGAGATAACTGATATCTGACATCCATTATACATGGCAGGTGGAACTAGAACAGTTTACCCCAGTGAGCGGAATAAAGGGTTCATTTCGACATTTCAACCAACTGAAGAAGGCCGGAGCGTACAACGGCCAAAACGTTGTGATATATATGGCAACAAAGATGAGTACAATAGTATGAATAATGTAAATAGTATATATATATATATATATATATATATGTGTGTGTGTGTGTGTGTGTGTGCGCGGGTATGTGTGTGTGTGTTTCTTTATGTATGTGTGTGTGTAACATTAACTATCAAGAGTGTTATTCATTTTAATAGTAGTTTAAATAAATAAACGTCATATTCTGTCCGTGCGTTTGAAACCCCTCTAACGCAAGCCAAACTTGCTCTACATGTTATAGATTTTTGGAATCAAGATTATCACGGAGTTGTAAATCTTCCTGTCATCTGGTGGTTGAACCTCCACTAATAGGATTAGTATCCGGATGAGGAGGAGACATTTAAAATTCCATTGTTAAAGTAACTAGAAAAAAATTTGGTATTTTAAATTTTTTAACATTGATTTTAAAGTAGCACAAAGACTGTGAATTTAAGCATTTTTGTTTTAAAGTTTCAAATATCCCCAAATCCTTGTGAATTGAAGAAATCAATTTTACTTTTTCAAAATGCTGAGGAATTAGAGTAAAAGTGAGAGGTTTAGTGATGTGCGGTTTTAAAGTTCCGCAGTTTTTGTGATTTGAAAATTCAATTTTTGGACTGAATGCGAATTTCGGACTAAATCGGAGTTTTGAACCAAACTGGTCGCTTGGCCGGAATTAGATTTATATCCCGAATCAGAGTTACAGTGATGTCTTGAAGTTTTGAAGTGAATTGAGAAATACAAATTTATTTCTTTAAAATTATCATTGCTGTTTTCTAAGCTTGATGAAATGTCGCTTTATGATTAGTTCATCGCAGGAACTAAGTAAAAGTGAGCACTGAATGCGAATTTAAATTAGTTAGATATATTTTATTTATTTTGTTATTCATTTTAATGAATATATGATTTCCTATTTATCTTCCGTGACACATTTTTGTTACCATGTTTATTTATGGCGTGTTGGTTATGGCTTTCCAATAACTTCCTATCTTTTATATCTCTAAGCAATACTTGTCGCCATCCAATCATTTCCACTCAACCTGTATTCACATCCATCAACACAAATCCTTTAAGTTTGTTTTTATATATTTCTCTTTGTCCCTTGTGAGGGTCAAGTTCTTCAACATTTTTCTTCATTATGTGTCCCAGAATTGTTATCTGTCTCTTTATATTTCTAAATGGATGTGCCTTTTTCACTTTTTGTCTCCTTTTTCCTTAAATCTTCCTCGTTATGTCACTTTCCGTCCAAGGTATTCTCAGTATCCTTCTGTACATGAATAATTATAGGCATCTGTTTATCTTGTGAGATGAGAACAAAGCCTTGGGTTAAAATTCAATCCTTTGGTGGTGGAAGTGTAGTCACCTTTCCAAGAAAAAGGTCTGGGCGATAATGTACTGAAGTCGTGTCCTGCACTGACCACATAACCCTCATCTTTCGGTCGTAAAGACAGGATCCAAAGATTAGATTTAAGGCTGGCTTATCTGCAGAAGTTTCCTAAAGCTAATCAGTGTTGATAAACCATTTTCGAGGTAACACTCCGTATTTTATTTTTAGATTTACTTCAGAGACTTTTCTGTATTTGGAAATAACCGCAAGAGAAAGTTTTAAATCGATATTTTCCTTTTCTTACATAGAATGGTATCATTGTCTGATGAGGTACATCTCCTCGAAGCAACTGGTTATGAGGCATCATTACATCTCCTATGCTCCTTCTCCATGTTGTAGCTGGGTGTAGTTGTCAGAGGCTATTTCAAATGCATGTCATGAGAACAAGTTATAAACAGTGGGAGCTTGTCTCCACTACCACCTAACCTATGACAAACTTTGAAACATATACAATATACGTGCATAAAGATTACACGCATTGCTTGTTTTATAACACTTCCGGCAATAATATTTCTATTGCTTCAAATCTCCTTTATTCTATCTATAAAAGGCAGAATGTGCCTCTCTCTCTCTCTCTCTGTGTGTGTGTGTGTGTGTGTGTGTCGAATGCACGGCCGGCATTTTCGACGGATTTGCACCGAAATTCACATGCACATGCTCCAAATTAGCGGGAAGGCCAAGACCGACTTTTCACTTCCCAACTCCCATCGATAGTGGAAATAATCGATTTTTTCATGCTTCTACAGCAGTTTTCATGTAGTTTGCGACCATTTTCTACTGGCCAGAGTGA
>OZ010595.1:60603047-60623047 GCA_963932145.1 Acanthosepion lycidas
ACTTTGAACCTATTCTGAGAAGAAAAAACGGATAAGGATTTCTCTTAAATCAATTTCAGAAAACGGTATAAGAATATTTTACTTTCGAGGTCTGCGCTCTCTAGTTGTGGTCTGCAATCAGTTTAGAAAAAGACAATGCTGAATTTAAATGCGTATCTAGTCATTAGACAATGTCAAGGGTTGACCTTTAGCATAGAAGTTTTTTGATACTACATTTGATGTCTGATATTCTGCACCTTCAGGAGGACAGTCCTCAGTAGTCATGAACTATTTCCTAATTCACTCACTCGATGTTTCCAAGTTGCCAAACCCTTTCAAATAGTGGGCTAAACTCGACGTAGATCTCGTCGACGCAGTTCACCGGCCAGGATGGAAGGATTCTTTAGAAGAACAACAACGGCAAAAATCAAATCGAGTTAACTAATTGGAGGTCATCGGCTGTGATCTAACCTGGAGAGGGATGGGACCAGCCAAATTAAAACGACTAAGATACGCCACGTGACGAGTACACCAAAAAACTATTCGCGGAACCAATGCTTTGGTATATAAACGTGTCTTCTCCCCCACCCACTAATCCATCTGGGGTTAAGGACGAAAGAAGAAGAAGAAGAAGCAGCAGCCGCCAGGCGCTACTATTGTCAGCGTTATAGTAAAGACATCGGCATCATGATGCTAAATATCGTTATTGGCAGAATATGGAAGACCAGACTTGTTGCATTGAAATGCAATGTGGCCAAGCAAAAGATCTTTCATATGCGACAAAGAATATGGAAGGAACACACATAGCAGAGACCGAAAAGATGTCGTCTTATTTTACTTAGACCTTGCCAGTCTACTTTGTACGATATCTTTCCGTATAAGCCTGAACATCAGATATTCAAAATGTTTTTTCAATCCAGACGATTTATTCATTAACATATAATTTTTTAAGAATCTATTTTATGACACTTAAAATCTTTTCTCTCCTGTACTTGCCACTGATTTACATATCTTGTTTACTTGTACGCAGATAACATATGTTGATGGCTGACTCGGAAAGAAAACTGGGAGATCAAGAAAAGAACAAGCGAGAAGAAAGGAGTGTAACAAAACAAAATGTTTAGGGTCACTTGATATTTTGCGAAGGCCCTTATATGGTCATTGTTAGTAAAACGAAAACTTAAGATACGCATATGAATCATCAAATTTTTAAAGCAAATTTTACATAAAGCAAAAATTGGCATCCAAACATCAATTTGTAAAGCAAACATTTACATCAAAAATAAATTTGTAAAGCACACGTTTTCATCCAAACATCAATTTGTACAGCAAACTTTTCATCCAAACATCAATTGGTAACGCAAAATTTGCATCATTTTGTAAAGCAAAATTTTGCATCAAAAGATCAAATTTGTAAAGCAGACTTTTGCATCCAAACATTAATTTGTAAAGCAAAAGTTTGCATCCAAATATCAATTTGTAAAACCAACTTTTGCATCCAAACATCAATTTGTAAAGAAAACTTTTGCATCCAAACATCAATTTGTAAACCAAACTTTTGCATCCAAACATCAACTGGTAAAGTAAACTTTTGCATCCAAACATCAATTTGTACAGCAAACCTTTGCATCCAAACATCAATTTGTAAACCAAACTTTTGCATCCAAACATCAATTGGTAAAGTAAACTTTTGCATCCAAAAATCAAATTTGTAAGGCAAACATTTGCATCCAAATATCAATTTGTAAAGCAAACTTTTTCATCCAAACAACAATTTGTAAAGAAAACTTTTGCATCACAACATCAATTGGTAAAGCAAAATATTGCATCCAAACATTAATTTGTAAAGCAATCTTTAGCATCAAAACATCAATTGGTAAAGCAAAATATTGCATCCAAACATCAATTTGTAAACCAAATTTTACATCCAAACATCAACTGGTAAAGTAAACTTTTGCATCCAAAAATCAAATTTGTAAGACAAACATTTGCATCCAAATATCAATTTGTACAGCATACTTTTGCATCAAAACATCAATTTCTAAAGCAACCTTTGCATCCAAACATCAATTTGTAAAGCAAACTTTTGCATCCAAACATCAATTTGTAAAGCACACTTTTGCATCCAAACATCAATTTGTAAAGCAAAAATTTGCATAAAACATCAATTTGTATGGCAAACTATTCATCCAAACATCAATTGGTAACGCAAAATTTGCATCATTTTGTAAAGAAAAATTTTGCATCAAAGCATAAAATTTGTAAAGCAGACTTTTGCCTCCAAACATCAATTTGTAAAGCAAAAGTTTACATCCAAATATCAATTTGTAAAGCCAACTTTTGCATCCAAACCTCAATTTGTAAAGAAAACTTTGCATCCAAACATCAACTGGTAAAGTAAACTTTTGCATCCAAAAATCAAATTTGTAAGGCAAACATTTGCATCCAAATATAAATTTGTAAAGCACATTTTTGCATCCAAACATCAATTTGTACAGCAAACTTTTGCATCCAAACATCAATTTGTAAACCAAACTTTTGCATCCAAACATCAATTGGTAAAGTAAACTTTTGCATCCAAAAATCAAATTTGTAAGGCAAACATTTGCATCCAAATATCAATTTGTAAAGCAAACTTTTTCATCCAAACATCAATTTGTAAAGAAAACTTTTGCATCCAAACATCTATTGGTAAAGCAAAATATTGCATCCAAACATCAATTTGTAAAGCAAACTTTTGAATCCAAACATCAATTGGTAAAGCAAAATATTGCATCCAAACATCAATCTGTAAATCAAACTTTTGCATCAAAACATCAATTGTTAAAGAAAACATTTGCATCCAAACATCAATTTGTAAAGCACACATTTGCATCCAAACATTAGTTTGTAAAGGAAACATTTGCGTACAAACATCAATTTGTAAAGAAAACTTGTGCATCTAAACATCAGTTTGTAAAGCAACCTTTGTATCCAAACATCAGTTTGTAAAGCAAACCTGTGAATCCAAACATCAATTTGTAAAGCAAAAATTTGCATACAATCATCAATTTGTAAAACAACCTTTACATCTAAATATCAATTTGTAAAGCACAGTTTTTCAACAATTTGTACAGCAATCTTATTCAGACAAACATCAATTGGTAACGCAAACATTTGCATCCAAACATCAATTTGTAAAGCAAACATTCTCATCCAATCATCAATTTGTAAAGCAACCTATGCATCGAAACATCAGTTTGTAAAGCAAACATTTACATCCAAACATCAATTTGTAAAGCACACTTTTTCATACAAACATCAATTTGTAAAGCAAACAATTGAATAAAACATCAATTAGAAAAGCAAACTTTTACATCAAAATATCAATTTGTAATGCAAACTTTAGCAGCTAAACATCAATTGATAAAGCAAATTTTTGCTTCCAAACATCAATTTGTAAAGCAAACTTTTGCATCCAAACATCAATTGGTAAAGCAAAATATTGCATCCAAACATCAATTGGTTAAGGAAACATTTGCATTCAAACATCAATTGGTAAAGCACACTTTTGCATCCCAACATCAATTTATAAATCACACATTTGCATCCAAACATCAATTTGACAAGCAAACTTTTACATCCAAACATCAATTTGTAAACCAAACTTTTGCATCCAAACATCAACTGGTAAAGCAAACTTTTGCATCCAAAAATCAAATTTGGAAGGCAAACATTTGCATCCAAATATCAATTTGTAAAGCACAATTTTGCATCCAAACATCAATATGTACAGCAAAATTTTGCATCCAAACATAAATTTGTAATGCAGAATTTTACATCCAAACATCAATTGGCAAAGCAAACTTTTGAATCCTATCATCAATTTGTAAAGCAAACTTTTAGAAATTTAAGTTTGGATGCAAAAGTTTCATTTAAAAATTGATGTTTGGATGCAAAAGTTTGCTTCACCAATTGATGTTTTGATGCCAATGTTTGCTTTACATATTGATGTTTGTAAATGAAACTTTTGCATCCAAACATCAATTTGTAGAGCAAACTATTGCATCCAAACATTAATTTGAGAAGCAAACTTTTGCATCCGAACCTCAATTTGTAAAGCCATCTTTTGCATCCAAACATAGAATTTGTAAAGCAAACTTTTGCATCCAAATATCAATTTGTAAAGCAAACTTTTGCATCCAAACAACAATTTGTGAAGCAAATTTTTGCATCCAAACATCAATTTGTAAAGCAAACTTTTGCATCCTAACATCAATTTGTAATGCAGACTTTTGTCTCCAAAAATCTATTTGTAAAGCAAACATTTGCATCCAAACATCAATTTGTAAAGCAAACTTTTGCATCCTATCATCAATTGGCAATGCAATCTTTTGCCTCCAAACATCAATTTGTAAACCAAAATTTTGAAACTTTTGCATCCTAATATCAATTTTTAATGCAAACTTTTGCATCCAAACATCAATTTGTAAAGCAAACTTTGCATCCAAACATCAATTTGTAAAGCACACTTTTGCATCCAAATATCAATTTGTATAGCAAACTTTTGCATCCAAACATCAATTTGTAAAGGAAAATTTCGCATCCAAACCTCAAACTAGTAAAGCAAACTTTTGTGTCCAAACGTCAATTTGTATAGCAAACTTTTGCATCCATACTTCAACTTGTAAGCACACTTTTGCATCCAAACTTAAATTTGTAAAGCAATATTTTGCATCCAACATCAATTGGTGAAGCCCACTTTTGCATCCTAACATCAATTTGTAAAGCAAACTTTTGCATACAAACTTCAAATTTTTAAAAGAAACGTTTGTCTCCAAAAACCAATTTGTAAAGCAAACTTTTCATCCAAACATCAATTTGTAAACCAAAATTTTGCATTCAAACATTAATTGGTAAGCAAACCGTTGAATCCAAATTTGTAATGCAAACTTTTGCATTCAAATATCAATTTGTAATGTAAACTTTTGCATCCAAACATCAAATTGTAATTCAAATTTTTAAATCCAAACATAAATTTGTAAAGCACACTTTTTAATCAAAACATCAATTTGTAAAGCAAACTTTTGCATCCAAACATCAATTGGTGAAGTAAACTTTTGCATCCAAACATCAATATGTAATGTAAACCTTTGCATCCAAACATCAAATTTGTAAATTAAACTTTTGCATCCAAACATGAATTTGTAGAGCTAACTTTTGCATCCAAACATTAACTTGTAAAGCAAACTATTGCACCCAAACCTCAATTTGTAAAGTAAACTTTTGTATCCAAACATGGAATTTTGCATCCAAATATAAATTTGTAAATCAAACTTTTCCATCCAAACCTCAATTTGTGAAGCAAAATTTTTTACCCAAACATAAATTTGTAAAGCTTACTTTTTCCTCCATACATCAATTGGTAAGGCATACTTTAGAATCCAAACATCAATTTGTAAAGCAAAATTTTGCATCCATACTTCAATTTGTAAGCACACTTTTGTGTCCAAACATCAATTTGTATAGCAAACTTTAGCATCCCTACTTCAATTTGTAAGCACACTTTTGTATTCATGCATCAATTGGTAAATCCCACATTTGCATCCTAACATCAATTTGTAAAACAAACTTTTGCATCCTAACATCACATTTGTAAAGCAAACTTTTGCATCCAAACTTAAATTTGTAAAAGAAACTTTTGTCTCCAAATATCAATTTGTAAAGCAAACTTTTCATCCAAAAATCAATTTGTATAGCAAACTTTTGCATCCAAACATCAATTTGTAGAGCAAACTTTGCATGCACTCATCAATTGGTAATGCAATCTTTTGCATCCAAACATCAATTTGTAAACCAAAATTTTGCATTCAAACATTAATTGGTAAGCAAACTGTTGAATCCAAACATCAGTTTGAAAAGCAAACTTTTGCATCCTAACATCAATTTGTAATGCAAACTTTTGCATCCATACATTATTGGTGAAGTAAACTTTTGCATCCAAACATCAATATGTAATGTAAAATTTTGCATCCAAACATCAAATTTGTAAATTAAACTTTTGCATCCAAACATGAATTTGTAAAGCAAACTTTTGCATCCAAACCTCAATTTGTAAAGTTATCTTTTGTATCCAAACATGGAATTTGTAAAGCAAACTTTTGCATCCAAATATAAATTTGTAAATCAAACTTTTGCATCCAAACATCAATTTGTAAAGCTTACTTTTTCATCCATTCATAAATTGGTAATGCATACTTTCGAATCCAAACATCAATTTGTAAAGCAAAATTTTGCATCCAAACATCAAACTAGTAAAGCAAATGTTTGTGTCCAAACATCAATTTGTATAGCAAACTTTTGCATTCATACTTCAATTTGTAAGCACACCTTTGCATCCAAACTTAAATTTGTAAAGCAAACTTTTGCATCCAAACATCAATTTGTAAAGCAAACTTTTGCATTCAACATCAATTGGTAAAGCCCACTTTTGCATCCTAACATCAATTTGTAAAACATTATTTTGCATCCAAACATCACATTTGTAAAGCAAACTTTTGCATCCAAACTTCAAATTTGTAAAAGAAAATTTTGTCTCCAAATATCAATTTGTAAAGCAAACATTTGCATCCAAACATCAATTTGTATAGCAAAATTTGCATCCAATCATCAATTGGTAATGCAATCTTTTGCATCCAAACATCAGTTTGTAAAGCAAACTTTTGCATCCTAACATCAATTTCTAATGCAAACTTTTGTATCCAAATATCAATTTGTAATGCAAATTTTTTAATCCAAACATAAATTTGTAAAGCACACTTTTTAATCCAGACATCAATTTGTAATGCAAAATTTTGCATCCAAACATCAAATTTGTAAATTAAACTTTTGCATCCAAACATGAATTTGTAGAGGTAACGTTTGCATCCTAACATCAATTTGTAATGCAAACTTTTGCATTCAAATATCAATTTGTAATGCAAACTTTTGCATCCATACATCAATTGGTGAAGTAAACTTTTGCATCCAAACATCAATATGTAATGTAAAATTTTGCATCCAAACATCAAATTTGTAAATTAAACTTTTGCATCCAAACATGAATTTGTAAAGCAAACTTTTGCATCCAAACCTCAATTTGTAAAGTTATCTTTTGTATCCAAACATGGAATTTGTAAAGCAAACTTTTGCATCCAAATATAAATTTGTAAATCAAACTTTTGCATCCAAACATCAATTTGTAAAGCTTACTTTTTCATCCATACATCAATTGGTAATGCATACTTTCGAATCCAAACATCAATTTTTACAAATTGCATTTTTTTGCATCCACACATCAAACTAGTAAAGCAAATGTTTGTGTCCAAACATCAATTTGTATAGCAAACTTTTGCATTCATACTTCAATTTGTAAGCACACTTTTGCATCCAAACATCAATTTGTAAAGCAAACTTTTGCATTCAACATCAATTGGTAAAGCCCACTTTTGCATCCTAACATCAATTTGTAAAACATTATTTTGCATCCAAACATCACATTTGTAAAGCAAACATTTGCATCCAAACTTCAAATTTGTAAAAGAAACTTTTGTCTCCAAATATCAATTTGTAAAGCAAACTTTTGCATCCAAACATCAATTTGTATAGCAAACTTTTGCATCCAATCATCAATTGGTAATGCAATCTTTTACATCCAAACATCAGTTTGTAAAGCAAACTTTTGCATCCTAACATCAATTTCTAATGCAAACTTTTGTATCCAAATATCAACTTGTAATGCAAATTTTTTAATCCAAACATAAATTTGTAAAGCACACTTTTTAATCCAGACATCAATTTGTAATGCAAAATTTTGCATCCAAACATCAAATTTGTAAATTAAACTTTTTCATCCAAACATCAAATTTGTAAATTAAACTTTTGCATCCAAACATGAATTTGTAGAGCTAACGTTTGCATCCTAATATCAATTTGTAAAGCACACTTTTGCATGCAAAGATCAGTTTATAAAGCAAACTTTTGCATCCAAACATCAAATTTGTAAAGGAAAATTTTGCATCCAAACATCAATTTGTAAAGTAAACTTTTGCATCCAAACATCAATTTGTAAAGCAGACTTTTACATCCAAATATAAATTTGTAAATCTTACTTTTTCATCCATATATCAATTGGTAATACATACTTTCGAATTCAAACATCAATTTTTACATCAATTGGTAAAGCACATTTTTGCATACCTACATAAATTGGTAAAGCAAACTTTTGAATCCAAACATCAATTTTTAAAGCAAACTTTTGCATCCAAACATCAAATTGTAAAGCAAACTTTTGAATCCAAACATCAATTTGTAAAGCACATTTTTGAATCGAAACATCAATTTGTAAAGCAAACTTTTGCATCCAAACATGAGTTTGTAAATGAAACTTTTGCATCCAAACATCAATTTGTAAAGCAAACTTTTGCATCGAAATATCAATTTGTAATGCAAACTTTTGCATCCAAACATCAAATTGTAAAGCAAACTTTTGAACCCAAACATCAATTTGTAAAGCAAACTTTTGCATCCAAACATAAATTGGTGAAGCAAACTTTTGCATCCAAACATCAATTTGTAAATCAAAATTTTGCATCCAAACATCAATTTGTAAATCAAACTTTTGCATCCAAACATCAATTTGTAAATCAAAATTTTGCATCCAAACATCAATTTGTAAATCAAACTTTTGCATCCAAACATCAATTTGTAAATCAAACTTTTGCATCCAAACATCAAATTTGTAAATCAAACTTTTGCATCCTATATTCAATTGGTAAAGTAAACTTTTGCATCCAAACATCAAATTTGTAAATCAAACCTTTGCATCCAAACATCAAGTTTGTAAAGCTAAATTTTGCATCCAATCATCAATTTGTAAAGCAAACTTTCGAAATTATGAACCCAAACGAAAAAGTATCTATTGTAATTATTTATTGAAAATAATTTATTTATTTCTTATGTACTTAAAACCTTACGCGTCTAAAATTATGTGACCCAAACCTCTACATTGGTCAGGTCAAGCATTTTGTATTCATCAGATAAATATTTGTTTGCTTAATTATTCAATTTAATCTGACCAATCAAATGAGACATCCTTAGTAAATTCGTGTGCAACACTAATTAAATGTAAGTGAACCAAACTAAGATACTCTAATATAAATTTATATATCACACATCAACAATGATGAATGGAAAGGAGATATCTGGCGATATCAGTAAGAACGTACTGGCTTTTCATCAACCTGGCGAAATGTATATGATTATATATGAAAGGACTACCGCTCCATCCATCCCTAGTAAGACAAATAATTTACAAATGGATGATAATCAATGCTTCTGCAACTCTTCTTGAAAGTGAGCGTCCATCAAAACTATCACCAAGAAACGATAGAAAAGAAATAAATCAGGTAAAAGCCAACACAAACCTCACACGGGCAGACATCTCTGACAGCATGTGGAGTAAATGTAAATATATCTATGATGAGACGAAAATTGAATAGACATGGCATTCATTAGAAAGTTGCTAGAAGGGAGCCTTTGATCTGAACGTAGAACAAAGCTACTAGTGTAAACAACGCCAGAGAGCTCTTGGACAACCCAGATGCATTCGAGAAGTCCATTCACTGAACAGATGAATGAAAGATAAGTTGTCTAGGTCACGATGAAAAATGTTATGTTTGGAGAAATGTCAATACTCTTTACAAAGAAAGAACTTCATTCAAACAGAGAAACATTATGGTTAGAAATATTAAGAATCTGTGGTTGTTTTTTTTTTTACCCTTTGCCCAGGACCACGAGATATTATACAAGGTAACATGAATTTTCAATCCTATCAACAAAGTTTGAATATACTGCCATCAGTCAGGGAATTGAAACTTGGACGAAAAAAGGTTCTGCAACAAGACAGTTCATTCAAGCATAAGTGCGTTATCACCACCTCTACATTTCGTTTGTGACGTCACCGAACACTCGTTGCCACTTATGCAATGTCAACGAATACTCATTGTCACTTTCTTAATGCTTGCTGTAGTAGAGACTTTGTAATCGCAGATACAACTATAGTAATGCCGTTGAACAATGATGGTGTCAGACGCCTTTGAATAACACTCACACCCATAGTACTTGCTCGATAATACTCGCTCGAATTGTAACCCCCAATAGTAACCCGAATAGTGATCCGTATAGCGATCAGTATAACGAAATATTATAGACTATATCATAGAGAATGGCGAACTGTATAGTAATAGAGGATAGTGTCGAAATAGTTATCAATTAGACACCACACTAATTCCCATATATATATTTTTCTTCCCATCACGTGGTCTACTGATTCTGTTATAGTGGAACACACCTATTCTATAGTTAATAGACTCTCCCACCTATAAGAAGTAGGAGTATTAGTAGCGTCGCTCAGTGAGTTGGTCAGTCAGTCGACTGGCTGATCGCTTGAACTCTATGCCTTCGGGCGGGGAGGAACCCGAAAGAAGCTACGCCGAAGGGCTGAATCTCTTTCGGGGAGGTAAAACGACCCTGAACCCGTTTATACGGGTTCAATGGGCATATTTTTGGCCGAGCCCACGAGTTAAACCAGCCTTGTGCCACATTATGCCGTCGTGGGGGGTGACTAAATATCGAGTTGGTCAGTCAGTCGATGTCGGCCGACGGTTAGTCGGATATTAAAGTATAAGCCACCCCAACTAGATTACTGCGTCATTACCTATTATATCAATTTCCTAACGTTTTGTACGTCGAACCTATTTTAGGAACGACTTAGTACAAATACAAGCCTCCACTACATAACAACTTGGCGACGAGGGATTTGAACACATACGGAGGAAGTAAAAGGATCTCCTGTGTTTGCACTCTGATGGTCTGTGTTCATACTCCGACACTTTATTCATATATAAGAGAATGGCTTAAAAGAAAGTGGATTTGTACACTAACTTGTGATAAAAAGATGTGAATCTCAATCCAATAGAGATCTCATTTAACCTGAAGCTGGTGTTTCAGGTCAGATAAATTTTCAACCTCACTCATCCGGCTCAAGTTTAGATGCAAGACACTGTCGAGTTGGTGCAGAAGACACTTCTAGTGATTGCTGCAAAAGAAGATGCCACAAGTTAATAACTTAAAAGTATTCACATATTTTTTCACCGAGGCACGTCGTTCTCGGTATGACGATAAATTACATCTGGCAGCAAGAATCTGATAAGAAAGTTTTGAGGAGCTAGAACCACCACTTAATTGCTGTTGTTCCCAGGTCTAATCTGACTCAGGGTGGCAGCACTAATTAGGTTCCTAGCCATGGGCAAATAGTTTCCTCCCAAACTGGAGTCAACACATTACGAAACTATAAAAATATGTTTTTCTAGTAAAAATACCAGTAATACATTTTTTTTAATTATATTTCCTGCAATACATTATCGAAAAAAGTATTACTCACAATAAATTTTTGGGAAAAAATATTACTAGCAATACAATTGAATCTTGACAAAAACCCTCTTTACAAAAATTCGTCAATGAAACCTGGTCTAGATGTTCATTTCTTACATATCGTATTCCTACGAATCTATCAAAAAATCTTATCAGCATTAAGTAAACCGTTGAGGTTGATAAACCGTAAAATAAAATAAACCAAACCAAAACAAAGCAAACGAGAGAATTTTTCAGTTTTGGTGAAATAAATCCCTTCTTTGAAAGAACAACTTTATTTTTGTTTTCGTTCTTTATTTGGAAAGACTATTTTCCAAACTGGTGTTTGGGTACTAATTTAACATGCTTATGGAAATGTTTTTCGGAAAAAAAATAAAGACCATGGATCGAGTAAGGTGGGAGTCACTGATATTGCATTTCAGTTAGAACCATTTCAGTGACGATTGGCAGATACCGAAATTTAAAAAAAGTATAGAATCCCATCCAACAGACGACCTAAAATGTGATGCAGTCATCGCACGGCAAATTCGAATAACGAACGATATTTCCGAAAATCTAAACAAACAATTAATACATAGGAAATCTCCTTAAAACTTCGACGCTGTTTACAGTATTTAAAAGTCCCCCCACGAGGAATGTATGTGGCACAAGGCCGAGTTTAACGTGGGTTTCTCTGAGACCGTAGGCTCGGCCAAAAAATATACTATTTGAATCAGCCTAGAAGGGTTCAGGGCCTGTCTACCTTCCCGGCAAAGCTTCGTCCGGGTTCCTCTCTGCCAAAGCAGAGAGTTCAACAGAAGTCGGACAGAGAAGACGTACACGTAGTCAACTCGTCACTTCGACGATGTTTACATGATCTGTACGGGACATTGATATTATTTATCAGCCTCAAACTCCATAGTAGACGCCAAGTGCCTTTTTCTATACGAAAATCATTAAGTTTCACACAGAAAAAATATATACAGATGAGATGTTAAGGCGTCTTAACTTCTTGATGGATTCGAAACTTGTAACTGACTAAATAAGACTTTACTGTTCTTTACATCGTCGTATTGAAATTGTGTTTTCTCTTTTAGGAACTGGAAAAACTTCGCGTTACGCAGCTTCCGGTTGTTTTTGTTGCGGTAAATAAATTTGACGCTTCAACAAAAATATTTCTCTATCTATTCACACAAAACCTTTAATTAGATTACCCATCGTTTCTTCTCCTCCTCAACTTGCTTCTCTTATCTTCTATATTTTCATGGGAGTATTAATTTCTCCAGGCACAGTTTTCAAATTATGTGTATTCAAAATTTCAACTTCCTGTAATTATTTACTTTTTTCTTTTTATTATTGTCTGCTAACCATTTGCACATAATCGCTCATCATTTCTTTACCCTATTGCTGTTGCATTCAGCAAGTTCTGTTAATGCCAAATGTTTTAGTGCATCTTTTCAGAAATTTCATCTGACACTTTTTGATCCGATGTATACTTTCAAAAGAATCATATCTATCTATCTATCTATCTATCTATCTATCTATATATATATATATATATATATATATATATTATTCATATTTCCGCCAACATTCAAATCACTCTGATATATTTGTTTATTTCCATTCCCTATGTAAAGCAACGTCGAATCCTGACAGTACTTAGTTGAAGGACCGCTTGGTTTCCCCTCATACAATATTTTGGTTTTAAATGCCTCGCAACGAATTAAAAAAAATCGTAATAAAATGTCAAACAACCAATTAACAGTTTTGCATCAAGAAAGGTTTGAAATAAGTGTTAAGTCACATCGGGTCGGTCGGCTCAAATTAACAGCTGATATCAAAAGTGACCTAAAATCTGCAATAAACTGATCTTGTTAATTTAAACGCCTCCAAAAAAAAAAAAAAAATAACAACAAAAAAACAAAGTGCTTTCTATTAATCATAAGAAAGAAACTATTCAGAATTTAATTATCATGGGAGATGTTAACCTTCTCCTTTGCATGAAAGGGAAATATCATATTGAAACTATTGCTAGTTTTGCAGCTGGGAAATGTTTTTATTATGTCGTGCTTATGAAAGTTTCTCTCCGGAATATATCGCACGTGTTTATAAGTCTACAATTCATCTATGCTTTGAATATTGCTGCAACATATGGTGTGGTGCTCCTGCTATACATTAAACGCTTCTTGATAAAATAAGTGTCTGCACTGTTATAGATCTTGACCTGGCATCTTGAGCTCAGTCACTTGTTTACTACGTTAAAGAAGCTTCGCGCTGCCTTTTCTATAAATACTTTCATCGTAATTGTTCTGTTGAAATTATCTTCTATTGTAAATATTCATTGGAGCGTCATTTCATTTTTGTAAGTTATTATTTCACACCCCCCTCGAACTAATTGTACATATGGATACTAGTCAAGGCGTTTTAGCGACTTTCTGGGATTACATTGGCTGTAGTAAGAATGTGCTGTTTTATGTGTAAGAAGTACAGTAGTATGTTTGGATCAGTAATTTTGGTGAGCTAATTTTAAGATAAGACAGATTGAAGAGAAGTCTTCACCTACCCATTCTTTTGGTTTTATGCCACATTTTTGTATTTTCAAAATGATTAATTCTTTCCTCTATGATACATAGACCAGAGGGATTTAATCGCTGTACTAGATTGGCACAGTAGAGTTACGGATTGAGGAATCGGAGAGCCGAGTTCAAATTCCAGTCCAATCCATTATATTCACTTACGTGCTAATACCCCTGAGAAAGGTACGAATCCTCTTCTTCTCTCCCCCCACACTATGAGTAAATAGCAGGACAGACCATATTCTATAGCATTGGATGGAAACTGGTCTGCCGCAGAACGAATTAGCAACGTACTGTGGGAAAAAAATCTGCCTCGTCAGTCATGTATTGAAAGATACATGATCGCTTAAGCGGTTATCACATAACTGATTGAGCCGATTGGCAGTGAGGTCTCATCGTTTTATAGTTGAATTCCTCATCCATTATTGTACTCGGTCATTAATATCTTGTCTTCCAAGCGTCATTTCGCTTGTTGTCGTAGGCTCCCAACGCTATATCTTAATTTTGGTCAAACGATGTTTGTTTTAACATCATTTCATATCTGAGGCAAGGATATGATAAATAATATTTATAACACACGGATATTATTTATTACAATTAATATTTATTACACATGAAGCACTGGTTCTTATGTAATGAATATTCGATAACTTAGTCCAGTTTACAAAACAGAATCTCGCATAACCCACACGAATGCATGGTACAGATCTGTGTATATATATATTAAAAAAATGGCTCCTAAAATCAAAGATAGTAATTTTAAAAAGAAAACAAAATAAAAAAAAAATATATTTAAAAAAAATATTGGACAAAATATCCTTCGGGTGCCCCGTGATTTCTTAAGCAATCCACTATAACGTCCCATTCTCAGTAATTTATATAGAAAAGAAAATAGCAAGCAACCCACTGGAGAGTCGGTTGGGCCTACCAAATATACGACTACGACCCTCCGGTGAGTTTTGTGGGAGCCAACGTGTTAATAATGTCTTTCTCTTCTTCATTTAGACTCAGTATCGTCTTGGTGATCATTGCAATAAATTTCATATATAACATCAAAAACAGTCAAAAGATATAATTATTAAATAACAGAAGTTCAGAAAATAGTGAAATTTAATTTCCCCGCCTTGGTAATCAACAGTATTCAGTTAATCAAACTTCTTTATATCTTTGATTGTATTCACTTCAAAGTATAGCGCACTTTTTGGCCCAAACCTTTTTTTTTCCAGCCCTGCTTTCCCTCTTCTCTTTTTATTTATTATTCATGTTCTCTGACCTACAGTGTTTAGGTGCATGGTGAGCTTCTTATTAGCTTTTAATATGTGAATTTGCAAGTTATATCGATTTATCTGCTGATTCCCTTTCAAGTTCCTTCCTGTGTAATATCACCGTGAAAAGTTTGTTTTTATGTGTTGAACCTCGAAAAATAAATAAATAAACTCTTTTTTCCTTCTTCTCAGAGAACGTCTTTCTAGTTGTAAAACTTTATACATCGTTCTTGTTTGCCACATCAGTCCAGGAGGAGGGCGATCATAACTCTCCATTTTGTTCCTTGTCGCTCTAAGTGGCATTGAACTCCTTGCCACCCTTGCTTGTTCATTATCTTTATGCATTCAAATTGCTCGATTCTTCCTTCCATCTATTTTGCTTCGACACCTTTTTTGAAATTAAAGAATTTCTAAATAAAAAGCGAAATATGATTAAAAGTAGAAATTATAAGAAAATACGGCTTAGAAAACTCCATACATGACGTTTTGCAAAATATATATGTAGAGGATAAGAACGAGTAAATTATCTACTAATTTTTGTTCAAGAACGACTCGGTACGAATAAGGTGATTATGTATAGTGTGATATTTTGGAGAGCCATGATCTCTCAAGTCTTGAACGATTGGCTGAATCGTTTTATATGGTTTATTAACTCTTTACAGGTTATTTAAAGGTAGAAACTACTTTCAGATTGTTAAAAAATTTTGAGATCATCATCATGGCTTTGCTTCGCCAAACAAAGATCACGAGAGAGTCTGTACACGTCGCTTGCAGTTAGGTTTGTGACTGATACGTCCAATGCGAGACAGACATACACTGTCGTAGCAGTTAAAGTTAAAAGTCTGGCCTAGACTCAATGCCATAGCATTGCAATATTTCCTCCTCTGACTCTTGTTCCTGAGTACGGCCCTGCAAGTATTTTCAAAAAAGGAGACAGCTTGGTTGGTGGTGAAAGGTGTGACCACTGGCAGTTGTTATGGTGACAGGCAACAAAGGATTTTTTTTTTAAAGAAGTCTTTGAATTGCTTCCTTGGTGCCCCTTTGTCAAGATAGTGAGGAGCTGGCTCGCTGTACAATAAAATTTTAAGGAGTCGATGATTCTTCATCCTGGAAACATGTTCAGCCCTCAGGTCGCCCTCAGGTCTGCGCAATGGATTTTTAGGTGAAGTGTATTGTGCGCTAAAATTGTTCCAGTCTTTTCACCCGAGATACGATCTGTTGTGGCAAGCTGGAACGATGACAGTAACGTCCCCGGGGTCGTAGGTTTTACAGAGTCTTCTCAGCCAATGGCTAGCGGACAAAAAAAAAAAAAAAAAAAACAAACTGCGGAGTCCAAGATTTGCAAACTAATTGTGCTAGATGGCCCTTGAGCAAAAAGTTTCCTCCGCTCTTTAGACAGGTCTTTTATTTAATTCTTGAGGAGTGATTAGGCACCTTCCTCACGGAAAAAATAAGAGGGCGGCACCGGTTTAGTCAAAAAAGAAGTGTTTTGAGATAAAGTTGATTTAATTATACAAGTCTTACTAATTAACCCATTGCTGTAGGAGGAGAGATGGATTCATACTTTTCCTAAGCCTAATTGCCTGTAAGCGAATATAAAGAACCTTACTGGAATTGTAACACGGCATTCATATTAACAATTCTGACCCTTACACCAGCCGCACATCCAACGTTACACGTCTTTGTATTGCGAAGCGGTTACCCATTAAGATATTAATCAGTCTCGATGTTGCTTAACTTCGTTCTTCGTACGGAAACCAATGTTTGAACTTCATATGGCAGCAAGCCAATTCCTGAAAGGTGACGGCGCATAAATAACATTATTATAATAGCATGTAGCAATATATAATTATATAATTATTATTTAATTATATTACTATAATATTTTCATTATCTGACAACGAATTATATAGGCATCAGCATTATCAAAAGGAACGTTCGTCTCCTCTGATCCGTGGCTGCTCCCTTGTGTCCTAATATGTCCGTGCGCATAGACAAGGAACGGCTTCTAAGCTTTTCCCTAAAGAGGAAAATCGACTGCCTGTCTAAGCGTATGATTTGTGCTCCGGACTCGTCGAATGCGGCCAGACAATAAAACTTTCTTTGTAAGCAGTAAATAAAACAACACGAGAGGATAAAACGAAATGCTGTGGAAGCATTTTCTAAAACCCAGGCATATCACAAAGGGTTATGAAAGAGAAAGCTTCAACAGGGAAAATAAGTTAGGCAATCAATAAAAGGAAAACAAAAGCAACAACAATAAAAGGAAAACAAAAGCAACAACAAAAAAAGGAAAATCAAAAAAAGAAAAAGAAAAGAAAAAAAATGCAGAAAGAGTCAGAAAGAATAAAGCTGGACGAGAAGAGAAGTTCGGTATTTCGTTCTGCATTCGGGGAAAAATATAAACTAATGTCATTTTGACAAGCGTATGAAAAAGCATTTGCGGTTGAAACTGGCATTGTTTATTCACAGCTGGTAGTTAATATTTCTCACCTTATTTACAGAATTTATATTCAGACTCTAGTGCACTAAAAGGGTGGTTGGTTCATTTGTGGACATAGTAATCATGAGTTCAATCTCTGGTACCTGCAATATGTAATTGACATTCAGTAGCAACAAGCAATAACTGTTAGTTAAGTGTCGTACGTGATACACATTTGGACGCTCATGTTCTTTTCGATTCAGGACTAACTTGACGGAAGATTTTCCCACACTAGGTTGCTTTTTCTTTGACAACAGAGTCTATAGGACCAAGGCTATATGACCTAATCCGCCCTGCTAGTCAAGAGATGGAATGATACCTTTCTCAATAGTATTTTTGCGTAAGTGAATGTAATAAAATCGATTGGAACTCAAAGAGTCAGTATGCATTATACCACCCGCAATAACTAAGCATTAGTAAAACTAAGAACTAGACAATATCCGTAGTGGAAAGCGAACAGTCTACCTCCATAGATTAAAAAAAAAAGTGTTCAGTTCAGAATTCCTTGAAATTTACTTGGATCTATATACACCTGATGAAGGCAGAAGGACACAATAACCGAATCGATGAGCCAGTAGGATTGACAAAGGTACAAAAAAACAAGGCTACAAAACTAGGAGATTGTGGAGAGCCATGATCGCTCAGGACCTGAAAGTACACGGCAAATTGAAAGAGAAGAATATGTACTTATATTAAACGATGTATTCTAAAAACGAAATAAATAAATCAGCTATTTTTGAATAACTGATGACGGTAAAGAATGGCGCCACACCCTTGTTTTAAAGAAATCAACACCTCCGCGGGAGGATCTTTACCCTGTTTCCTTTGCTTAGTATTTACGATATATATAGCGGTTCAGAAAGCGAGACATAATTGTCTATTGAATAGCAGTGTGGGTCCTGAGCATTGTAGATTAGGTGGGGTGGTGAATCTGCACGCCTGGATTTTGATTTATAGCCAGTGAATTAGTTGGATATTGAGCCTTAAAATGTGCTTCAGCTGATTGATGATGGCACAAGTTTTGAAGCGGTTTCATTCGAACGTTTGGCACACTAACGCACCGACAACCTAACATTATCAAAAGATAAATGTCACTTTTACAGACGACCCTGGATCGACTTTTACGTTGCTACGTGAGTTAAATAGACGTAGATTTCAGTACATACATATACACACAAGCTAAATCACCTCTGCCGACAGGCTAAAGCCTACATGCGTGTTTTGTTAAATTTATGCAGCATGGCGCCTATTTGGTTCGCTTTGGTCAGCAGGTTATTCTACAACGATGTTTACCATCGTAGTTTAATCTCTCTGGGTTTCTAAAACTTATGAATTTGGGTCATTCTAAGTTACTATTTCCACCTAGAAGCTTCAAAGTTGTAAATGCAACGTTATTCGAAAACTTCGCTCTTTCCTGGACACTGTACTTTTATTGTCGTTTCTACAAAGTAACGTCATCTCATTCTTTTCCACTCCCAGTAAACCTTTGCATTTTAGTGGCATAATATCTTTGCTTGTGGAGAAATGATTTAATTTTTTTTAACTATTTTGTAAACCGTCTTTTGCAATGTAACTTACAACGTTAATTTCAAAGTAAATTTCTATCAAATTAAAATTAATTCTGAGTGTTTTTCTTTTTCCTAGTATTCCGATAAGAGACGCCTTAATTTGGGGTGTTACAACAGATTTCAGCTTAACATTATTAACGTTATATCAGAGAGAAGGAAAACAACATCTGAATAAATTACTCTTCAATTTGTAAATTGGGAGTGAACAATATTTTTAATTAATGGCGTTTTCAACATTGTCTCTACAAGTTTCAACCGATTAGCCTCTGTCTATATTCAGGTATACGTTGTTTGCCCAAATAAAATAGATGTTGATTGTGTCAATTTTCTTTGTAATTAAGATCATGTTCGTTCGTATTAAACCTGAGTATATTGTCGAACTAGTTATTCCACAGTTTGAACTAACGACCTCTGGATGTGAGCGATAGTTTTGTAAACAGAAAATGCCCACTGCATCCGTTCTAAAGGTAGATTACGTTATATTTTTAGAGATTTCTTAATCAAGTTCAAACAGCTTGTTGATAATTTACTGTTTGATTACTTTTAGAATAAGGAATTATCATCACTAGCCAAAGAACTGTCTTTCGAACAGTTTTAATAATGGAAATATTTATAAATAAGGGTATAAAAAGGTTTTAAATTGACAACTTTTTCTATTTCACTGAAACAGACGGTAAACATTTCTATCTTAACTTTT
>OZ010595.1:60640547-60698047 GCA_963932145.1 Acanthosepion lycidas
TATATATATATATATATATATATATATATAATGTATGCAGGATGCTAAGTGATTTAAATTAATGATTAATTGAATAAACGAAAGTGAGTAAATGTCGCTAATTTTCTTGTTCATATTATATATATATATATATATATATATATATATATAATGCATGCAGGATGCTAAGTGATCTAAATTAATGATTAATTTAATAAACGAAAGTGAGTAAAAGTCGCTATTTTTCTTGTTCATATTATATATATATATATATATATATATATATATATATATATATATATATAATGCAGGATGCTAAGTGATGTAAATTAATGATTAATTTAATAAACGAAAGTGAGTAAAAGTCGCTATTTTTCTTGTTCATATTATATATATATATATATATATAATGCATGCAGGATGCTAAGTGATCTAAATTAATGATTAATTTAATAAACGAAAGTGAGTAAATGTCGCTATTTTTCTTGATCATATTATATATATATATATATATATATATATATATATATATATATATATATATATATAATGTATGCAGGATGCTAAGTGATTTAAATTAATGATTAATTGAATAAACGAAAGTGAGTAAATGTCGCTATTTTTCTTGTTCATATTATATATATATATATATATATATATATAATGCATGCAGGATGCTAAGTGATCTAAATTAATGATTAATTTAATAAACGAAAGTGAGTAAAAGTCGCTATTTTTCTTGTTCATATTATATATATATATATATATATATATATATATATATATATATATATATATATATATATATATATATAATGCATGCAGGATGCTAAGTGATCTAAATTAATGATTAATTTAATAAACGAAAGTGAGTAAAAGTCGCTATTTTTCTTGTTCATATTATATATATATATATATATATATATATATATATATATATATATATATATATAATGCATGCAGGATGCTAAGTGATCTAAATTAATGATTAATTTAATAAACGAAAGTGAGTAAAAGTCGCTATTTTTCTTGTTCATATTATATATATATATATATATATATATATATATATATATATATATAATGCATGCAGGATGCTAAGTGATCTAAATTAATGATTAATTTAATAAACGAAAGTGAGTAAAAGTTGCTATTTTTCTTGTTCATATTATATATATATATATATATATATATATATATATATATATATAATGCAGGATGCTAAGTTATGTAAATTAATGATTAATTTAATAAACGAAAGTGAGTAAATGTCGCTATTTTTCTTGTTCATATTATATATATATATATATATATATATATATATATATATATATATATATATATATATATAATGTATGCAGGATGCTAAGTGATTTAAATTAATGATTAATTGAATAAACGAAAGTGAGTAAATGTCGCTATTTTTCTTGTTCATATTATATATATATATATATATATATATATATATATAAATATATATATATATATATATATTCAAAATAATGTCTGCCTATGAGAGAGTGTTAGACTTTCCCTCTCTGTATGCAATTTCAATAATATAAACAAATGCAAGATCTATATTTTGATCGTTCGATCATCATAATATATTTATCCTTCCATATCGAAATTGATTTCCGTTCATATGCATTATTATATTTTTTGTAATTTTTCGTTATTATTATTAAAGTATAGATTAAATACTTCAGTACACTTTTTTCAATAATTACAGCCCACGCAAGGCAATAAATCCAGATGGGATTACCGATTGTGAAAGAATAAGAAAAAGGAAACATTATTAAGGAGCGAGAAAGACAGTAGATTTCGATTGAGATTGAATTTAAATGTTTGAGAATCAAAGTTAGCTAGGAGCCAAGAAGAGATTTCACCAGGCGAGAAGATCGACAACGACGAAGACTGTTATCAAAGAATTCAGATACATCTGGCCAATTCATCTGTAAAAGGATGGCACCTTGTTGCCAAAATAGTACTGCGGTAAAATTCGTAAATTCTTGATATCAAAGGGCAAAGATTCTAAGAAAAATTATAATCAAATTATTTATAGAAACAGCACAGAGAATCTACACTGCGGCGGTGAGAATATCATTGAAGCCAGAATGATAGACCAGGACGAAAAAAAAATTCATTTTCTTTGGAATTTATCAATAATTTCGATAAATAGAAGGAACACAAGAGCATATGTGGCAGCATTATTCAAAGTCGGGACGAATGGTAGACTTGTGATTACGTAAAATATTAATTCTGGTGAGTGCACATATAGATCATAATCTTAAATGTATATTATATGTTGAAGAAGATACATGCATGTACAGGTTGCGATGGGTAATTTTTTTTATATTTCACGCATGCGCTTTGTTTGTTTTTAATTTTGTCTACCGGAAAGTATAGTACCCTCAGTTGGGTGACGTCGGTGAGAAAGCGAGTGCCATGACGCAATTCACTTCGCCAGAAATTTGGAAAAGACATGATGTATTACTTGGCATTCGCGCAGTAAGCTCCAGTTAGAACATTATGTGTGTCAATCTGAGGACAGTGCAGAAGGTTCGGAAAAATTTTGAATGAGTATAATGGTGATTTCGAAGGTACCTTAGCTCGGAAAACTCACTCTGATCGTTCTGATAAGAAGAAAAAACTCCCGAATTTGTTGGTGAGGGCCTCAGACCCAACATCCTTTATGCAGGTAGTACTGCCCTGAATCAAGAGAGTGACTGCTTGAAGTCTGGCAACAGGACTCTGAACAGTGCCTCACAATCGGGAAAACCAAGTCATGGCTGTCAGACACATTCAGCGATCAAGTCACACCTTACGACTGGCCATCTAACTCCCTAGACTGCACTCCACTTGATTATTATCTGTGTGGCGCAGTTGTGCGAAAGACCAACAAAATTCCTTGTAACACCAAAGATGAACTGAAGGCAAGGATTATGTCCCTATTCAAAAACAAGGAGACCAACCAGAAGAGGTGAAAGAGATTCTGGAGTCGTCTGGAAGCTGTGGTTGAAGCCAATACCGATTCTATTCATTGGCATTTTAAGATGCTTATGTGTAATTTTGGTAATATATCTGTTAAAATGAGATATCTGTTATATTTGCGTCATTTAGACGAGAGTTTATCCATTGCACCCTGTAGATCTCACTCTGATTTTTTTTTAAGGTATTTCGCCCAAAGCAAGTTGGCAGTACCTCTAGCACGCAAGAGGTGAAAGAGGTTAGAAAACGAGTCTAAAGTGGCGTGTTTGGGGAGAAGATAAAGAGAAGGGCCGGAAACAAGATCAAGCTATCTGATATCAATTGACATTACACTTGAATATTTGAAGATTATAGTTACCAGGGAAGCAATTAAGAGGAAGAGAATTCCACAGACGGGGTGTGCGGGAGAAATAGCTGTTTGAGTTGAAGTGTCGGTTACATTTAACCGTTGAAATTCATGCAGACTGGGATCCAGAGAAAGCAACTCGTCGGAACAGTTGCTGTGAAAGTACTGATAGATGAGACAGAGGGAATCCACGACACATCTATGAGAAAGCGACTGTAGACTAGATACCAGATCAAGACTTATCACATTGCATATCTGTCTCTGGATTTTTTCGAGGACCTCAAGGCTTACAGCGGGGGCACCAAACCATATATGAGAGCAATATTCCATGCAAGGGCAGATGGTTGATTTATAGATTTGAAGGATGGACTAAAAAAAGAACAACTTTCTGGCACGACACAGAGAACAAACTTTACTAAGATAAATTTCACTAAATAAAAAGATAAAAAAAAATATTGAAATAAATATTGGGTTGGTGCATAATTATAAGGTGTTTTTGAACAGTATTAACAAATAACTCGACTACAAAAACACCTGATGCACCAACCCAATATTATCATTCACAACAACTTAAAATCTTGGTTCCACTAGAGAAGCGTGGCTATCAGTAGCGACTTCTTGCTAGGACTGCTGATTAGTCAAAGTGCCCGTCTTTTATAACCAATCAGGAGTGAGCCACTACTCCCCTGACCTAATGAGTCCGTCCCAAAATAATTAGATTTTTCCTAATTTTTTTTAAGCATTTCACCCCAAGCGAAGCAGGAGTGCCACTAGCACGCAAGGTGTTACAGAGGCTACAGAACAAGTGTAATGAGGCATGTTTCGGGAGAAGATAAGGGGGAGGACGTGGAACAGGATCAAGCTATCAGAACATGTCGATTGACATTACACTTGTCTATTTGAAGATTATAGCTATCAGGGAAGGAAGTAAAAGGAACAGAATTCCAAAGACGAGAAGTGCGAGAGAAACAGCTGCTTGAGTTGAAGAGACGGTTATATTTAACCGTTTCGACAGTGAAAGGGTAAGACAGAGATGTCAGCCTAGTAGCTCGCTTAAATTCATGCAGTCTGGGAACCAGAGAAAGCAACTCGTCGGAACAGTTGCCGTGAAAATACTTATAGAAGACACAGAGGGAAGCTACAACACATCAGTGAGAAAAAGACTAGATGCCAAATCAGGACATATCACATTGCATATCCGTCTCTGGATTTTGTCGCGGACCTCAAGTCTTACAGCGGGGGCACCAAACCATATATGACAGCAATATTCTGCCTTATATTATAAAAAGTAATCATTATGCTACACTATTGCTAACACTATTTATCATATTATTAATCTTAAAATTAACATTTTACGTATGTAACAAACGGCATTATTGATATGATTTATCGTGTTACCAATGTTAGGATTCATAATATTTATCATATTACCTACATTAATAATAACTAGAAATAATCGTAAACATATTCATATTTGACTTTATTGAACCATAATACCGAAATTAATACATGGATATACTATTTATGAGTTCTACGACTTAAAATACATGTAGAATTTCGCCTGTGGCATCGTTAAATAGAGAGCTTAAAGACATTAACAGATTATCAAAGTAACAGTAATTTAAAGAACTAAAAGATAAAGATGTGAAATTGACGTGTTTTTACCAATTCATTGAAGCAGACGATAAACTCATAAGTGGGCAATCTCTATATTTCTTTTGTGATGTCATTCGTTGCCACTTTCTTAATGCCAATGAATAGTTGTTGCCACTTTCGTAATGCTCGTTGTAGTAAAGACTTTGTAATCGCATATAAAACTATAATACGCCGTTGAGCAATGCTGATATCAGACGCCTTTGAATAGCACTCGCGCTAATAGTACTTGCTCGATAATACTCGCTGGAACAGTAATCTGTATTGTGATCCGTATAGAGAAATAATATAGTGAATAGTTTAGAGAATAGCGGTCCATATAGGAATAGAGGATAGAGCATAAATAACAATCAATTAGGTACACGCTACCTCCTATATATCCGTTTGCTCTATGGTGACGTGCTCGAATTAATTCTATAATGGCATCGCTTGTGTTTGGTTACTTGTATTCTATGTTCAAACTCAAGTATCGGCAGCAAAACTTTATTCCTATATAACAATTCATTTTTTAGTTTCTTTTTTTTTCTTTTCTCGTTGGCTTACGGACACATCACATTGATACACTGTTTATCATACGATGACAGACGTTAAGCAACGTCGAGCTTGGTCAGTAAATAGATGGATGGCCGCTTGGGAATATCAGCTGATGTAAGCTTGGATAATTGGGGAGCCGGGATCCAATTAGGTTCGTTATATTCACTTCCGCGCAAACACATTTGGGAAAGATATGAATCCATCTATTTCCTTCCCGGCTATGGGATAATTATCGTGAAATATATCACAAAATCATTATTATATCCCTGACAAAAAAAAGAAAAAAAAGAAAAAAAAAAGAAAAAAAAAAGAAAAAAAAGAAAAAAAAAAGAAAAAAACAAGAAATTCTTTGTAACCAAAAATAGATTTTGGCTTTAAATAACCCGCAAGGAGTTGGGAAATCGTACATAGCGAACCGAATAATCGTTCTTTCATTTTTGTTTTGTTTTTCTTAATGTAAACAACTTTTTTTTTTCTTTTCTTTTTTTTAAGCGTTTCACCCCAAGCAAGGCGGGAAGCCACTAGGACGCAAGGGGCTACAGACGATTTGGAGCAGATAGGAGTGATAGAGGAAAGGATGAGGAGACGGATAATGGATAGATCAGGGAAACTGGAAATATCGATTGACATTACATTTGAATAGTTGGAGATTATAGCTCTCAGGGAAACTGGAATAGGGAAGGGAGTTCCACAGGCGAGAGGTACGAGACATGAAGCTATTGGAGTAAAAGAGACGGCTATATTTAGTAGTTTCGACAGTGAAAGGGATGAGAGCGGGATGCCAGCCACATAGGGCGCTTGAATTCATGAAGTCTGGGAACCAGCGATTGCAGCTCCTCGGAGCAATTATAATGAAAGTATGTGTAAAAAAAGACAGAGAGAGGCGACGGCGCGTCTGTGAGAGAGCGATTGTAGGCGAGATGCCAAAATAGGTCCAATTATATTGCATATCCGCCTCTGGAGCCTATCAAGAACCCCGAGACAAACAGAAGGGGCTTCAGACCATATATGGCAGCAATACTCCATGCAAGGGCGAATTGTTGATTTGTAGATCTGAAAGATCGATTCTAGGGAGAAAAATTTCCTGGCACTTCTCTAATATTTCTTTAGCCAAGCAGCAAAAAGAATTATATTATAATACGAATAATAGTATGTTTTTTTCATGTTAGAATTATCCTTTCAAAATGCCTACTTTATTAATAATATTTTTATAACATTACCTAGTATATCATTAATATTACATATTATGTTACATAGTTTATTATTGATATCAGTTTAGTATATGTTCATTATCAATATTTTAATCTTCCCAAAATTACCATCAATTTTCACGATATCACTAATTCATTGTTTTTTATATCAACGAACACTCGTTGCCACTTTTGTAATGTTCGTTGTAGTAGAGACTTTGAAATAGAAGATACAACTATAGTAACGCCATTGAACAATACTGGTGTCAGACGCATTCAAATATCACTCACACTAATAGTACTTACACGAACAGTAATCGTATAGGGATCCGAATAAAGAAATAGTATCGTGAACAGAGTAGAGAATAGCGGTCAGTATAGGAACAGAGGACAAAGTAGAAATAGAGGTCGGAATAGTAATAGAGGATAGACGAGAAATTCCGAACAAACGCTACCTCCTATATTTTATTTTCCTCTATGGGGCACCTCGAGGCGGTGTAATGGTTAGCAAGCTTGTCTCGCTCACTGTGTGTCCCCTAATTTCGGCCTTGTGCCACATCTAAGCTACGCTTGGAAAATCACTATATGCTTTTCCTCTATGGTCACGGGTTTCTACTTAATTCAATAATGGGTTCGCCCGTGTTTTCTTCACTGGCGATCTATGTTCAAACTCAAGTGTCGGAAGGGACACTTTATTTCTATATAACACATGGCAAGTATTCTTATTGTCTTTTAACTAATATTTAATTCCACATCGTTGGCAATCACGTCTCTCCCCAACATCCTGGCTTATGTTGCTCTCTGTGATTTATCTCTATGTCAGGACTATTTTTCGTTGTCTTCTCTATTCTGCATGGCTTACGGTATATAACCTTGAAACACCGGTTCTAGTAAAATCCGCGTAGTTAAGCAACGTCGAGCATGGTCAGTATATAGCCGGGTCACCGATTAGGAATACCAGTTGGTATTAGCTTGGATGTACGGGTGATTTAATGTAAAAGGTCTCGGATTTGAAAATCGGAATGCCAAGTTCGAAATCCAATCGAAGTCTTATATTCACTTACGCGTGAATACCTTTGGGAAAGGCATGAATCTACTTTTTCTTCCACAACTATGGGTAACTTAGTGGGACTTGTATCAGTAAATCCTTATTATGTCTAAAAAATTGTTACAATTTAAAAAGGTTATTTCCTGGATTTAAATAACCTGCAAAAAGTTGATATGCCGTAAAAAACAAATCAATCAATCTTTGTCCTAACATTTATTTACTGAGTAATGTTAAGTCTATTACTCGCTATTTCCACGTGCTTCGCTTGTCATCAATATTCTGACTATTATAGTTTCCAAGTATTCTTTCCTCGTTATATCTCACAATAATTCTATACATACATTGAGCAATTTACTTTTTAAGCCCTGCGCTAAATATCAAATAAAAATTTTCTGAAGAGTTATATTTATGTGTAAATTGACATGCTTAATTAAAAAAATAACAAAGACATTTTGATAAAATCAACTTTTTGGAGCTATCGACAATAAAATTTCGGATTCATTTGAGTCGTTGTCTGCTATTTAAATCACGGCAGCCATTACCGGCGTTATTTGCCTACATTCGGTGCTGTATAGACATGTGCACAATTCGCAGAAGATTACATTTAACTATCTTTTTTACTGATCTTACTTGCATCAATTAATGTGCAACTGAGTACTCATTGCATGCGCAATAATGAAGACAAGTGCATTTCTTTTCGGCGGTAAACATGTGCAATCAACGACGCAGAGCTTATCAAAATTTCGTTGATATTTTAGAATTAGGCATGTAGATTTACACCTAAATATAGCTGTTAAGGAAATTTTTATTACATACTTTGCGCGGTCTTTAAAATAAAATATCCCCGTATACTTTGCTTGTATCAGAAAGCAGACCAACATTATTAAGAAACTGATTATTATAGAGGTGTCAACAACAACAGCCAAAACAACAACAACAACAATAATATTAGTTTGGCGCAAAAATAAGGACGGTTTTTGACGTTAAAAATACATCAAAAACCGTCATTATTTTTGCACCAACCTAATAATAATAATAATAATAATAATAATAATAATAACAATAACAATAAATCACGTGGCAGATATAACCTTATCTTGTCATGACGGGTATATTGCACCTCGTATATTTCTACCTTTGCTTCCATGCTATATTTCTACAAATAATAATAATAATAATAATAATAATAATAATAATAATAATAATAATAAAACACTTTGCCAAAGACGACAATGAAATGAAGAGTCTCCTTAATCCTGTAAAATGTTTCAATGACCACGTAGGTATGGATTTCGGATTAGATAAATGTGTAAAAGTAAAACTGAAGAAAGGGAACATTACAGAAACACAATCAATAGATCTAGATTTTGCCACAAAGATTAGGTTACTGGAACAAGAAGAATCCTAAGGTAAGTAGGAATTAGCGAAAAAGATTGAATACAGCATATCCAAATGAAGGAGAAAGTAAGAAATGAATACTAGAGTTATATGCTTTTGGTATGGAATACATAGCTGAATTAAAAAAAAAAAAATAGAATATCAGCCATAAATACCTTGGCTACCAACGTGGTGCAATACAGTTTCAACGTCTTTAACTGTACTATAGCTGACTTAAGCGAATTGATGCCAAAACAAGGAATTTTCTCACTTGCCACTGCATGCATCATCTCAAGGCTGATGTTGATCGTTTGTAGTTGTCCAGATCCGAAGGACGCAGAGGATTATCTTAACTAGAACTGTCTTACAAAATAACGACAATCAGTTCTCAAAGATAGCTGGAAACTACAGAAGCTTGGACGATTATGTGATCTGTGTAAAAGAAGATAATAAAAGTAAGAAACATTATTCCGTAATAAAGGAAGCCAACAAGATCAAAATGGAGATTCAAGCGGGTGAAGAAATGCAAGTAAAACATAATACAACTACTGCAACTGCAAAAACCTTAAAAAAGGAAGCAGATGCAAACGCAATCGGCCAGCTAAAAAACCGATGGCAGGATAAACAACTTCACGGTCAATATTCTCCCTGCACTAATAAAAATCATACAGCCAAACCCCATACGTATCAGTGGCTTCGTAATGCAGTGTTAAAAGCTGAAACTGGATGTTTTATTCTTCCTGTACAAGACACACGATTGCTAACTAGAAATTATCAAGCACAATGTTGTGGGTTCCGGGACGAAATCCGGTACCAATAAATAACAAACCGCCAAGAATGAATATAGGATAATAAACGTATTAACGTAATAATACAAACTGGTCATGCAGGTTAGTAGTTCCAGGAATGCGGGTTAGTAGCAAAATATATATTCTTTGGTGTCGACGTATCGCTGTATGACTTCTTACTGAGTCTACGTGCTCGCTCATTGTGACTCTTGCTCGCTACGTTCGTTCTTTCTCGTTCGCTCTTTTTCGTTCTCCCGGATATTCACTAGCAGTAGTATATGTTTACCCTGGGTGAGTCCATTTGTGAAAAAATGGGGAGAACTCCTCAACACACTGAAGAACTATGTTAGCCCAAAATGCAGATTCTATTATAAATATCCATAAACAATTGACCATCTTCTATTAGACTGCATGGTATTGGCACCCACTGAATATGAAATTCGACATGACAAAGTGGGCCAATATATACATTAGGAAATATGCAACCTTTGTGGAAAGGACACTGCAATAAATGGGTCAATTACATCAACCAGACCCTGTTACGGAGATACGGTCTGTAAAAATGTTATTGAACTTTACAATAAACACAGACAGAACAATGAAATTAAATCACCCAGACTTTGTAATTGGAGACCGCAAAGACAAAATGTACCTTCTTCTTGAAATGGCAGTTCCTGCAGACTTTAATGTATCTTGTAAGTTCTTCCAAAATATCAAAATACAAGGCACTTGGAATCGAAATCTCAAACATATTGCACATGAGGACATCAATAATTTCAGTTGTTGTTGGAGCCCTCGGATAGATTAGAAAATAATCCAATAGGCACAAAGAAGTGATTCCTGGTAACCCATGACTTAAAGAAATACAAAAAAATTATGCTCACAATTACAGCCCACAATTTATGATGGGTTTTATCTACTTAACATACGCGTGATCTTTGGTGTTTTTTGACTCAGGAAATGTTCAGTGGAAAATGTCAGGATGCTATTTCTGACCTTAGGTCTCTGGTTGGAACCCCGAAAGAAAAGAGTAGACACCAGAAATTAAATAATAATAATAATAATAATAATAATAATAATAATAATAATAATAATAATGAAAAATTGTGTTAATCCGAAACAGAGACTCAGTGATAATTATCTAGAAACAACTGACCTTCTTATAACAGACTATGAAAATCGGCATGATAGAGTGGGTCAATATCTGCTCTGAGAAATATGAGACTTTTACGAGAAGGAAACTGCAAGAAACTCGTATGGACGCCGCCTAGTCACGGTTACTGAGATAAGACATCTAACAATTTTATGAGTCTTTGGAATGCATACAAACAGAACAATAAAATCTAACCGCCCACATATTACAAAGATCACAAAAACAGAATATGCTTTCTTATTGACATGACAGTCACTTCAGATTCTAATGTATCTTTAAAGGTCATCAATAACGATCAAAACGCAAGGATATTGTAATGGATATCACAAAAATATGGAATATAAAAAATTCAATAATTTGATAGTTGTAGTTGGAGCCCTCGGATTGATCTGAAAATGATCCGATAGTCTCATTGAAGGGATTTCTAAATAAAAGAAACTCACTTAAAAATACAGCTCAAACATTACGAAGGGCTTTATCTCTGTAAAATACGTGTGATCTTAGTCTTTGGATGTTTTTTTTGTTTGTTTTTTTTTACAAAAATGATCAGTGGAAAAATTCATGAAGCTATTTATGACCTTAGCTCTCTGGTGGGCGGAATCGTGCATACAGCATATGTCAAAGGAAATAATACTGATAAAAGTAAACATATAATAATAATAATAATAATAATAATAATAATAATAATAATAATAATAATAATAATAAAATTAAAAACAAGTTCAAGAAAGATAGAATTTTTATTTTATTTTATTTTATTTTTTATTTTTTTATTTTTTTTTGTCAGTGAAAAGTGTCATGATGCCATTTCTAACCTTAGGTCCCTGGGTGGGACCCGGAAAGAAATGTGAAAACGCCAGAAAGCAAAGAAAAAAAAATAATCCAATTAATCACTTATTCTGCATAGGCGACTGTAAACTTCTTGACAAAGACAACAGTGTGCTGGAATTTCTCCTCATTACAGTAAAAAATTTCAGCAATGAGATAGGTATGAACTTCGGATTAGAGAAATATGCAAAAGTAGCATTCAAGAAAGGTAAAATTCTCGAAATACAATCAACAGATCTTGATCAGTCACAAAGATAAAGAGGGTCTGAAGCAAAAGAAGTATAATGTGATGGAATAGAGTCCAGTCGAATGTATGGGAATGTAAGAAAAGAAGATTATAGGTCCATGTATTCGGTATTAAATACCCAGTTGAATTCACAAATCAGACTATTATTATTATTATTATTATTATTATTATTATTATTATTATTATTATTATTAGTATTATTATTATTATTATTATTATTATTATTATTATTATTATTATTATCTCTCTATGTTTCTGAGATGAGGTATTATGTACACTATTTACATTATTCGGACTATTGCCCACATCTTTGTTGCCATCTTTATCACAACGTTTCGGCCGTTGTGCGCTCCGGCCTTCTTCAGGTGATTGGAATGTCGAACTGAACCCTTTATTTCGCTCGCTGAGGTAGACTGTCCTAGCTGCATGTGGCATGTCTAATGGATGTCAGTTATCAGTTATCGCCTGTTAATTCCCTTCTCCAATTCTCCACCGCCATAACTAGATATTGAAATCACACTTTTTGGGTCCCGTCACTGGATCTAACTAACGCCTTTATCAACTGTACCATGTATTTGTTTTCTAAAATGTGTATTATTATTATTATTATTATTATTATTATTATTATTGGCTATCTCTGTGGTTCGATAAAGTTTCAGCATACTTAAATGAACAATAGCTTCCATTAAGCAAATTGATGTCAAAAGGAGAAAGCTTAACATCGAATTTGACCGTATTTATCAAGATCTGAAGGATGAAGAAGATTATTTCAACTAGAACCGTCTGAAAAATACATTATGTCTTCAAAGATGACTGGTAAATGCAAAATAATAGATGGTGTTTTGACTAGCTTATCGCATCATTTAAATCATTGAATATGAAAGAAATAAGTAACGGTAGTAGTAATAAATAAGCCAACAGATTCAAAAGATAATCTTAAGTGGATTAAAAAGGTTAAATAAGATTTTATTTTGCATCGACAAAGAACCTGAATGGTAAGGCAACGAAAGAAATGCAAAGAACATTTTTTACTTTTCACCCATACTTAGTTGCATAATACAGCATTAAAAGCTGAAACTGAAGTTTGTATTGTTGTTGTACCCGACAAAAGATTGCTAACTGGACGTTATCAAGTAACACATTGAAAAAATATGAGTGAGAGAAAGAGAGATAGAGAAAGTGAAAGCGAGACCATCGCGAAGAATATAAAAACTGAAACAAAGGAAGAAGCTAATGCAAGAAGATATGCTATGAGAGGACGTGTAGCTGAAAGGATTCAAAATGAAACGTGAAGAAGAATCTAACACGAGAAGGCAAAATATGGGAATAGGAATTGAAGAAAATTTTGGACCTGAAACTGAAGAGCAAATAAACAGGAGGAATGAGGTTACTGGCTCCATGAGAAATGCACAAACCAGAAATCAAAGAGCAAATAAACTTCTGTTCACTGAAACCAATTATCAACAACATAACTGCGGCGGATAAAAATAATATGTCGCATTTGATGGCACGGATACACTTTTAATAATAATAATAATAAAGTACTGGATATATACATATGTCACTGGGTGTCATCATGGCTATATTGTTAGTCGTATCTTTCTACAACAGCGATCTTTTGACGATGTTCTGTTCCCTTACTTAATAATAATAATAATAATAATAATAATAATAATAATAATAATAATAATAATAATGAAAGACGGTTAACTCAAACAAATCTCATTCTCGTGTGGTGAAATCGGATTGCAGTCCGAGCGATAAGATGATAGCCAATCGCTTGGACCTTGAAATTCATTCATATCGACCAATCCTGGCCAGGTGACAAGATGTATTCATCGAAAACAAACAAATATGTCACATCGTTGTTCTAAGAAGCCGAAGAATTCATGTAAGAGCGAATGAAAAACTTTAAAGAAAATATTTGGAACTCGTCAGAGAAGAGAAAAATTATGGCATATTAAGGCGACAATTGTACTGCTACTTTCTGGAACATTTCCAAAACGCTTCGCAGAAAAGATTGCAAAGATTGTACTTCTGAGGAATGATTAAAAACATTCATAACGGAAACACGGGTAATATCAGCGTGGGGAAAGAAAATGTTCGTATGCTGATACACTGGGAATATATGGTGTCACTTGTGTAAGTCATCACATGTGACTGATATAAAGACTTACTGCTAACTGCAAAAATAATAAAATATGAAGCAGAATATTTCAAATAAATCAGTCAATGCATGCCAAAAACACTGGTGTAAACAAAGGTAGATATAGTAAATAATTTAACTCTTTGAGCTTATCACATTATATAAAATAAATGCGAGAAGAAAATAGAGAATTAGCAGGACTTTGCTCGAGGTCTACTAAATCTGTGTTACCTGAAAATTTATAACTTGCACCATGACTTTATACATGAATCGTTTATGGAGATTGTTCACTCCTATTTACAGATTCCGTGAAGTTAACGGGAATTATATGACTGATATAAGAGAACATGTCTCCTGATACAATAATATGTATCTTATTAAGTAGCAGCGATCTGGTATTAAAATAATGTTTATTAGGTTATTGCTTTTGTTTGCATTTAGTTTTCTTTGGACATTTAGATTTTTAATAATTTAAAACTCAATATTTCTTTGTTACATGTGACATAGAATTTATTTTATTGTATTAATTTTCTTTTATTATCTATATTACTAATCCAGAAAAAAGTAGCAATATTTTTTAAAATACACTTTTTATTTCAGGTCAGTATTAAAAATATACCACTATTCATCACGTTCAGTTCAAACGAGTTGGTCTCTAAACCAGTTGTTCGCTATGCGATACTATTTGTTGTTACCGCAGTAAAATAAAACACAAGAAAGTTTTCTTATCAATAGAAAGTGTTATGTTCTGAGAGACATTGAAACAAGATTTAATACCAAAAACCCGTGTGAAAATTTGAGGATTTAATTCACACATAAACGACTTGAATTGTATATTGAACAGTTTGAACAATGGAAAAATAATCTAAACTTAGACGACAATGTCGTTTGACACAGAGCGGCATATGCAAGGGGTAAAGCGAAAGTATCATTTTTCGTAAACAACGAATTTCGAGTTGATTACACTGGTCGAAAGTTGAGTTGAAATACCAGAAGGGCGTGGATAATCCACCCACGCTCACTGAGGAGATTTAGTGAAAGGTAATAATATGAGAGTGTGGATGAAGGGAATTCCTTAGAATTATCGAATTCTCTTCGCCAATTTGAGCGAATGTCCATAAATCTGTATGAGAGGGAAGAGAGACAGAAGAGAGGCCCGCATGATTATCTGCCAACGAAAGCCTCCGACATCAGCCTTGTGCCAAAATGTACCAAAGTAGCAATCCAGATTTTGCCAGATCAACAATAATATCACCTGTCGCTGGGTGGGCTGATAATTAATTGCATGCAAACTCTGATATAAAACTATTATTATAAGTCGGACTGATATAAAAACAGTATTTACTATTGTTCAATTTATTCGATTATTAATTTCCCCCTGTGTATCTTTGCCCTGCTTGGACCAGCCTTACACGAAGATAGCTGCAAGGATTCGATCTTGGCCTGCTCATGATCAAACTTACATTACAACATGGTCTAGGGCAGGTCTGAAATCGAAGCTATCTTCATCGATCAGCCGCGGTGATGAAAGTCTAAGACGACCGGGGAGGATGCTGTACAATTACAACTAAATGTACCTGACATCTGAGGCGTGTAATGATTTTCTGTCAACCAGTTTCAGCTATCTTTAATATCTCCCACTCCGTTTTCTTCTTGTGACACGTTCTTTCAGGAGAGGCGTCATCGCTCTTCACAACCTCTTATCTCGTGCCGTTCTCCGCACTTTTTTCTCTCTTTGCTACAGCTACCAGCCCACTATTCCGCCATCCATTCACACAAGCTCATCAAGTAAGTGACTGTTTGTCGTCCCCTATCTCTCTTGCCCGAACAATGCACTGCGAGAGTTCGTTTCCAAACCCTATTCCTCATTATGTGTCCAAATAATTTCAGCTTCTTTTTTCCTGATTCTGAGAAATAAGTGTTCGCTTTGTTGTCAATTTTGAAAGACTGCCGTATTACTTAATATCAGCGTCCAAAGAATTATTCATTATCCATCCGTAGATCCATAATTCTCTTGGCTCTACATTTCCTCATCCGTGGGGAGATTTTCCAGTACCCAGTGACATAAAACGTATGGATATCTTATCGCAATTTTTCACTCTAATCTTTGTTTCTGATACAATCATTCTGTTACTAATCTGCTTGATAAAATTTACAATGCTTCTTTCGCTTATCCAATGAAAGTTCGCAAATCAGTCTCACATTTTCCATCCAACTTTCAAACGCTTCCCACATATTTGAACTTCTTCACTTGCTTTATTATGATAGCTTCAAATGATTTTATTTCTTGCTGGTTTTAATTTGCCTTCCACATTTAATTGTCTGCAAGATCTGAAAAGAAACTCCAGCTTTGATAGATTGACCATAAATCGTATGGTGCGAGAAAATGAGACAGGCGGACAGAGTTCAAATTTAAGTCGTGGCTGTAGCTCTCACTTTAGCAAAAATACCGTCGGTAAATTTATGACCTCATCTCTTCTTCCGATCTAGGTTTTGTCCTGTGACGCATCGTTGAAAAGCAGTTTACATGAGAAAAATGTGGCATTCTAACACGTGGAATATAACCACAAAATGCATTATATATATATATATATATATATATATATATATATATATATATATATGTGTGTGTGTGTTTGTGTGTGTGTGTGTGTGTATAGGTGTATGTAAGCAACTATATGGATATAGATCCGACAGTATGAAGAAAATATACGGAAAAAACAAACAAAAATCCTTATATGCAATTATGCTGTTTTAATGTTAATATGTCAACGTCGGACGTTTCGGTCTAATAAACCATCTTCAGGACATATTCATAAAATATGATTAACATTATCAATTCAACATGACAAAGACGATGGACATAAGAAACAAGACTTATCCAAACAGATAAACATGGTCACGTTGTCGTCACGTGGGCGACGCTGTGAAAACGTATTCCTAAAATTTCAGTATTTTGAAAGAAAAATGAAAAATGAAAAGAATTCTATTTTCATCTAAAATTTATATGTACGCTTGTCAAGTATTAATCTCGCTAGAAAAGGGGAAATACTAAAGAAGCCAGGTCTAATATTCACCGTGCGTGAGATGGATATTATGCCTGCTTCATAAATCCTCCTAAGATTTTTATTATGAAAATATTTTAAAATCTTCACGGAATCAAAATCGAAATTATGATCTGCTTTAGTTGTGTGTACAACTAAAGCATTGTTTAAATTTCCGAGGTGAATATCTCGTTTATGTTCGAAAACACGAGATTTTACGGACCTACATGTTTCACCCACATATTTTAAGTCACAGTTTTGCATGAGATTTGGTAGATGCAAGCATCGGATGTAATATGTTGTTTGCTGTTGCTATTTAATAAACTACGGATAGTTCTAAATTTAAACAATGCTGTATGTGTGTGTATATATATATATATATATATATATATATATATATATATATATATGTATATATATATATATATATATGTATATATATATGTGTGTGTATATATATATATGTGTGTGTATATATATATGTGTATATATATATGTGTATATATATATTGCGAAATCGACTAAGTTCGACAATTACTTAATATATTTTCTGTTTATACGTTATTATGCATACAAATATTTAAGTAAACAGTATTAACAACGTTTACAAGCCCGAATCTTGTCGGAGAATACATATTTTCAATGCGATTTCTCCGACATTTAGATCGGTAAAGTTTGTTAATACTATTTATTATAAACCATTCATTTAGTTGTATCTATAATAATAGAGTCAATTCAAATACAAGTAACCACATAAATAATGTTTAATGCGATAAAAAGTTGAAAAAGTGAGACAATTATATATTTTTATATGAAGGGAGATAACACTTTCTTGATAATGTTATACATTATCTCAATAATGTTAGATAATATAATGTTATTTATGAGACCATATAAGAATTATCAATGTGCATTTATTTATATATTCCCTGTATTAACTGATGGCCTCATAAGACAGACTGAAATAAACGTGGTAATAATAACCATTTATTTGCACGTAACAATTATTCTCAATTTTGAATTTTCGGGCTTTTATTAAAATTGACGCAGAAAATGCATCAGTTACAATATTGTTAAAAAAATCTGTTCTAATATTTGTTATACGTCGTAGCATCTACTGTCCGGGAGTAATATCTTCAGAGGGACGAAAATCAACAAGTTTTCGTTTAATTCCACCACGTGCTGGCTAACATTTCTAAGGAATCTAGGTACCGAATCTAGAAAATTCTTGCGGCTTTTTGTTGACTTCTCGCGGTTTCGCTCTTACCTTCAAAGTTTAGAAAAAAGTGATCCGTCACTATAAGAATTTCATCTCAAAGCAGTATTCTGGAAGATCACTCGCCATCCTGGCCCAAACACCTCATTCTCATATATTTGTTGTTTAAATTTGTTTAATTCTCCACTTATCAGAGAAACGCGTGCAAAAAGTTACCGTTGTATTTGCAGTCAAACAGATTAATAATTTTGTATAACTTATTACAAAGGCTATGCCAATTTCTTCATCATTTACTATGTGACGTGTCTTGTCCTGTCATTGGCGATCATTGGTCTCTACAAATCTCTATAAATTTGTCTTTTTCCTCTATCTCCTAATCTTTGTTCCTCCAAAAATATAAACAATCACTTACGGTTAGTTATATGCTGGTTTCCTCAGTCTATTTTGGCATCAATATGTCCCGTAAGAAATTTTCTAACTCCTTGTCCTCTTTACTTACTCTAGAAATTGTAATTGTTTATATCTTATTCTAAGTGTGTGTGTCTTTCTCGTTTCCATTTTCTCTAAAACTTCGTCGTTGCTCACATGTTTATTTCATGATTTTTTCAGCATCCTTTTGCAGAATTTGTGTTGCCTGAATATTATTTCATTTGTGTCACATTAACTGACACTTGGAGAACCAATATTACATAACAGCTCAGTACTGTTTATTTTGTTTTTAAAGGAATATTATACTTTCTTATTACTTTGGCTACATTTCATAAGGCATATGTGGCTCGACCACTGCGACTGTGGTTTTCAGTGACGCATTTACTGTCCCCTGCTAAAACAATTCCTTGATGTTTAAATTGTTTTAGTCGATGTTGGTGTCTCTAAAACATAGCTAGCGTCTATGGCTCAATTTTGTTTTAATCGTTTCGATCTAAGCAAGTCGACAATGCCACTAGAATGCTGAGGGTGCAATGGAAGTGAAAATGAAAGAAAATGAGAAGAATTGAAGAAACGACAAAAAGAAACAGACTTCCAGTAAACAGAAATGTCGATTGACGTTGCATTTAGAGTTTTGTAGTCTGTAGCAACTTTTGTAGGTCTTGTAGCAAGAAATTGGGTGGGATTTCCATAGGTGGGAATTTTGTGAAAAGTTATCTATTAGAGTAGAATTTACAGGTGCATCTAGCTAGGTCTAAGAGTACAAAAGTGTAAACCAGATGCAAAATCTAGTTACACGCTTACATTCATGTTGTCGGGTCCCCAGGGAAAAAGTTCATCATAATAGTTGCAATAAAATATTTGTAAAAAGACAGTAGGAAAGCAGGTCACGTTGGTGAAAAAGAGACTGTAGTCGGGATGCCAAATCAGAATTGATCTCAGCCAAGTCAGGTTTGATTAGAGAAGACAATTGACTGACATTTGGTAAGTAAATGCATGACGAATGTATTTTATTTATCAATTTGTCTAAAATGATTAATTGTTTGTTTGATTTGTTGTTTAGCTGTATATTTCCTTATAGCTCATTTAATGCCGAAATTTAAATTTCTTGGCAGCATTAGTAATTTCCATTACAAAAATGTTTTGCTGCTAACTTTTTAATATTATTTCTTACAAAAATTTATTGCTGGCAACTTTTCAGGAATTTTTACAAAAATGTATTGCTGGGATTTTTTTTAAATTATTTTTTACAAAAATATATTGCTGGGAATTTTTTAAGATTATTTTCTACAAAAGTGTTTTGCTGAGAATTTTTCAATATTATTTTTTACAAAAATGGTTTGCTGGTAATTTTTAAGATTGATTTTACAAAAATATATTGCTGGCAATTTTATTTAAGACTATTTTTTACAAAAATATATTGCTGGGAATTTTTGAAGATTATTTTTTACAAAACTGCATTGCAGGTAATTTTTTAATATCATTTTTACAAAAATATATTGCTTGTAATTTTTCAAGATTATTTTTTACAAAAATATATTGCTGGCAATTTTTCAAGATTATGTTTTACAAAAAAGCATTGCTGGCAATTGTTTTTTCTTTAAAAATGTATTGCTTGTATTTTCACTAGAAAAATGTATTTTTATACTTTCATAACGTTTTGACCCGAGTTTAAGTTTTCACTATTTGCCAGTAGCTGGAACTCTAACAAGAGCTTCCACCAGGCTCAGAGTCAACCTGGGAACAACAGAAATTAAGATTTAGTACTACGCAGCTCAGAAACTCCCGATCTGAGGCTGGCTACCAGATGTATAAGAATCGTTATAACTGTTACGTAAAATGATTAATAACTAAATTAGTTAATTAATAACTAAAACGGGTTAATAAAAACGCATAATATTATCGGAAATGTTTGATTTTCCCTGCCGACATTTCAGTGAGATTTGTTTAAAATTGTGTCATGTTCCTATCAGAGAATTTTACTTATCATGAACACACCATACGTAAGAGAAAAGCTTAACAGACTGTATAGTTAATCAAAATAAAGCACTAAATTAAAATCTGTACATATGCGAGTTTTTCATCTGAAGTCTAAAGTAAAATTAGTTGCTTACTTTCATTGATGAATGTAAAGTTGACATTTCGTCACGACTTGAATTTGTTTCAACTTCAAAACTATGCTTCATGTCTATTTTTTACAAGGCAAAACCGATTTTCATTTCCGCTCCCATTCTCTTAACATGAAATTTTAATACACAAAAGACAAAACAGTAGGACAAATACAAAAGCAAAATAGCGTTTTGTCTTTTGAAACATTAAATATATTAAAAACAGAAAACATATATGATTTTCACATGCGGAAAAGCTACGTCATCAATAATCATTTCATTACAGAATTTAGTTTTCAAAATCATTTCATCAGCATATTTACATAAAATATAAGGAAATATAATTGCGAAAAGCTGTTAATCTCTAACAGCTTTCTATGTTTGGTCTAATTTTTGAAAGTTCAGCCTCACATTCCCTGCTTTCTCTTTCCCTCTATTCGACTTGTGAGTATCGGATTCTCCAAGCCCACCTTTCTCATTACGTGTCCCAGAAATTTTATCTGCCTCTTTGTTTGCATCCACTACAAAACCTAACTGCAATGGCTGCTTGCTTACATCCACTACAAAAAAAAATGTTTGTAAAAATAATCTTAAAAAATTACCAGCAATGAATTTTTGTAAAGAAAATTAATATTGGACAAAACTTATTGAAAGCTAGAAGGAATAGGAGAAGTGGAGAGGCATGATCGCCTACGTCCTGAAGGGACTCGGCTCATAAAAAGAAAGAAAGACTTTTCTTAGTAGATGGGATGATCCTAGTAGAGCCATCTTCTGGGCAAATTGTATGTTGATGTTATCTTGGCATTTTGGTAGCCAAGTTATTTGTTAATAAAAACTGCTGTTTGAGTTACGCTACTTTGAAGATTTCACTGGTTAACTGATAAGAGAATCAAGCCTGAAGCATTTAAATATAGATTAATTCTCATACACAAATAAAAGAATAATAACAAGTAATAAATTAAATAAATACAAAATTGATGTCATTCGTTTCGTTTTTTGTTTTTTTTTTTGTTGGTAAGGTTCCAGTTATCTTAGCTCTTTCGTGAAGAGCACAGCTTTGTTGATGGAGCGGATTTTTTTTTTGTTTTACTATTTGTAGCGCATGGCCATTGTTTTTTGTGAGGTTAGCTTCCACTCCGATTGTTGTATTTTTTATATTTTGTTCAAGTTGGATTAAACCTCGGCCACCTAAAGCTCTTGGCACGTATATCCTATCAATATCTGATTTCGTGTGGTGCATTCTCATTTTAATCTATCCAACGTCTTTATCCCCTGGGTCATGTGACTAGACCATAAGAGTTGTGAGCTCACGGCAGTGGAAAAACCAAACTTGGAGAATTGAGTTAAGGGGAAATATCTGAGACATCCGGAAGGGGCTTGGCACGTGGAACTAGAATAATCTACTCCGGTAGACGACATAAAGGGTTCGGTTCGAAATTACAATCACCTGAAGAAGGCCAGAGCGTACAACCGTGGAAACGTTGTGAATATGGCAATGAAGATGATAGTCTGAATAATCTAAATAATGGAAGGATTGATTTTGATTTCAAGTAAACTGATATCTGACTATTCAATGAAGACTGTTCATCTTGTTGGTCTAAAAGTAATGAAATCGGGAGATGGTGTCATCATCACTAGCATAGCGGTTTACTGCTAAGTGCTGTTTTCATGTTGGAGAACAGATTATAGTCTCAGATCAGGAGAATAAGGCGTGTGAGCAACTAGTCCAAAGCCACAGTCCCACACAGCAGCCATTGAAACCCAGGAGTTGTGTCCTGGAATATTGTCCTAATGAAGCAAAAACGCTTTCGTCAGCTTTCCTGGTTGTTAAACCTCGACAAGTTGGCAATTTTGGCCATCTTGAAGATAGTCAATAAACAGAATGCCTTCTGCATCCCCAAACAATGAGGCCATCACTTTCGTTGCAGATGGAATTACATTGGCCATCTTTGGAGCAGCTGACGTTGGAAGTTTCCGGTGCATGTATTGTCTCTTTGTTTCCGGCTCAAAGTGATGAAATCAACACTCATCCTGAGTTCGGAACCATTTATGGAAACTAGTATGCACTGATCGAGCAGAAAACCTCACCATGCCAAGTTCATTGTGTAGAATATGCTCAGCCGTCGGGCTACTTGGTGTATAATCAATCACCTGTCATCCATCACTATGTGGTGAACAGTATCGCTGTCCTCCTCGGCTGTGGCAGTTGCAGGTCGTCTAAGCTTTGCGTAATCTCACATTTGTCTTCCTTATCTCCTCACTTTTGCAATGTTGATAAAGCTGGAGCTTAATCCTCTAAAGAACCCCGACAGCATGAACATTATTGGGGGATAAATCCTTTCTTCTGAAGGTACTTGATAGCAGCACGATGCCAAATTTTGTTGATTGTCAGGTGAAATTGCTACCTGTTACATTTGAACACTTCTTTGAGCAGTCAGATATCAGTTTACTTGAAAATAAACAATATGGTTAACATGAAAATTTGGAACTAATTAATGCAATATTTTATAACTGTAGCATCAGAGTCAGCCTATGAAATTTTCAGCCCGCACTCTTACATAAAAATACTAAGTGTTGTTATTAATATCAAGAGCTGAAATTTATGAATGCAAGATTTGACAGCACTAGCACCACTCCTGGATTATTAGCCTTTGAACCTTTCATCCCACTTTCGAAATTGTGATGCTGTTGGCTTTGCGCTGTATTTGCATATTTTTATAAAATAAATATTTTTTAGTAATGTCTTTCGATGCTATAAAATTTTATTTAATTGTATACTAATCGATCGTCTTCTTTTTCTTTTATCTTTAGTTTAATTCTCCAGCCCTCTTCCCCATTCACTTAGCATATATCTAAATCATCTAGAAGGCGTTAGATGCAGTTCGATTTCTTCTTTGTTTCTTAATTACTATTGGTCTTCGATTTATTTTACTTTTAGTTTAGTTAACTATTATTTCAACCATGTTGAATATGGCGGCGGATAGGTTCCTGATAATTTCGTTTATAAATACTTCCTTTCTATGTAAATAATCACTGGCGAAATTTGAAATTTGAAATATGAGATCAGTTAGCAATTCACAGAAAAACGCAGCACTGTTATGTCTGCAGTCTGACTGAGAATCGTAAATGTGAAAATTTTGGTGATATGTATTAGAAGTTGTGATCAAAATGTATCGGGACTGTTGCTATAAACGAAAACTGCAACTCATATCAATTAGCCGTTTATTACGTATAGCTTCAAGTTGATTAATTACCGTGTGACAGTCACAATCGGTATCGATTACGGATATGATTCAATCGATTTTACGTATCAAGAAGAGATCTGTGTATATATTTGTAACAAACTGTTGAACTTGAAATCAGCTATAAGAAAATAATAAGGATATTTTCACACTTCATTCTCTCTGACTGATTTATTTTAACGTCTCCAAAGCGAGGCTGCTCAGAGCTCCGTTTTTTTTTTAATCCTTTACCGGAAGGGATGGGATGCGCATGTCTGCCATCTTGTTACATAAGGTCTGCTTTCCCTCCCGTCTCCACTTTCCATTTGTGATGATTTATGAGAACAGTCATTTTATGTGCTTTCTTCTCGCATAGTTAACTGATCCCAATTTTGATTTGGGCCGCGAGATAGGCAGTATTTCGCAACACTTACTGTACTAGACTAGCTTCTAGCTACCCTTAGCGTCAAAAGATATTCTGGACACCAATTTGTAGTCTGAATTAGACTGAAGATAACGTTATATTCCCAAAGAGGAAAATGGCATTGAAATAGAAATCATCACCTAAAAAAAATATCAGGTGTTTATCAAGAGAAATAGTTGAGATTAAAGCGAAACATTAGAAAGTTCAAATCAAAATGAAGTAGTGAAGTTTGAGCATTTTTTTAAATTATTCCAACCCAAGCAATCCAATAAAACAGATAAGCTGCAAGAGATTACTTAGTGTGAAATAATACAAGAAGAACATTATTAAGAAGAGCTTACAGTCAAATATCTGTAATTAAGAAGACAAAAGATAACGATTGTTATTGCATTTCATCTTTGAAGATTAATATTGACTTGAAAGCAGGAAACCAGAAGAGAATATCACAAGCGAACAGTCTCAGAAACGGTTAAGCAGTTTTATCTAACAATTTCAACTGCAAATTGATGAATCACAGACCCCAATATAGTGCTGCTCTTAATATTGAGATACCAAAGAGGGAAGAGTTCCTCGGAAGTTTTATAATCGTTGTTAGAAAATGCGAAACTGAAATCCCCTAAGACGCATTTTAATAGCGGACGATTCCTCCTAAACATTAAACAAAATATAAGGCCACGTGCAAAAGGTAATGAACACCTGTGTAATATCAGTCTTCGTATATGAGATGTGATGCTGGACAATTTTATCACAGAGGAAGAGGTGACATGGGAAAACGCAGAAGGATTTTGAGAAAAAAAACATAGGCAAATTCTGTGAGCCAGGAAGACGTTTAAAACATAACAAAAAAAACACTTGTATTTTGAATCCGAAAGCAACTTTTGATATTTTCTAGGACACATAAAAAGGGTTCAGTGATTGTGATACACACAAGACATACTGAAGAAAAAAGGAGCAAATTCAAAACACTATAAATTGATATATAGCTATGGAAAGTCTACAAGTAAGCATATACGTACGTACAGTCAACGATGGAATTATTCGTACACCCATCAATTTTGAATATTTTTATCCATTTCTCAGAATCTAATGCTCATATGATGCCAGGTTTTTATATGTTAATGAGAACCAAAAGTAATATAAAACTAAATTTTCAGAACAACAGGTTACATAAAACAATTTTGACAGGCGAATTATGTAAAATAGGAAAAGACAAAATTATTCGTACAGTAGAAACTATCGTTTTAAATTGAATGATTCGTTTAAGTGATTTACATGATTATTTTATCGGTGAAGCCTTCTAGATTATTTATTTTGTAGAATATTTGCTATGATTTATTCACCATACGTTAAAACAATGGGGAAGACAAATGAGCCTAGCGTTGACTTGAGACAGAGAATTATTAACTTACACAAGTCGGAAAATATTAGGTTAGTGCAAAAATAATGACTTAATAATGTCGTTATTTGACGTTAAAAATACGTCAAAAAACGAGGTTATTACGTCATTATTTTTTTTCACCAACCTAATAGCTAAAGCACGGTTTCATACCGGTTAGCTATCCTTAGATCTGCGGTACAGTTAATTATAAAGAAGTTTAAACAGTTTGGCACGACAGAAAATTTATATGGGCGTCGAAATTGTCACCGAAAACTGCACGAAAACTGTGTCGCGATGTTAATATAACCCTATGAGATTTTAAAGACGTCGTTAAAATTTTAGATACACTACACCGTTGTTTATATAGAAATTGATTAAACGAAAAGCGACAACGACGAACCCTTCTTCACAAACCTTGTCACATTGTTGCTCGGTTTAATTTTACCAAAACGTTCTTGGACAAAGACAATTGCTTTGGGGAACAAGTACTATGGAATGTTTAAAAAAAAAAGTGGGGGGGGGGTGCATAAGTATGTAGACAAGGTTTAGCGCAAGAAAGGTGGGGGTTTTTCTCTTAAAGAACAGCGTGGCAACATTAAAACATGGAGGCAGCTCGATGATGTTTTGTGGTTATTTTAGCTCAAGAAAGAATAAATAATTAATTGCAATAAGAGGAATAATGATTCTGAAGACTATATCAAAATTCTGGATGAAAATCTACAGCTATCAGCGCAAAAACTTCCTCTAAGTCGGCGAGTTATTTTCCAGCAAGATAATGATCCCAAACATACATCTAAATCAATGACAGTGTGGCTTTAGAAAATAAAGATTACAATGACTTCAATCCTATTGAAAATCTATGGAAAAATTGAAAGTTCGATTAAATCCTTGGTCACCAAAAAACCTTCAGAAATTAGAACGTGTTGTCATTGAAGAATAGAAGACAATACCTGGAAAGACTTGTTCAAATCTCTTTTCGAAATATTGAGAAAACGATTGCAGCAAGTTATAAAGATGAGAGGCCATGTTGTTGATTATTAATGTTGCGAAAATTGTTCAATTTCTTCTATTTTTATAGTGTAAGTATACTTTTGTCTTTTACTATTTTTTATAATTCTCCTGTCAAATTTGTAATATTTAACATATCGTTCGGAAAATCGAGCTTTATATTCTTATTTTCGGCTTATTAAGATATAAATAAACTATCATCATACCGGCGTTACATTCTGAGAAATGTTTAAAATATTCTAATGAGATGGGTGTACGAATAATTTCGTCGTTGACTGTAAATACATAATTTAAGAATAAAAGTGAACTGAAATACTTGCCCAAGGCTTGAAGCGTTGAAATCCATGACATATCACAGAACCCCCATATCTTTACTCCTCAGCGGAATTGGAGTTATGAAAAACAGACAACAGGCGTAAAGTGTTGCCAAGGCTAAATCGTTGAGAATAGACAGAACGCTGCCCATGGAGACTGCCTAGAAAATGATAAAAGAAATCGATATACGATAACGTAAATTGATATATGTTTACATCGCGTAGTATCATATAATCCGATAAAAATGTTCATTATTCATACTTGATAAAAATTAAACAAATTCAAGGAACCCTAGGAAGGAAATTTATACAAATATAAATCAGTAAAATAAGTAAGATTTTTACTCCTCATTGTAGGTTGATGAAATATTTCCGGCGCCATATTTGAAGGTTACTTCCCTTTACATTGCATGAGCAACAGGTCAGGTGTTGCCCGGTATAGTTACCAAGTTTTCTAATGTGTCTGATGTTAAGATGTCGATTTTTCATTAGTTAAAGACAATAATATCTCTCAGCTTCTAAATAAAAAATTATTTCAGGAAAATGCCATGATTTGCATACGTATATCAGTGTTAAAATATAATCTTCAACATCATCAGTCCTATGAGCGAACTTTGTCGAAGGATCGTTTTGCAGGTATCACTTGCACCTGATCAATTCCTTCTCTCTCTCTTTCTCTCTCGCTCTCTTTTTCTCTCTCTATCTATCTATCTATCTATATATATATATATATATATATATATATATATATATATATATATAATAATCATACAATAGTAAAAATAATATAATTATTTATGCGTAGATTGCCTTGTGTAATAGAACTGATGAAACCAATCTATTCCGAGTTTAAACCATCTCCTCCAAATTGCATGCCCGCTTTTGTCAGGGAATTTGCTCAAGGGAAACTTCCATCTTGGCCAATGACTTCAATCTAGGAAGCCGTTCGCTCAACGTATCTAAATATGAATTTATTAGGGGAAGCCAGAATTAAACTGCTTTCAGCTAGATCCAGATTAGCCTACATCTTCAACGAAACTCTAATTATTCGTAATTTCTTAATCAATGCTTCGTCTTATTCAGAGCCTATGCATATTATGCATTGCGGGAAACTTGACAAAATGTTAGTGGACGTTAATGCCAGAAAGCTGGTTCTTTTGAAAGATCCTTTTTTTTTCATAAAGAATTTGTCTGTGGATTCTAAATCTTAACACATTCTCATAACAACTGTATCTTTTATTCTCATAATAAAAAAAAAAAAGTTAATGGGGTCGATTTTTTTTATTATTCTATATGCGACTTATTTTCTTGTTTTTCAACCGATAAAATTATGTTAAATCTTTCCGAGCTTGCACCATTCTGGCGTTTGATTATATCGTATAATTACGAGGAGAAAAGCTACTGTATCAAATCCAGAATCAGCAATTTATGGTACATGAACAATTTACAAAAAAGGATAAATAAATCTTATATAAATCGCCGATATATATATATATATATATATATATATATATATATATATATATATATGTGTGTGTGTGTGTGTGTATATATATATATATATATATATATATATATATATATATATATATATATAAATTCATGAATCATTCATACAAAAAACAAATATAATGGTTAATGATTTAAATAGCGAGAATACATCGTCGCAAACTATATTCTCTTATTACCGAGAAGGAAAAAAAGGAACAAAATCTACTTCCATACCTGATGATGTCTGTAGGAACAGACGAAAGCTTGTGTAAAAAATTAAAAAGACCTTATGCAACTCTATTTTATAAACGGGGATCATATCATTCATAGACAGGTTCGGGGTTGGTGTATCTTATTTATGTGTTTGCGACGATGTATTATCGCCATTTAAATCATAAACCTCTATATTTGTTTTTTGTATGAATGTTTCATGAATTTATAAGTTATAATTGCACCTTTTAATTGAAATGTATATATATATATATATATATATATATATATATATATATATATATATATATATGCATATATATGTATATATGAATATATATGTATATATATATGTATATATATATATATATATGTATGTATATATATGCAATTTATATAGATATATATGTATATATATGTAATTTATATAGATATATATGTATATATATATATGTAATTTATATAGATATATATGTATGTATATATATATATATATGTATGTATATATATGTATGCATATATATCTATGTATATATATATATATATGTGTGTGTGTGTGTGCGTATGTGTGTGTTACTGAATTCTTTCACACGCAAAACAAGCCTAATGAAAATACGGGCACAATCAGACAGATATCAAAATGCCCACTAGACGCATACACACGTAAGAATATTATCAGTCATATCCTTCATAAACCAGCAAGAATTATGATCCACAAACACTTAAGAATTATTTAAGGATATTAAAAGTGTACCGGTACCTGACAAGATAAATACACTTGAAGTCTACTTACTAGATGGAAAAGATACAACATAAAAATAAAATATTTATCGTGAACGCTACCAGACTTGACAAAAAGGCATGAGGTCTACTTAACCAATGAAAAACAAACAACAAAAATTATTAAAACACCTGAATTTTTGTTTCTTCTCCATATTTAACTCATGAGGGATAAAAGTGAAATATCTTATATGAAAAAAAGTTTCTTATTTGTTTTTTATTATATAATTCTGTCAGATTCTAATCAATATTTGAACCATATTTGATCCCAATTCATTAATGATTGAATTAATATCATATTAATTCATCTAAATGAAAACAATTGTTGCAAGATGTTAGAGGAAGTTTCATCTTGTCACTGTTTTCAAGCAATAGCGCAGCAGTAAAGGGGAATGTGAATACAAACAAACCTAGTTTAAAAAAAAATGGATTTAATTCCGAATAAAAACTGTTTGGCAAAATCATCAGCTGTAAAACAACATTCAATAAGCTAAGTGTCATACATGATACAAGCTTGGACAATCATCTATCTTTCAATACATGACGGACGAGTCAGATCTTTTCCCGCAGTAGGCCTGTGGAAAGAATGATTGCCAACCAAGGCTAAAGAACTCACTCAGTCCGGCTATTCACCTCACACCTGGGGGAGAAGCGATGGGTTCATACCTTTCCCAAGGGTATTTTGGCGTAAGTGAATATAACAAATTCGGCTGGAATTTGAACCCCAGCTTGTCATTACAAAATAACACAAAACAAGAAGCAAAATAGAGCATACAAAATAAACACAGTGAAGCAGTATTCTCCCAGTTTATTTTGGCATGATCTGAGATGTGCCAAAAGAATGCACATATGAATTGTGACTGAGAGTAGAGTCTGATATAGCAAGACACATGTAAAACTTCAAATACTGAAGTACATCTGGTCCATAAGGGAAATGGTCATAACGAGAAAATTCATTTCTAAACTAAGCATTTTTACTCACTAAATTAAAAGTTCACCAACTACACACACAAAGACACGCTCACACGAATGCATACGAACCCCACCTATATATATATATATATATATATATATATATATATATATATATATATATATATATATATATATATATTGGAAAATATATTACATAGGGAAAGGTTTCCGTGTGAAACGTTTCGTCATCTAAGACTTCATCGGACTAAATCTGTTATGTTGGCGGGACAACGAATACGCGCAAACAAGAAATGTTCGGAATTTATTTATTTTTGAAAAAATCTAGCCGATTTCATTTTAATTTTCTTTCCATTTTTGTTAGTAAATACCTCACAATGTGATAAGACAACACAAGAGTAGAACACCTCGGTGTTCACGAAATAAATTATAATCGGAATGGATAATTACTGTTGTCGTCTTCTTATTATCATTATAATACTCTGTAGTCCACAATGAACACTTCTCGGAATTATCCCTTCCAGTCAAAAACTATATATATATATATATATATATATATATATATATATATATATATATATATCTGTGTGTGTGTGTGTGTGTGTGTGTGAATTAATATACTCTTAAGGTGTGTTATATTTATGGGATAAAGTGCTCAATATCAGAGATAGAGCGTGTGTAAATATAAAAGTGAACATAGAATTCAACACTTAAAGGGGACAGCCTGTTTCATGCTAGGCGCAATTTTCAGGCAACCATGACCATAGTCTAGCATGAAACAAACTGCCGCTTCTAAGTGTTGTCTTCTATGTTCACTTATATATATATATATATATATATATATATATATATATATATATATATATATATATATATATATATATATATATATATATATATATATATATTCCTGAGGAATAATGGATGCATCTGGAATTCGAACTCGTCTTTTCATATTCTAGTTGGATCAATTGCACTCACTTATAATATCCTTGGGAAAGTTTTGAATTCACGCATTCTCCCCCGCTCTCCAGATATGTTTAAATAGTAGGACAGACGGGGTTCTATAAACTTGGGTGGCAACGGGTCCAACAGAAGGAAAAACCCTGAATTCAAAACCGGCAGTGAGTAGGTTGGATTCCCTCAGGCCATATTGTCCAAAAAACACAATTTCTAATATATATATATATATATATATATATATATATATATATATATATATATATATATATATATATATATATATAAAGACCAATATAATACATCAGGTAATTAATAACAAACACTTCAGATTCTAGAGGCAAAAACAATCAACAAACCCCGAACAAATTTTATTACGAGTGTAGCAGTAATGTTTTAATATGCAATTGACTTCACTAATATTTAACGATTTAACGCCATGTTGCAATTTACCATCTCTTGTTACCTCCATTACATAGAGGACGCTTGTTTACAAAAACATCATAAGTTCACCGATTTATATTAAAATAAGTATAACATTATAACAGATCGAGTATACGCGTGTTTACAAAAATTACCATCACAAAGATCATATTTACATTAAGTGTCTTTGCAACTCACACCCGAGGAGGAGATCGAAAGTACTTGGGTTAACTAGAACTATGGTGTCTTGCTTGATGAAGTTCAACTTAACATCAAGATCATTTTTTTATGTAGAATTTGGTTAATTGAAGTTATCATGCATATATATATATATATATATATATATATATATATATATATATATATATATATATATATATACATTTCTAAACCAGCGTTTTCCGTAAACTCGCATAAACATGCTTATACACAAGTTTGAATTCTTTTGTCCCGGAGGCTGAGACGTCTAATTTCGACTCTGGATTATCGCGCTTTGATGAATTGTTCTAGTTTCTTAAATGGTGTACTTGATTGTATCCAGATCATTTTTGAAAGTAATGGATATCGTACCAGTATCATCAAATGCGCTATAGATAGTAAAATCAAACGTTTTATGGAAGCAGTTGTTTGGCGACATAGTGTGTTCCCTATTTATTTAAAGTTAGGATTGGCAGGAAGTGTCACCTGTTGTCTGACAAAATTTCAACTTGAATCGTGTCATGCTACAATGCTGTTCAGTTTGTTTTTCAACTAAAATCTGCATTCTCTTCCGTTAGTAAGGATCTTTGGCCCTATTTTCAGAAAATCTTTTTTAGAGATGCTGTTTTTGCAACATGTTCCCGCCTATTTGTATTCAAGTCGTCGAAATGTATTTGTAAGAACTACTCAAGCAGTCATCGATTCGTCGATTACGCAACATTTACTGGACAGTCCAGACTCTGCCGTCGAATATGAAGACACATCGTTTCAAATTCTACATAGTGCTCGCTCGGTTTACCATCTCCGACATCTTGACGCTATGTATATACAATTTTACCAGCCGAGCCTAGCCTATGTAGACAAAAAGAGCATTTCATACGCTCCTTACGATTGAACGAGGGACTGTGAGTTTCTTTTCCCTATATTATACTCTTGTGGATCTTGTTAAACATTTTATTAATTATTTACAATTATAATTTATTTCATTTTAAACGCGTTCCAACTTTCTCTCCTCTTTCGTTATTATGGCTGTGTCTTGGTTGAAAGTATCCTAAGGTAGAAAATGACGTCTGTTTTGAAAATCGGTCGAGGACAGATCAACGGATGCAGAAGTGGCAGCAAGGAAATAACAAAAAATTACAATAGTGACATACAAATGATCTCCTATAAAAATTACAGACATATCAGGAACAATAGAATATGCATTTGTTAACCGCATATGATAGCTTCGAGATGACCCTGTTGTTGACATCTATACTTTACGGGAAAGGAAAATGTCGCGCGGAGAGGTACAGAATAGGGGGAAAAAGCTATGGAGATCTCAGTCTTCCGATACGACACAGCGTCTCTCTCGTCCTTCCTGGCTAAGACAATAGAGATTCGTATGGGCACAGCGACAGGACTTTCCGCTAGTTCACGCGTTACGATTTACATCAAATTTCGGGGCTCCATTGTGGATTTGACATAATTCAGACTTCTTGACTATACAATAAACCACCGAATGCAGCAAAGAACACACACAAACACAGACGTACAGGCACAGAGGAACACGCACAGGCACCCACACATACACAGACGTACACATACACACGCACACACACACACTGGAACACACATATAAACAAATACTCACACACACACACACAGACACACACACACACACATATATATAAATATATATGTACACACACACACACATATAAACAAATACTCACACACACACACACATATATAAATATATATGTACACACACACACACACATATATAGGTTCATATATATACACACACATATATATATTGTCACGTAGCCCCGATTTCCTTAACTACATAGATGTTAGGCTAAAAAGCGCCCCAAAGTAAAATCTTAAATTCTCGTCGAAAATTAGATATAAAAGAAAAATAAATAAATAAATAAATGTAGGAATTTAATCCAATGCTATCGACTTTCGAGCGAATATGTTCCATGATCAGCCACATCCCCCTCTTCTTTTCACAAATTCTTCCCTCGTTATCTACTCTTCCACCCACGAGCCAAGGGCCCGTGAACTTTGAAGTGACCCGACGCGAGTATGACCTGGTTATAAAATTTTGCAGCTATCAGGCGTTTGACCATGAGTGAATTCCAGGCACCATCAGGGTCTCCTGCTGCGATTCACGTGATCAGAACACACTAAGCGTGGATTGAACTTTTGGCCATCACACAATCACTGCGTGATTTGCGCCCCATTCTCCTGCGTACCCGGTCAAGGACGAAGGGGAACCCACGTGACTGTCGTTGGGGACAGCAGAATCTAAGAAAGGATTTTCAGTTTCCCTCTGGCCAGCGGGAGTTGAACCTCGCTGGGTAAGATCGGCAGACTGCCCACTGAGATGAAGAAGTCTGTCGACTAGGGGTGAAAGGACTGCTATGAAACGGAATCAACTCAACGAACCGCCTATACGAAATGCTGTGGAACCCCAAACACTTGTGAAAGAAAAAGAATTCAAGAAAATGGCCGGACGGCCAAAATGTTGTTTTAACATAAGAACTCTCGCTTCAGCGAATGAGAACTTTGTGTGAAAATATCAACACGACTGAAAGATAATTTGATTCACTTGGTTTGATCAGTTCTTATATATATATATATATATATATATATATATATATATATATATATATATATATATATATATATATATATATATATATATATATATATGTATTCGCTCGCACCCTCTGTTCTTTAATAACCCCACCTTTGTTAAATGAATGCTCTTTTCTTTTTTTCTTTATTCCTTTATATATATTTACAAATAAATGTTATATTTTTAAATCCATCATCTTGTGTCTGCTCTTCGTTGATTCCCTTGTGCCGTTTCCATTTCTGAGTAAACACCGAGAAAAGATCCCACGTTTTCCTTCTTTTAAAACCCGTGGTTCATATATATGCTACAAGTTCGTAACAATATATATATAGGTTTATATATTTATATATATATATATATATATATATATATATATATATATATATATATATATATATATATATAGGTTCATATATATATATATATATATATATATATATATATATATATATATATAGGTTCATATATATATATATATAGGTTCATATAGATATATATATATATATATATATATATATATATATATAGACTCATATATATATATATATATAGGTTCATATAGATATATATATAGGTTCATATAGATATATATATAGGTTCATATATATATATATATATTCATATATATATATATTCATATATATATATATATATATATTCATATATATATATATATTCATATATATATATATATATATATATATTCATATATATATATATATTCATATATATATATATATATATATATATTCATATATATATATATATTCATATATATATATATAGATATATAGGTTCATATGTATATATATAGGTTCATATATATATATATATATATATATTCATATATATATATATATTCATATATATATATATATATTCATATATATATATATATATTCATATATATATATATATTCATATATATATATATATTCATATATATATATATATATATACATATATATATATATATATATATATATATATAATAATAATAATAATAATAATAATAATAATAATAATGAACAGAAGATATATAATCCGGTGTTCTTATTAATATTTTTTATTTTTACAAAACAGTCCTCAATGCAAATCTGCAGAGCATAAATATTATAAATTTACTAATTTAAAATTTCGCTTCCATCGCTATACACAAATAACCATGTTTCAATAACAGAAATTATATACTGTTTATAAACAATTATAGAATTAATTCCTAGTCCTTTTAGTCACTTTAAAATGAAACAGGACCCCGTGTAAATATATATACATACGCATATATATATATATATATATATATATGTGTGTGTGTGTGTGCGCACGCGCGTGCGCAGCTGTACATACACAATGCGTACACACATACGCATATTTACGCAGACATATGCTCATATGTGCATCCCCCACACGCAAATACATTAAGAATAAATTATAACTAACATGATAAGTAAAGCATAAATTATTTTTTAGCTACATAAAATTAACCAAAATGATTTAATCTACAGTCAATCGAAGTATCAAATAATTAGAATATCTTTTATCTTAATAATTCTAGTACTTGACATACATCGTCCTTTATATTTATTTAAGTTTGTTTATATATGGGTATATGGGTTTATATATATATATATATATATATATATATATATATATATATATATATACAAATATAAATAACTAGACTCGTTTCGAAAAACCCTCGAATTTTTGATTTGCCAATAATCAAATCAATCTCGAGGGAAAAAAATGTTTAAAAAAAGAAAGAGCTACAAACATGAACTACTGCCGAAAAAAATCGCACAGATGCAGGTCTGAAGCCCAAAGAAATAACCCCAATACGAGTAAACAACTAACTAACAAAAAGAGCTCAATACAACCGTAGAGAAGACATAGATACACCTAGTAAGCTAGACAAACCTACCTAGGTTTCACCTAAACGGATCGTCAGGGAAAGTAAGGCATTATTTTAATCTTGTAAAAGAAATTACAACAAATGTGGCACAAGGCTAAAAAAGGGGGTTGGTGTAAAGGACGGTCATCACTTGTCTTCATATAAAACTTAGCTAGCCACAACCACTGACCCTAACATACAAAACAATATTCCTTTCACCAAAACAACACATTTATCCATACCTTTCTTACTACATCCACCAAAATACCTCTTTGACTCAATGCAAATCCTAAATACTCCACTTATGTACAAATATTGTCTGTGGGGGGAGGGGCATAAAAACAACAATTTTTTAAAAAGATCCCCAATGAGTATATACAAAAAGACAAAAATATTTACAAGAAACTAAACAAAAATTAGTGTTAGTAATAACCTCCCCTCCCACAAACTACGGCCGGCCTCCTCCTCGCGCGAGCGCACACTTCTCAATGATGGGAAATGTTTACAGACGTCTTCTTTCCAGAAGGCGCCCATCTCATCCGATCCGCGACACATTCGGTCTAGAAAGGTGATACGCAGCATATGTTGACAAATCTCAATGCTAGGCATACCCAGACCGCCCTCGCGAGATACCATAGGGGCCCTGTCTCTCCACAAGAAAGAGAACAAGACCTGTACTAATAACATTAGTCTGGCATACTGGAGTGGAAGTACAGAGAGTCGGTACAGGAGAATCGGATAGATGTGTGAAACACCTACTTCCGCCCTTCCCTTCAGGGAAAGTCTCCTCCGAGACCACAGATTAACCGCGATCTCGGCCTTCCTTTGCATCTCCAACCAATTCATTTCTAACTGGAGATCAAGACCGAACCAGACGCCGAGTATCTTGATCGGCCCATCCGTCCAGAGGAAAAGTTCGGGAAGAGAAACTCCCTTCCACGCACCCAACCGCAAGCCAACAGACTTATCGCGGTTGATCTTGGCCCCTGTCACCATCTCATACCCACTGATCGCCTTGCTGACTTCGTCAATCTCGGCTCTGCTCGACACAAGAACCGAAACGTCGTCAGCATAGGCAGAATACCTGGCTGAGGTGGAAGTCCCAGGCAGGGAAATTCCGCGCAAGACCGGATTCACCTTTAACTTGCTAAGCAATGGTTCCAACGCAAGAACTTACAGCAAAGGCGAGAGCGGACAACCTCGACGAATGGAGCGAGACAATACGAAAGGCTTCGATCTTAACCCATTCACTTCCACCAGCGCACCGGGGGTCGCATACGAAAGTCGGATCCAGGAGCGAAAGTCGGCTCCAAAACCGGCCGCCGAAATGACATCCTCCAGAAAGCGATGGTCAACCCTATCGAAGGCCTTGGACTGCTCTAAATTAATCACCGCGGCTTCACTGTCGACTTGTTCTAAGATCAAGCGTACCATATGAAGGTTATCCTGAATAGTCCTGCCCTTCACAGCACAAGTTTGTTCAGGGCCAATCAGACTAGACAGGACAAGCTGCAAACGGTTGGCTAAGATCTTCGCCAAAAACTTTAACTCATTGTTTAACATGGTTAAAGGGCGAAAGTTGCCTAACCCATCCCCACCGTTCTTGTCCTTACGCAGCAACCTGATCACACCCCTGGTGAAGCGCTGAGGTATACACCCCTGCTTCATCCAGTGGTTGAAAATCAGTTCCAGCAGAGGAACAAAAACGGGCGACAACCTCAAGTAAACTTCGTAGGACAGACCATCTAGTCCTGGAGACTTGTCCTGGCTAACCTGCTTCAGCGTTTCCCAGATTTCCGACTCTGTAATGGGACCCTCGCACCTAACCGCTTCAGCTGCCTCGAGGCAGGGAAAATCAGCTAAATAGGCATCGAACTGAACAGAGATCAGACCGGGCTGCCTGGTGAAAAGACCCTGGAAGTAATCTCGAAAGGCTTCGCATATGCCCGCGTTTGTAGTCACGGTCCGTTTATCCGGCAATGTAACGCGCGCTATATGTCGCCTAGCCGCGTTCCGATTCTCCTCTGCACGCAGTTCAGCGGCCATATTCGTCGCCTCAGAAGACATTCTTTTTAACCTAGCCCTAACTATCAGAGCTTGATCCTTCTTGATAAGCAAGGAGGACAACTCTGCCTTAGCTAAGGCTATTTCCCCACTAACACGGGATTTCACGGCCCTAACAACTATTTCCTCTAAAGCCGTTTGCGCCGCTAATCTATCTAGATTGAGCCGACGACAAAAATCGGCAGCAAACGTTCTAATTTTGGATTTTAATTTATCCCACCAGGCGTTTCCCACAACCGCCCCCGTCAATTCCCTCTGAATCATTAGTAGCAGCTGGTCCCGGAAACCCTGCTCACCAAATAATGAACAGTTAAATTTCCAGTAACCAGCTATTCTAACCTTAGGCTTATCTAAGTTTACACAGACCCGGACAAGCCTATGATCCGTATAAACTATGTAATGGAAACTTGGACACCCTAAGAGCCCTACATCGACTCTCCTAACTAGGACTCGGTCCAGGTAGCTCGCAAGCGTCCCAGGAGCTGAGTTGCCACTATTAGTCCAAGTCCATGCTACCTCCCGAGGGTGTTCATTCCGGAACTCATCGACAAGATCAAACTCATTGATAAAGTCCCGAAATGGTTTCACGTCCGGGTTGTTAGTACCCTGTTTTTGCCCTATACGATGTATATCGGGGTCAAGGACGGCATTCCAATCCCCCGCTAAAACTACCCGACGAGATGTCGTCAAGTACGGCGTGATCTGCCGAAACAAAGCAGGCCGCTCGGCATGGATATTGGGTGCATAAACCAATGAGACGTAGAACCTTATCCTTTATGGTAACACCCAGCACGCAAAGTCTGCCCGCCGGATTTGCGAAGGCAAGGGTACATGCAGCGTTCAAAGACCTGCTCACTAGCCAAAAGACACCCCTCGAATGACCATCAAAACATGCTGAATAAACGGCGAACCCCTGAGACAGAATGTCCTCACGGTCATGAGAAGAAAACCGGGTCTCTTGCACACAACACACATTCACCCCGAGGCGCTGAAGGTCACGAAAGAGCCTCGCCCTGCGAGACTCGGACCTCAGGCCCCGGGCATTTACACTAGCTAACCAGAGCGCCATCATGAAAACAGATTAGGGTTGTACTACTGGTTTAAGCATAGTCGGTGTTAGGATACCAACAGCCTCTCCCATAGAAACATGGCCAATCTCAGTCTTGATGGGACCGTCTCGGGAGATACCGCCGATATCCCAGGGAAATGTCAGTTTTAGGTCCCTATACAGGGATGGATGAACTAAAACAGGGACCCTCCCTGCACAAAATTGTTTTAAATTTTTTGAATGATCATTTTCGATGATCGCGATGCGCAAATCCATTTTATATGCATTCATGCCCTCGTCGATCATAGCCAAAATCTGCTTTGCAACCGGAACCTGACCTTATCACTGTCAAAACCGTCTGTGCATTCGGAAAGTTTTGCGGTACCTCTATGTCCAAATCCGCAAACTGTTTTATAGATAGCAAATATTTCAGGTCTTTAATCCTGTTCCCATAATCCCGGGCTCTCTCGGCCTGGGCTGGGGAAATATGACAAACCTCCTCTCCCGTGTTGAAAATCAGCCTTTTCTTTTTTTCTTTTTGCTCCTGCGTGGGACTTCTTAGACGCTTGGAAGCGGGAGGTGGCATATCTGATTTTTTAACAGGTGATTGACTGGGGGTATGCAGAGGAGTAGATTTTTGTTTAACGGGGGAGGGAGTGGGTGTATGGAGAGGGTATAAAAATACCTATGTCTATAGGGGCTGGGATCTCTACTGAGGGGAGTGGATTTGGATGGTGATATCAAGGGGGAAGGTCGTTTTGTCGGTGAAGGGGTGGGCCGAGCAAAGGACGTTGAAGGAATAGGGTCTGGATTTTTTGTTTTTGCATCCAATTGCTTTTTCAGCTCTTTAATTTTTTTCCGTCTTTTCGAAGCCAGGATCAAATTTCCTTTGTTTTTCTTGGAGAGTCAGTTGAGAGGCTGGGGCATCGCCCATAACGTTGCCAGAGGGAGTCGGGCTGTAAGTGCCTTTCTTCGTTGGGACTTCAGGGGACTGAGGACCCGCTGTCCGGCGCTTCCCTCTTGCCTTACCAGCAACCAGCCATTCCCCTTCCCCCTTATCCACAACTGCACTAGCAGCGAGCGAAGACTCTTTGGGGAATGTGGCCTTTGATGTCACACCAACCGGAGGTTTAACCGACCCGGCCCTTGAAGCTGGTACGCCCATTACAGCCGAGGCGGAAGGTACAGACGCGGTCAGAGAGGGATCTTGGTCTACTGGAGCTTGACTACCAGAGGCCTTCTTCTCTGAGCAGAAGTAGGAGAGATGACCAGTCACTCGACACTTACAGCATACCGGACTTCCGCCAGTCACAATGACTGGTAACTTCAAGCTACCAACATCCAGACAGTTGGGGATGGAGCGGAAGGCTTTTTCGTCTAGCATAATATCAAAGCTCTACCCCCCCGCTCAAGCTATCACAGGAAGCTCCCAGAATTTCGCCATACTGGGTTAAAAATACTCCCCGATAATCTGAGGAGGGACCTCGTATACTGCTATACTGTTCCTTCTTCGGCTTCGTACTCCGTCCGTAGTGTTAATTCTTTTGTTATTAGCTCGCGGCTAGCCGCGGCGACGCAGTCTTCCGGCGTGGGCAACACTACATCCCACATGAAAAATTTAGCTCCCTTAGCTATTCTGAGGGGCTTAAACCCCAAAGGACTCTAGTGTTTTCAACACTGTGTTTTTCGTCGAGCGACAAATTTTGCGCGTACGGTTGGTCGACGACGAAAACTGACACTTTTCTTTTCTCAATTTTCTTCAATTCTTGGGGGTCTTCTAAGAGTCCACCTTCTACAAAAAGGTGAGCGTAACTCTTAGCACGCTCCAAGAACTCCGCTAAATTGATTATGCGTTTTGGTGGGGACGACCAACAAGAGGGCGATTCCCCGGCCTCAGTCTGATCCTAAGGGTCATTTCTGGCTTCCTTGTCATTTTGAGAATTTTGGCCATTATTGGCCCCCGTAGAATTTTCTTTTTTGTTATTGCCATTATTGGCCTCCATACCAGTATTTCCTGAATTTTTTTTTTTCCCACCGATGTCATCTTCGCTAGGGGAAGTAGGCTCAAGTGCTGGATATTCGTTCATGTTGTCTTTATCCGGGGGGTCTTTTTTGGTGGGGTTAAATAAATGCTTTCGTATTGCCTTTCTATAGTCGGACAAATTTGACTTTTTTTTTTTATGGCTAAAAAAGAAGGTGCTTTTTTTTCCATGGTTTCCATTTTTTAAATATTAAGAAGGAAGGGGAGGGGTAAATACGGGTGGGGAACCGCCTTATAGGCGGAAAAAAAAACCCACAAAAAATACAAAGCGAGACAAACAAATAAAAGCACAAAAAAAATACAAAGCGAGACAAACAAGCAAATGAAAGCACAGAATGAACCAAAAATAAAACGTACAATAAAAAGATTTAAAAGCGAAAAACTATAAATTTAAAAAACGAGAGCTTGAAGAGAAAAAACGAAAATGCTAGACAAAAAAGAAAAACAAAGAAAATACGAAAATATGAAAAACAGGCAAAGCTAGTCACAAATACAAGATGGCTGACGCCAAAACAAATAAACAATAGAAAATTAACAATACAAACGTTAGAACCAAATAAATGGACAAATAAATGGACAAATAGACAGAAAAAAAAATTAGAAATTTACCTAGACAAATATACAATACAAATATGGAGACAAAAAAACAAAACAAAACACGAAAACTTAAAAGATATTAAAGAATTAACGGTAAAAAGACGGCGAAAAACAGGTAAGGTTTAAAAAAAAGAAAACGAAGATTAAATTAAAAGAGAAATTAAAGAAAATGGAAATGAAAAGGGGAAAAACTAAAAAAAAAGAAAATTTTACGGAGATAAATATTAAAAAAAGAGAGGGGTAAAAAAGGAAAAGAAAAAAGAAAAAATCTCTTTTTTTTCTTCTTTTTTTTTCAAAACAGTCTTAGCAAGAAAAATTAAGAAAAACGGTAATAAAATATAAAAACTTAATAATAACTGAAAAAAAAGTCCAAGCAGCCGTTCGGCAAACACCTGTCAAAAGAAAAGCACAATACAAATTAACGACGTAAAAGTCAGGGAAATTTCGGCTAACAAGGCAAAGAGAAACGCATATTTATAGGTGATAGCTAAAATTACACTACTTGACCAAAGAACCACAAACACAAACACCTAAGTTGGGTTAAATATTTATTCAACAAAAATTGGGAGGGAGGGAAAAAACAACACAAATATTAAGGTGGAATGACAAATAAGCGGGAAAACGCCTAATTTAGTAGCCAATATTTTTTATGTCTACATACGTTAAGGATTTCAGTTTTGGAGTTTAATAACTGGTTAGGTTGATCATATAAAGCTATGGGTAATTTCTCCTCTGCACATAATTTACAAAATTTATGGCCTGCTTTATATTTGCGGCATTTTTTTTAATATTTCCCATTTAAGGATGGGTTCTATATTTGGTTTTCCATACATAGGTAGATAGCGTGGTACTATGTTTAATTTTTTCGTTTTTAAATATAAATATATATATATATATATATATATATATATATATATATATATATATATATATATATTTCGTTTATATATATATATATATATATATATATATATATATATATATATATATATATATATATATATACGGTGGGGGAAATAAGTATTCGTACACATATAAAATTGTATTTTTATAAGTGTAAAAACCTTAACTAAAACAAATTTTGATACATTTTATGTGTAAAGATACATTTTATTAAAAATAGTAATAAACTTAATTAATTCTTATTCTAACAGAAATTAATGCATTTTTTTCATTTTTACTGATGAAAAAAGTATACGTACAAAACAAAAAAGTATATTAACTTAATTTAATACTTTGTGTAATATTCTTTATTGAGTTTAACAGCTACCAGTTTATTCCTGTACGTCTCAACTAATGAGTTGCACACATTGTGTGGTATTTTGTCCCATTCTTCTTGGCATATTGTCTTCAAATTCTTATCATTTGTTGGTGCTCTTTTCTCAATTTGAATTTTCAAATATCGCCATAAATTCTCGATTGGGTTCAAGTCTGGGGACTGACTTGGCCATTGCAAGACATCAACGGTACTTTCAGCTAACAATTTCTTTGTAGATGTAGCTGTATGCTTAGGATCATTATCCGGTTGGAAAACCCAATCAGGAGGTAGCCTAAGTCTCTGAACAGAACGCATTAAATTGTCTTGCAGGATTTTCTGGTATCTTTCGGCATCCATCTTGCCATCTATTACTGATATTCTGTCAAAACCTTTTACAGCAAAATAGCCCCAGATCATGATACGGCCATCACCAAACTTTACAGTTGGCAACATTTTCTTTGGTAAGAAGGCTTCAACGTCCCTTCTCCACACACGATTTCGATAATTATGACCAAACAACTCTGTTTTAGTTTCATCTGTCTATAGTACTTTTTGCCAAAACGAATATTCTTTATCCTTATGCTCCCTAACGAATTTTAGGCTAGAATCTCTGTGTCGTTTCAAGAGGAGTGGAGTCATCCTTAGGATGCGTGATTTCAGACTGTTTTTGTGTAGTTCATTACTTATTGTACGCTTGGTTACTTTAATCCCTAATGCACGCAGATGTTCCTGCATCTATTCCCGGGTAGCCTGTGGATTTTGTTTGATCTGGCATCCTAATATCCTTGCTGATCGTAGAGAAATCTTAATCGAAGCACCTGTTCGTCTTTGGTTTTCGACGCTGTTACGAGTTTTAAACCTTGCAAGGAAGGAAGCAATTGTAGTAAAAGGAATATTCAGGTTGTTAGAAATCGTTCTGTAACTGTTCCCATCTTTCCTAAGAGACAAAATGTGTTGTTTTTGTGAAATAGACAATTCTTTACCTTTCGGCATTATAAGAACCTTCTCGAAAGACTAGAAATTGCAGAATGCTCTGATAATGGCTAATAGCGTTAACTATAATTACTGATAACATTACTGGAACATTCTAGAATATACTTTTTTCATAATTAATTGATTATTTTTTTCTAATATTTGATTTGTACGAATACCTTTTTCACCAGTTAGAATTTAAAAAAAGCATTAATTTCTGTTAGAATAGGAATTAAATTTATTATTACTTTTTAATAGTATGTGCATTTATACATAAAATGTCCCGAGATTTGCTTTATTTAAGGCATTTACATTTATAAAAATACAATGTTTCCAGTGAACGAATATTTATTTCCCCCCATTGTGTATATATATATATATATATATATATATATATATATATATATATATATATATATATATATATATATATATATAATTGTTAATATTTTAGATAGTTCAGGTCTTTAATAGTTCAATATGAATAAATACAAAAAAGAAACCTATCTTGACCGATGCATTTCATCCTCTGTGGGATTTAATCAAGGTAAATGCAAGGATTTCATTTTCTAACAATTATTCAAATACAAGAGCAAAAATTTTATAGTCTTTTCGATTTTATTTCACTTTAAGAACGCTCATATATATTCATCAGGTTAGCGGAAAATGTCAAGCAAGATATGGATGAACCGAAGTGACACAATTCAATATCTAATTAACGAATGCAAGTATTAGAATCCTCTTAGCACAATAGGACATTTTAAACATTAAATATTAAATAATAAAACTCACTCACCAAAAAGATTTAATGTTTATTTTCTAAACATAGCAAAACAGTTCCAATTGTGTCTATTTCTCAAATCATACCTTCTGCAATATGTAATTAATTATTTCTTTAAATGCTCTGAACGGTGACGGCTCACAAGTTGAAGGTAATAACTAGCAATGTATACTTATATTTTTCGTTTTTTATTCTGATAAAATGGACAGGAAGGAAACTATATGAATGGTTTCAGAACATATTAAATGAAAGTGAGTGAAAGTGATTAAGCATAAATTGTAAAGAAACAGAATGTATAGTTATCAACAAGAAGAACTTTTCAATATGCTATGAAATGGAGATGCGAAAATCAAGCGTGAAAATCTAAATATCTGGGAACAGATTTAATAGAGAGCGAATAATGTGAGACTAAAATTCAAGTGTTATTTGAAATAACAAAATATACCTGCCAAATGCTAAGTAATTAGAAAATGGTTTCGATAGGAACAAATGAAAGAAGGTTAAACTGGCAATCTCTTAAAAGATTAAAAACAGACTTGATTCAATAGAAATGTTTTTCTACAAAAAGATTTCGAGAATACCATAGATTAAACATCTGAAAAATGAGGAAGTTTAATGAAAGTAGAAATAAATTAAAAAAAAAAAATCTTTAAAAAGGAACACCTGAAATATCTTGATGACATAACGAGAAAAAAGGCATAAGAGAATTTGACACTGACAGTACATCTTGAAGGTGAGAACGACAGAGGGAAACAGCGAGGAATTAACCTAACGTACTTTTGGGAATGGATGGCGGAACGGGGATTATGTGTGATGTTGAAAATATATAAGAGAAACAAATGGTAGGAAATTGTGGATAGCCGTTATGTCTACGTCCTCTAGGGACCCGGCACATTAAAGAAGTTATTTAGCAACTCTTACTTCGGCTTAGAATAAAGTAACACTAATTGTCCTTCCTTGTCCTTGTAACGGAATTCACCCGATGTGGGTTGAGCCGGCTCCAATATTGGAGTTTCATGGGAATTTGGAATTCACAAGTGAAACCCCAACCTGCATCTATAACACATGAGATTTGATAATAGTAGTGAAGGTTTCGTGCAGGACCATCCAAAATCTTTGAAGGGCCGATTACAGAGACCTGGTGCACTACGGGCCACAAGGTCCCCAAACGACCCTCCGCAGGTTTTGAATTCAGAGTTTTCCTTGTCCTAGATCAGTTACCATCCACTAATTGGCAATAAATTGTTTCTTTTCTTTTAATCAGCTAGTTAGATAATTCCTTTGTCCTTGAAAATCAACTTTCAAAACAAGGTGTTTCACTTGGGCACGAACACTATATTCTAGCGACCGTGCGATGTCGATCATTATTTCAATCACCACATCAGATTCTTTTTCGTTAGATCAACCTTCTAAAATGCCAACGTCATGGTTACGCCTAGTGAGAATCGAAGTTGGCCAACAGTATGACCAAAAAATATACTGGATATCGGAATACGTTTGACGAATTATATTTTTTTTTACTGAGAAATGCAGTAGATAATTCGATCCCTGAAAGAAGTAGAAGTGATGTCTTCATACTTTTTATTTATATACCGTGACGGGACAAAATATTTACGAAAAACCGTACTGATATAACTTTTGTGTTCTGTGATATTACCATCGACCTTGAGATCTTTCACGCTGTCAAACATTCGCAGAGTTTCGGCCAGCGAGAGCGAATAAGCAAATAAGGAGGGTTCGGCATTTATCTTCCTGCAATCTCCTGAGTTTTCGCAGCAAACTATATTCGATAACCAATATTATTTTCCACCAGTGAAAGTCATTAAATTAAGCCAGTTATGGCAAACGCCAACGTTTCTCTTGGAGTAATTGCTCTCTAGATTCGCATGTAAATATTTGACGTAATCAATTTGTACAAGGCAACATTTAAAGTGAAACCCGCAAGGGATGTTTTCTATAAGAAGTAACATGTAACACTATCTCACTGGGCACTGCATTGGGAAATGCGCACCATTCCACCTTCGTCATTAATAACCTTTCTTTAACTTTTCGAAAGTTTTATTGCCGTTTGTCTGTGGAAGGTCAACAAAACATAATGTATGTGGATTCGCATTAAAGATTTATATCCAGTCAAACTACCATTGTTTACCTGGTGGTCGAACAAGTTGCATGATTCTCTCTGATATCTGATTCTTCTAATTTTTAACCGTGCTTGTGGCATAATCCGCTACCGTTGTGTGATGGGATCAGTAAATAACAAGTTTAGTTTCTGCTTCTCACTTCTTTGCGATGTTTCTGTTTTCGGAAATTCTAAGATTAAAAAAAACCCCAAAAAACTATGAGGATGACTGTTCCCGGGAATACCAACCCTCCGCCAGCACATGTGTCATGACACTAAATAGAGAACCCTACACGCATGCCACCAATCTGCCATTGGATGGGATGCCACTAGCGTTTATCTCTGGTAGCCGCTGTCGTATTCGTCTCGGTATTCGTCACTTGCGGATCCCTAGTGGCTCACCGTGGGCCCGTCGATGGCTGCCACAAGAGGATCGCGGGTCAATGTCTTGCGTGTTGGGAAGGTAGGTTAAATATCGAAGCCAGCGTGACTGTTGTCGCGAGAACTGTTTAGTATCCTGCCACTGTGGGAGAACGAATGAATAGCGTCATAAACCTTTGTCAATCCATCGCATATCTGTGGTGCAGAAAGTACTCTCTGGCGCATATAATACATATTTATGCTCAACTAAAGTCGAGATTTTAGTCTGTCGTAATTGACTCAATAATATATGTAAATAAATAAGGACACCTACTAAACTCCATCCGTAACATTCTCCTTGATAATACTAATATAATAGTCTCATTCACATATAAAAAAAGGTTAAAATAATGGATGCATTATTAATAAAATGAAAAAAATGTCAACACACAATAACATCACCAGTGAAGACGGACACAATGTGCTGACCTTTTTTGGAAAATAATACATTCCTATAATTCTAGATACATATAAATACAATCCATATATTCAGTTACACGTAAAAATAAAATCATCTTTGATAATGGCTAAAAGTATAGTCGAATCCGCTGGTGGAGTAACGGATAGCGGCTCGGATTGAGGAATCGGAGAGGCGAGTTCGAATTTCAGTCTATTCCGTTACATTCACTTACATTCTATGAGTAAATAGCAGGAGAGACTGGGTTGTATAGCCTTCGATGGCAAATAGCCTGAGTTCAAAACCTCTCTGGCGGACGTTGCACCAGGTCTCTGTATTCGGCACTTCAAAAATTGTGGTTAGTTCAACACTGTAATCAAATCATATGTATAAGTTGTTGTTTCCTAGGTACTTTGTACCTTATACGTCGTGGTATCGCGGTGAAGCCGGTCCGGCAGTGGGTTTTCACTCTCTTCCACCGCCTAACCGATCTTAGGATCACTAGTAGGCGCGGGGCAATGCTCCGCGTCGATCTACGACTGGAGAGTCCACTATATATATATATATATAAAAGGAGGTTACAATTTGTTTTTCTACTGGTTGATCTGATTTGGGAGAGAGGCTGCGTGATTTGGGATAAAGACGAAGTAGTAATGTTATAATAGATTTTGCCTAATAATTTCCCCCCTGCTACTGTTTTATTCAACATACTTATGTCATTAAAAATAGACATTCAATAGATATTTGTTATTAAAATGTAACACGTATGTTACATAAAAGCTATTACATTTGTATAAAAAATTTCATGCACTAAATATTAAAATCTTATTGGTAAACGGGCCTAGTCCGTACGGAGTATTCTTAAGCAAATTTGTCTCTTTGCCAATTATTACTACGTCGTTAATCCAGTCTTTACCATGGCCTTGAGCCTAAGCTGGCGTTTATTAGAGAAAGGATGCCTCAGCAAAGTTGGTCAACTTGGTATGGAAATAATGCTTAATATTCCACCATTATTCATGAGGAGTGAGTTACGTATTATTTGTTCCATACTCGTGTCAAACTAAGTTAATTTGTATTAGACATATATCAGCTCTGGGTGATAAATATTTAAGTGACCGTGCTGTGGGGTAAAAGTTAATGATTTCGTCTTATTAGGCAGAGGGTGCATCAAACGCGTGGTAATGTTGAGTGATGTACGCTAACTGATTAATATGTTTGTAGTTCAAGGGCACCAGAGCAACATTTAAACTCAACAGGGTTTCTCCCAACGGGAATATAAGAAATTTCTTTCTTTTGTTTTGCTTCTGTCTATATCCGTCAACCTCTTGCAATTTGTCTAGTTTAGTTCTCCATTTACCTCTTTGTCGTTGACTACAAATCAGCATGAATCTGACGACCAAATGCACCATTCACTATATTGCTTCTTCTATTATAACCAGCTCACTTATTCACAATCCCTGACTATTGGTCCTTTGTACTCTCTAATGTTTATTTCCTCCTTTCTTCAGTTCATTCATAGCCATTTGCTTCTAATCTATGTTTTTTTTTTGTTTTTTTTTTTTCAGTTTTTTATTAGTATCCTACAGTCATTGATGTTGTAAACAAATATATAAGTAATTTGTTTTTATATATTTAATAAATTAAATGTTTGCATATTGGGTTATCCTGAAGTTTAAAATTGAAATCAATTAACAGCGAATGAGTTATTGGCTGTTAAATTTTTGGATGATCACGTTATATAAGAGACTTTGACCGTCATTGATGAAAGAATTGCATTGGGCAAAAGAAGAAAAACAAAAACATAGCGCAACTAATTTTCTGGGGTTAAATTCAACCTGTCAAGAACATTAAGTAATGACATTCTTCATCAAGGGTAATATGAGAGAAACGGATAACAGTGACGCATGCAATGGAGTTTCGAAGAAAAAGTGTCAATTTGCACGGATGTACATTTCAGTATATGTTTTCTGATTTCATGTCTGTCGTGGATAGGACATTTTTCAAAACTGTCCAGTTCATCGATTGCGTAGTAGACATCAAAAGGTTTCTAGGAGATGAAGCGATATTTTAATTTTAATGATATAAAATCCAAAGAGAAAAATCATTAAAACAATGTTAAATAATATTAAAAAAAAATGCATCTGTTTTCACACTTGAAACCTAAATATTTCATTCTGGAATATCGCCTAACATATCAGTTGGTATATTAGGCGATTAATTTAAAAAAAACAAAAGAAAACATTAATGTAATTGATAGTAGTGAATTACTTTGTAAATGCGCATGAAAAGCGCTCCGTTATAGTCAATATAAAAATTAACTTTAAATATATGTAAGGGAGGTAACTCACTTTATATTTTTTATATGTTTTGAATTACTCAACATACAATTAAAAAAAGAAAACAAATTCTTAATAAGATTAATAAGAACACAATGAAACAGATTCATAAATTTGAGAGGATTAAAATAAATAATGTCTAGATTATTCAACCAAAGATTCTTCAATATACAGAGTGCCATTTGCAAATTGTCGCGATTATATATTTCTAATTTCGTGTATGCGCGTTGTTGCTTTTGTTAAAATGTGGAATTCACTGTATAAGAGGATCGGTAGTGCACCGTCTGTGAGAAAAAGAACACAATGACGCAATTCACTCTGACTGAAATTTGGAAACGTTATGCTGTATAGCTTGGTAATCGCATCGGGAGCTTCTATATGAATATTTCAGACTGAGTGTCAAATTGAAGGCAATACAGAGGATTCGTAAGCAGCTGTATGAGTCTAATGGTGATTACGAATGTACGGCATCCCGGAAAACTCACTCTGATCGTTCTGATTATCAAAAAATCCTTAATTTTTTGGTAAGGGTCTCAGGCTCACCACGGAGGGTTACTTCAAGTGCCTCGACGAGGTAGTGCTGCCCTGTGTCAAGAGAGTGGCTGCTATTAGGCCCCATTTTCTGGCAACGGGACTCTGCACCATGCCGCCCAAGAAAGGGAACTAACTCATGAGTGTCAGGTAATTTCTGCGATCATATCAGCCGCTAACTCATCAGACTAGAATATCAGAGTGTTTAGATAGCAATCTGGGGACAGTGCAGATGATGCTGTGTCCCCAAATTATGTATCGAGAGTTATGGAAAAACAAATATCTTATCAGCATCATGGTGTTTCCAGTGATCACGAGTGAGGGCGAAGTTGTGCTTTCTTCTTCAACATGGCTTCAGAATCAACACGAAGGCATGTACCAAGTATCTGAAGAAGTAGTATTACAGTGGGTCACGATGGTGTCTACTGGAAGACAATATGTCTACATGACTCTGCCACAGAAGCAGGAGGAACTAGTCATGGCTGGCAGACAATTTCTGCAACCACATCACCCATTATATCTGGCCACATAACTCCCTAGACTGCAACCCCCTTGATTATTATGTGGGGAATGCAGTTGAACAAGATTTAAAAAAAAATCCTTCTAACACCAAAGACGAACAGATGTCAAGTGTTACGGCAGAATTCACCGACCATGACAAGGAGACCGTCCACAATAATTGCAGAAGATTCCCATGTTGTCTGGAGGCCGGGGTTGAAACCAGTGGGGATTTTACTGAATAAATATACTCTTTAGTATTTCAAGACATGTTTGTGTAATTCTGGTAAATATATCTCTTAAAATAAGGTGTGCGTGTCAATTTTATTTTTGTGTAATTTAAGCGACAATATATCCATCACACACTGTATTACGTAAAGGTCAGTCTTATTAGACTGACCTATATGGACAAGATTCCACTCATTAATTAATTCCTACTGTAGACGTCTGCATAGATACATTCATGTCTCTTCATCACCCACGGAGCGAATTCTTAGTTTACGTTGATTCTATGCTGAGAAGGTCAAAAGGTCTGTGAAAATCCGCAATGTCGGTTGTGATCTTCAATTAAACAAAGGCAGGTACTTTATGAGGCTTTCATGCACAGCCTTCAATGATTACTGGACGACCATCGATGCAACCTACGCTATTTCATTCAAAAGGGGTGTATCAATATGGGGTAATATTTTCAAGAATTTCCCAACTGTGCCGCTCGAAGGATCACTTCGCAAGAATGATATAATCAAAAAGTCGACTTCTTGTTAAGGTGTAATCCCGATACTGATCTCATGGGTGGGACATTAATGTTCAATTATCTATGACACGCCATGTATAAGGAATACAGACCTCACGAAAAATGTGAAGAGGCACTAGAATTTTATAATCTACTATTCATTATATGAAGAAATTGATCTTCTATTAAATTTTCGGCTTAATTTAAGGATATATTTGGCTATTTCTTTTCTTACCTCTAACGTTTATGGGTTTTTACGATATTGGTATTCATTTTAGTTAACATAATTATATTATTCTATATATAATAAAATTTTTATTTGTGGATTTGTCTATGTTTCTTTTACTTCCGACTATCAAAAGAATGAAATCTAAGTAAAAAATATATTAGATTTAATTACATTTTATTGTAGTATAAGTCGTGATATTTTACGTTACATTAAGAATCTTCTTACGAGTTTGCTTTTGAAAAAAAAAACAAAACGATTTGATTCCCAAACGTATATATATATATATATATATATATATATATATATATATATATATATATATATATATATATATATATATATATATGATTGGTGTATACGGAATAGATTCTAATAATTACTATTCTTAAAAGAGTGATCAATACAGAGTAGAGCGAATATGATTGTTTATTTTAAAAATTCTAACATAAATATGTTATAAAATCATTAAAAAAATAGCCATTTTGTTTCAACACCTCCAGTGTCTTATCAAGTGATGATGTTGAATGTAGATTGTGGAACGTACAACTTACAATCTACAATCAACATCATTACTTGATAAGACAACAGAGACACAAAATGTCTATTGTTGTAGTGATTTTATAACATATTTATGTTATTATCTTTAAATAAATAATTATATATATATATATATATATATATATATATATATATATATATATATATATATATATATATATATATATATGTATATATATATACAGAGTATTATATATACAGGAAGTTTGGACAGTTTATCCACAACTTCCAGTACTATAGCCAACATCTCATTCAATATATATATATATATATATATATATATATATATATATATATATATAGAGAGAGAGAGAGAGAGAGAGAGAGATAGATAGATAGATATCGCATGTAACAGTAAAATTATAAACCTCGCAAGATGTATAATATAAAAAAAAAACCTAAACTAATTGAGTCTCACAAGAAAACTATTTCCACTTTGTCATAGATTTTTTCGATATATATATATATATATATATATATATATATATATATATATATATATATATATATATATATATATATTATAATAATTCCGTGCCAATTGTGAGTGTCCTCACTAGTTATTACTACGTTCCATGATGAACCATCGCACCTCTGCCCTCACATATTTACTGAATGTATGGTTTAAGTGAGTGGCAAATCACGTTTGCCCGTGTCTTGGTCACCACAACAGAACGTCACTGATAAGGACATCCTGATTTCTCCATTAGAGGTGGCTAGTCTGTTGATCCATCTGGGAAATAACGTCCCTTCCATTAAAATAATGTGAATAATCCCATTGTCAAAGATTGGACAAAACTCGACAAGCTGGCAGATCTTAAGATCTGCATTAGCAGCAACGATGAAACGAATCTTCATCCAATTTATTACCGTATCTGTTTAGATCTATGTTAGCATTGCGCAGAAATTGAGAAAAAGATTATAAAGGAACGTAATTGAAGTTGCTACCTGTTGCAGTAAACCTATCAGGGAGACACTACCCAATGAAAATAAGTTACACCTCATACTATTCTAGAGATAAGAGCAAGTTCTGTGTGAAATGATACTTTATATATATATATATATATATATATATATATATATATATATATATATATATATATATATATATACAGACACACACACACACCTGGTATAAATCTTAAGATCAGATACAAAAGGGTTAAAAAATGTAAAATACTGTTACTTAGCGAAACATATATATTTAATTATAAAATGTAGTTTATCAAAAATCAAGTTAAAATGTTAAGCTTTTAATAGATTAATTTAAACAACCATTCAAGTGAGCATTGAAGTCAAAACCAAGTGGTAACGGTCTGTTCCATGCTTATACGTAATTTCATTTTTTCCCAAGTACCAAGTATTTTTAATCGCATAGAAGTTCATCTTCAAATGTGAATTGGTGAGACAAAAACTTAATGTAATTGATAGGTGTGAATTATTTTGTAAATGCACATGAAACGCTTTCTGTTATAGTCAATACGAAAAATTAACGTCAAGTATATGCAAGGGAGGTAACTTACATGTTTTATAATTAATGTTTTGAACTCAACCTGCAATTTAACAAAAACAATATGATATCCATATATATATATATATAATGAATAATGGATTTTTATATATTATGAATAAAGAATATGAATATAAATCGGAAAGCTGAGTCACAGTTCCAATTAGGTTCGTAACATTGACAAAGTTATAAACGTACCTGTTCTTCCCGCAGCCTGCTATGTATGAGTTACTTAGTAGGACACGTATATGTACAATCAGTACTATAACTCTGGCTTGAACAAATATTTTCTGGCTTTAAATAATTAATTATTTGTTTGTTTGTTTGTTTGTTTGGGTTTTATGGCATATCAACCACTGTGGGTTATTTAATGCCAAATCCAGTTTATACGAATTTTAAATGCCTATTTTGTATGGAATGAAAAATGTATAGCTGGCAAAATTATTGTTTCAAAAAAAAAAAACGTATAGCTGGCAACATTATTCCTTTACAAAAAAAACGTATAGCTGGCAACATTACTTCTTTCTACAAAAAAACGTATAGCTGGCAACATTATTTCTTTTATAAAAAAAACTATAGCTGGCAACATTTCTTTTACAAAAAAACGCATATCTGGCAACATTATTCTTCTTTTAGAAGAAAAAAAAACGTATAGCTGGCAGCATTATATATTTTTTTTTTTTACAAAAAAACGCATAGGTAGCAACATTATTTTTCTTTTTACAAAAAAACGTATAGCTGGCAACATTACTTTTTTTACAAAAAACGTATAGCTGGCAACATTACGTATAGCTGGCAACACTACTTTTTTGCAAAAAAACGTATAGCTGGCAACATTACTTCTTTACAAAAAAAAACTTAGAGCTGGCAACATTATTGTTTCAAAAACTTAGAGCTGGCAATATTATTGTTTCAAAAACTTAGAGCTGGCAACATTATTTTTCTGAAAACATTATCTGAGACCTTGCTGTTGGATGCAGTTTATCGCCATACCCAGGACGCGGATGTAGTTTACCGTCATACCCAGGACGTATAATTAATTATATACATACATATACATACACACACACACACACACACACATATATATATATATATATATATATATATATATATATATATATATATATTCAAATACATACATACATATATATATATATATATATATATATTGCTTCGTATATATATATATATATATATATATATATATATATATATATATATATATATATATATATATGAAGCAGTATATAAATATTTAATCAGTCCATATAAAGGGAAAATAATTGCATATAAATATTTACACATTTCTGAATGGATTGCAATAAAATATCTTAGAATTAGATGTGACGTTTCAGCAAAATGTTCAGGCAAGACACCAGGGTTCAAATCCCCATTTGTCCATTATGATCTGTAAGCAACATTGACCGCCCACGGCGTGCTTATTGTGTATCGTATTCGTTAATTTTATCACTAATTCTACCGCGAACAATGGCGTGACATCCTCCTTTCAATCAAGACCGCTCACGAAATTTAAAGTGCTGCCATTTTGTGCAAGGCGAAAAGATCAGTTTTGGAATTAATTTCCATTTAAAAAGGTCTTCAACTCACCTTAGAGCTATTGAGAATGCGGTCACAAATTGTCATTTTTTACCGCCTACTGTTCGACGCCGTCATAGATCTAGTCATCTTCTATTCCATTCAAGACTTGATTTATATTTCTACAATTTCGTCTACCCAGGGGTCTGTCCATTTTGACTGCCCGTTTTTCTGTCTTGGCAGGCGGCCATAACAGCATGGGCTTTCGGTAGCAGATGTGGTTGTGTACTAGAATAAAATACACTTAGTATCTTAAAATACTTGACTATTTATCTTATTACGCTAAACTTATATTTAGTGGACGCATACATTTGATTAGATATCCATATGTTTTTTTTTTAATAGTGAGATTAATATCTACCAACCTTCAGAACGATAATAAAGGTCGTAACAAGAATGGAGTCATTACACTGATCTTCTATCAGCGAAAGGTATTTTCAGCTAAAACTTCTATAAATTTAGGTCATGTATATATGGATAGAGAAAGAGAAACAAAGAGACAGAGCGAGGGAGACACATGACATATACACCCCCATGTATATATATATATATATATATATATATATATATATATATATATATATATGCAAATTAAGCCTGGAGACTATAGTCCAAATTATTAGAGCATCCCGCACCGGATCCGGACACGCAGTTCTGAAATATTTGATTCCCAAGATTTCATTATTTTTATTGTTTTTGGATTCCGTTATTTGGCTTATAATGATAAAAAAATCAATTCAATAACTCATGTTCAAATGGCAAATTTACTGTTCTAAAATAACAATGTTTCAAAATAAGTTTTCGTTTATTCAACTTACTTGTAGAGAGAGTAGCCCAACATGTCACAACATTTTGAAATCAGGCCGATCTCGTAATCA
>OZ010595.1:60703047-60708047 GCA_963932145.1 Acanthosepion lycidas
ATTTACATTATTCAGATTATTGTCCTCATCTTTGTTGCCATATTTATTACAACGAGTCGGTCGTAGTACGCTCCGGCCTTCTTCAGCTTTTTGGAATTTCGAACTGATCCCTTTATTTCGCTCACTATGGTTGACTGTTATAGTTCCACATGCCATGTTTAATAGTTGTTAGTTATCAGTTATCTCCTGTTAATTCCCCTCTGCAAGTTCTCCACTGCCTTAACCGGGTATTGAACTCAAACTCTTTGGGTTCTGTCACTGGATCTAACCAACACCTTTTATCCAATGTACCATGTGTCCTTGCTCTTCCACTTAATTAAGTCATTATTTATCTTCAGGTGAATGAGTTAGATACTAAAATGCGAAACCTGATTTCCAAAGTGGAGCAATAGTTAGTGCTCGGTTAACGGGGGCATTTGTGATGAAAACCTCTGAATTATCGAATGTGTCACGAGCTGTAGTGTCAACGATTGACAGCTTACACAAAATAAGGCAAGACGTCATCAGCAAAGCAGAATAGAGGACGGAAACCAAAGTTTACCGAAAGAGATCGACCAACTTTTAAACGATTTTTTGGGGAAAAAAACACAAGAGTGAAGCAGATTAGAACTCATTACTCACCAAACCAATACAGCTTCTACACGCAGAGTAAGTCAATAGCTGCACAAATCTGGTATCCACGGAAGAGTGGCAATTGCAAAACATCTGATCACAAAGCTGAACGCCAAGTTGTGAAAAATGGAGTGATGATAAAAACTGGACACTCGATGAATCTTTAACGTTATTCCGTACAAACAGGCGTCTTTGTGTATGCAGAACACAGCGTGAAGCCTATTATCCGGATGACGTATTTCAGACAATCAAACATGGAGTTGGCTCAGTAATTATTTGGGCAGCAATTTCTTCTTCACGCTTATTGGTAGAATTACTGTAGATAAATATCTCGATATTCTCAATGATAATGTCTTTATAATAGCTACTATAGTGTTGACAGAAAATACCATATTCCAAGATGACATTGCAATCTATACACACTGCAAAAAGTGAAGTCATGCTTTGATGACTTTCATAACGTAATTAAGCATCTTCCATAGCCAGCACAAACACCTGATCTCAATATAATTGAATCATTATGGGAATACTAGAGCAGAGATTGAAGAACAGAGTTCCTTCCCCATCGTTGCTGAACAAACTTTCCAAGATTTTGATTGTTCGACTGGCAACAAGTCAAAACTTGATTCTATTCCACGTAGAACTAAAGGAGTTTTAGAAGCTAATGTCTGTCCAACACCTTATTAGGCAATAAATAACTGTTTAAGCAAGGTGTCACATTATTTTTGTCTAATCCTGAAAATAAAAGAAATTTAAACAGCTATAGCATATTTCGCTCATTTATTAACATCAATACACGGAAGGTCATTCGTGAGTATGAACAGATTTGATGAAAAGTTAGCAGACATAATGTATGAAATTTATTCAGTCAAACATTTCTAAATATATACATATATACAATGGGAATTCAGAGCAGCATGAATCCATCCAGTTCTTATCTCAAATAACAATTGAAAAGAGATTGTTTAAACAACACAACGACTACCCAAAATTCATATTAAAAAAAAATTAAAAAAACAAATGAAAACTACAGACAAAAGTTCATTTTCTCCATCAAGACATTCATTTCTGTAGTTCTCTGCTACCAGCAAACATTTTGTTTCTCCTGATGATGGCCATATTGGCCGAAACTAGTCGAGGTATCTAAATGAAATAATAATAAAAGCGAAAGAGTATTAATATACAATCCAATATATATATACATACATATATCTATCTATCTATATATATATATATATATATATATATATATATATATATATATATATATATATATATATATATATATATATGTGTGTGTGTATGTGTGTGTGTATGTGTGAGGTTAAACTCATTTTTGTCATGCTCCCTGTCATCTCAACTGAGCAATGCTGAGAGGAAAAAGATCATTCAGGCTTTTATTTATGATACCAATATTCATACTCTGCCTTCCATCTTCAAAGTCCATTCGAGAACCCTCAAGAAAACGGTGAATGAGTTTAAAAAAAGAGAGAACAGTAGAGCGGAATACTGGATCAGGAGGTCACAACAAGAAGGGCGTGTCATCATTTTAATTTAGAGCTAAAGAGATCAATTAAAAATGACCCAATTCAATCAATAAGATTTGCATCATTTTAATTGAGAGAGGAGTTTCAGTTATGACAGTCCAAAGAGGAGTGAAAAGAGACATGAAATTGAAATCGTACGTGAAACTTGCGAGGCACCTTAAGATGGTTTCAGATGAGTTTGAAAGTACTTGGGAAAATAAAATTATTTGAAAGACAAATGTAGGTATTTTTCGTAATCAATTTTCAACAGCTACCAAACATTGATTCTTGGACTCGAAAGGATTAAATAAAATAATCAAACATAGCATGTCTAAATTATTTTACCAAATCTAAAATAAAAACATAATTGGAAATGACGGAATTGAAAAGCTTGCTAATTTTGCAAGCTGATCACATTATTTTGTCTAGCCCCTGTATATGTCTACGAATGAAAGCAAAATGATTTTTTTCTGATGCATTTTGTGTTCTTATCGACTATATCAAAGGATGAAACGCGTCGGTAAATAATTTTTTTTAATTTTGTCGTTATTTATATTATATTTTAAAGATGTGTTTTTATTTATTTACACACATATATGCATTCACTAACACACACATATACAAACGAATATATATATATATATATATATATATATATATATATATATATATATATATATATATATATATATATATATATATATGGAAATGTCATGATGACATTTATGACCTTAGGTATGTAGTCAGGACCCGAAAGGAATCAAAGGAAATAAAACAAGGAGAAGAATATAATGAGAGACTTTTATTTAAGTTTTTATTCCACCCAAGTGAGTCCCTAGCTTCTGATTACCAAACATAAAACCGCTTTTTCAATATAGATTATGCTATTCTACTCCACAGCGGTATGGGCCAAATGTCTAAAGTCTGTCATCAAATTATCCTCCTATTTAAAATATCTCTTATCTCTATAAGCCTACGTGTGGGGGCACGACGTGTACGGCCAGATCTTCTGGAAACTACAACTTCTATAACAGCGTCACTGAGGTTTCGCATAGTGCATTACCAGGATGGATACGAATGGCTTCGAGATTTTTTTTCGGCAAAACTGGATAATCTCCAAGGGAAACCGAAGGTATCTCTCGGGATTCTTGCACTTGATATTCGTGTATCTCTTGAGCTTTCCCCTCAATATGTGCCTGAAGTAGAGCTTAAAGTCGAGTAGGTACTGTCGTCTCTTCGCCATTTTTATATTGAATATACGCGTAATGTGAATTTACTTGAATAAGCCCTACTTTTGAACAAACAATCCGTCTTGTTCGTTCAAATATGACGCTTCGGGAAAACAAGTCAAGGATTTCATACATGAGACAGAGAATTTCCGGTTGAAGAACCACGAGAGTAATTAAAAATCCTATTAAAAAACTGCAAAGTATTGAATGACTTGAATGAATGGCATTAGGTAAAGCTGTTTGCCAATGTTGATCGGAGAGGCCACGTGATTTCAAAGCCATGGAAATTGTCTTCCATATTTTTCCATTGAACATTGCTTTGAGGATTATGACTTGTGGTTTTACTACAGATAATTCCCTTATCAATTTAAAAACCTAGTAATTCCTTGCACATAAGGATGATCTCCTGCCCGAGTTGATGTAAGCATGTTTGCCAAATATATATTAGTAGGTTGGTGCAAAAATAATGACGTAATAATGTCGTTTTTTGACGTTAAAAAATACGTCAAAAAACGACATTATTACGTCATTATTTTTCACCAACCTAATGGTGCAAAAATAATGACGTAATAATATCGTTTTTTGACGTATTTTTTAACGTCAAAATACGACATTATTACGTCATTATTTTTGCACCAACCTAATAGTATAACCGAAAGACAGAGAGAATTAATATTAATGAAAACAGTCATTTTTGTATAGAAGAAAAAAAAAAGGAACTTCTAATATTCATTTATAATGTTGAGAAAGTAATGATTTCTATTGCGCATGATCCCTTCCGATCCATATGTTCTTCCTCTAAAGACTGAGTAGCTTTGGTCAAATTAGTATTTTCTGGTCAATGAACGTTTGGCTCGCTATCGGCAAATACAGTTCAGGATGTAATTACTTTTTCTCACATCTTCAACTGAATATGATATATTTTTTTTACTTTCACATAATGTTGAAGGCGGGTGATAATAAACTTGGAAATTTACTAAAAGATAGTCGATATTGATATACTTCCTCGCAAACTTAGACATAAAGAATGTCCCAGGAGAGGTGTTCGCCCGGACTGCTCCCTATCGGATTTCAAAATTATAGCAAGACATCTCCAATCCTCCATCGTAATATTTAGTCGTTCAGTATCTTAATTTTGTGTCTTTAATCAAATATGTAACTCATGAACCATGTGTCTTTTCTCTATGAAATATCTTCGGGTCAAGTAATGATTCCAGTTTTAAAAAACATCAAAGATTGCGTGAGGTTCTTTCTCTACAGTAGGATAGCATGTCTAGGGGCCCTGAAAAGCTCTTCAAAAGCCTACTGCACATCCAATATAAACGAACCGCTGTTATAGCATTTTCAGATGAATCAGTTGTTTCCACTTCACATGGTAGGGACTCGTCGCTCGCCCGAACTGGCGAATTTCTTACATCTTCCTTAAGGACACAGTAAGCTGTTTCTCTTTATGTTACAAGAAATATAGTACTAGCAGTCAAAGTGTGGATCGTACTTGAGTAATTATATATCCATTTAGAATAGTAAGCAAAGAGACCTTGAGTTCGGTGGAGTATTTTATGTCTAGAGGTACTAGTAGTACGCTTAAGGAGAAAAGACGTTCAGAGACTGGATATTTTTCTCCCCTCTCTAC
>OZ010595.1:60713047-60725547 GCA_963932145.1 Acanthosepion lycidas
AGACAGACAGGAGGAAACAGCAGATAAAACACCTAAAGAATTTGTGTAAATGGATGGCAGATCAGAAACGATATGGGATAGCAAAAAGATAAAACTTACTAAATGTTACAAGGAATAGGAGGTTGTGGAGAGCCATGATCAAGATTGCATATTAAAAGTCGTAAAAAGAAAAAAAGAGGGTTACGACGACAATAACTGAAGTTTTCAGCTGCTGCTTTTATTTTTGCAGAAAATTTCCGAGATTCCTAGAAAATTAGCATGTGACAGGAGAGAATTGTTGAAAGTAAGATGAGAAGATTGATTCCTCCTTGCAGGACCAATCCTTAAAGAATCAAAATCAATACATTTATATTAATGCCTTATCTTGAGCTGCGCAGCCATCATTTCCAAGGATTTTCATAGCTCAGACACATTTCTTAACCTGTGTGGGGAATGAATGACATTAAAATTAAAAGCCTTTGATATTTTTCTTACTCAATTTTCTAAATCTAGCAATGAGTTTTTATGTGCATAATATATTAGGTTGGTGCGAAAACAATGGCGTTTTTTGACGTTAAAAATATGTCAAAAAAGGCCATTATTTTTTGCACCAACCTAATATATATATATATGTATATATTAAAAAGATTTTATGTGTGTATATATATATATATATATATATATATATATATATATATATATATATATATATATATATGTATATATATATATATATATATATATACATATAGATATATTAAAAAGTTCTTATGTGTGTATACATACATGCATATATATATATACATATATATATATATATATATATATATATATATATATATATATATATATATATATATACTGTAAAAGTTAACATTAGTGAATACACATATTTGCGTAAACTCAACGCTAATTCTAGGTAGAGTGTCTGCTCAAATATGTGTCTCGACTAAAATTAACGTTTAAAGGGATAAAAATGAACTGGCAAAATAAATAGAAAATGTATGTATGTATGTATGTATCTATCTATCTATCTATCTATCTATCTATCTATCTATCTATCTACACACAATCTGTTCATTATCTATCTATCTATCTATCTATCTATTGAGAAAACCTAATAATTCTTAAAAATTTAATTAAGTAACAATAAATCTACAATCAGTTCTTGATTATAGTATTGTTCATGAAAATCCGAGCTGTCCTATCGGTGAGACATTATATATATATATATATATATATATATATATATATATATATATATATGTGTGTGTGCGTGTGTGTGTGTGTGTGTGTGTGTAAATAAATAAAAGGAAAGAATAGCAAGATATATAATCCGGTGTTCTTATAGATATTTGTATTTTTACAAAATAGTGTTCAATGTAAATATACAGAGCATTAAAATTATAAATTTATTGATTTAAAATATGTTTTTTTCCGCTACACAGTTCTATAACTTGCTTTTATTTACAATATGTATGTATGTATGTATGTATCTATCTATCTATCTATCTATCTATCTATATATGGGTGTGTGTTTTTGTGTTTGTGGTTGTGTGTGTGTATGTGTGCGTGTGTGAGTTTGTGTGTGTGTGTGCGAAACATTTCAGTTGAAGATGAACAGAGCATGGTACTTTAATTCAATTTAATTCAAATAATTATATTAAAGTTTTTGGTTCTTGTTTTGAAACATGAGAACACATATGTAGCGATGGAATCATATTTTATATATATATATATATATATATATATATATATATATATATATATATATATATATAAAATAAAGAGGTTATAGTTGTTCCAACGAGAGAAATTGTGTGTATATTAAAAAGAAGCGAGAAACCGCCAATGTTTTCGTTGTAATGTAGATTTTATTAAAATATCCACATTACAACCAAAAACATTTCATTTCCCTTCTTTTTATTATATATATATATATATATATATATATATATATATATATATATATATATATATATATATATAAATTGAAGAGGTTATAATAGTTGCAACGAGAGAAAATTGTGTATATTAAAAAGAGAAACCGCAAATGTTTTGGTTTCCAACCAAAAACGTTTCCCTTTTCTCCCTTATATATATATATATATATATATATATATATATATATATATATATATATATATATAAGAATACAGTTTGTAGAATGTAGGTAAATAGTTTGTGTCAATTAAATTGTAAAAAGTAAATGTAATTATACATTTATAATATTTAGTTGCAATGAAATATATTACTTATTTGAGAGCGAAATCAATTTATTTTATACATCTCCAGATTTTTTTTTTACAAATATTCATCAAGTGCAAATTATGAGGATACGTAATCTAGACAACTGATGACCTTAAATTTTATTTTATTTTTTTAAATCGTGGCAGTCTGGAGACCATTATCTCAGGAGTCTGCTCCGTAAAGTAGCGTCTCTCGTGCAGAATCTCTCTGAGTTGAGCTTCTTTTGTACTAAGGAAATAAGAAGGGAATGTGAATACTTCAACCCTATGTAAGCGGCATCGTGATACCTGGTAGTATCTCAACTGCAAGTAACTAAACTGGTGGAAATAAGGAATATTTGACTTGGATCTAGTGATATAATAGCAAGGGCTTTTGAGGTTTTGTGCGTGAGTAAAAGGCTCTTAATTTTAATGTAATTCATCTCCAACAAAGGTCAAGAAATGTGTCTGAGCTATGAAAATCCTTGGAAATGATGGCTGCGCAGCTCCAGATAAGACAGTAATATAAATGTTTTGATTTTGATTCTTTAAGGATTGGTCCTGCTAAGAGCAATCAGTCTTTCTCGTACTGTACGTGGAAGCGACCATTTTCTTAGAATATTTCGAAATGAAAGAATGAAATATGAAAAAGAGGAGAGAAACACCAATGATGTCAGTGTAGATACGAATTTTCAGAGGGAAATACAATTCAGATTAAAAAAAAAATAACAGATAAATCGTAATATTCGGTAAGATGCTTCAAAAGGAATTTTAAACACAACTTCTGCAAGGAATGCGTTGTTGGTAAAAAGAATCCCTGTATATTTTGACATTATTTCGTGAAATATCTAACGAATGAGGAACTATCTAACGAATAACGAATAGATAGCAATAATAAGTATCTCTAATTACTTTCCGAGCTTAACAGAAGAATCGTGATGAAATCGATCTTAAACGAAAATGACATGTTCATCATTAATTAATCATAGCTTAAGATCGGAAGATTATGAGGATTGAAAAACTTTTAGAGTAATTGCACATTGTTATTGCCCTATGTAGAGCGCACGAGTGTTATAAAATCCTCGGAGAATTGTAGTAATATATATTTAAACATTTATAGGCTACAACGATTCAGAGCTTAATCTAACAGTTGGACAATTTTGCTTTTACACGATTTCGACAATTTTGCTGTTACTCCGGCACACACACACACACACACACACACACACACACACACACATATATATATATATATATATATATATATATATACTTAAAATACGGGCAATATACTTATCTATGTATAATTAGATAAAAAGTGCAATATATATATATATATATATATATATATATATATATATATATATATATATATACGGAAATTACGGGCAATATATATATATATATATATATATATATATATATGCATATATGTATGTATATATATGTATACTTACATCAAAAGGGCAATATACATATATATATATATATATATATATATATATAGATAGATAGATAGATAGATAGATAGATAGATAGATAGATACATTTATATATATATATATATATATATATATATATGAGAATGCTATTTGTCGAATATCGATATACTCGTTTCTGTCAACTAAATTCTAAGAAGTAAATACGCATTTAATTCGGAAACTTTGACTGACTTAGTCGCATGGACACCATTTTGCATATTTGGGAACTAAATTAATTTTATTTACATAATCTTGGACGGTGCTTACAAAGTTACATTTTCCAGATTTTGGGAACAGTACAGTTGTGTATCTTTCTACTGATGTTGAGAAATTATTGCAAACCAAAATTGGCTACATTTGCTTTGCATAATGTCAGTGCCGCGTCATGAGTTGAGGTGGAAAATTAAATGAAAATACTTTGAGAATGGAAATACTGTTGATACAATTTAGCTAAATCTATGTAAGCGTCATCTTGAGATAAAATTGCTTACTGTGTTCTATATATCGGTGAAAGAAGCATTCATTTTGTTTGGTTTGTAAAATTGTATATCGGCAACTCTTAAAATTACTTATAGTTACGTAACATTTGTAAAAATGAATTTACATAACTGTATTTTTCTATACACACAATATATATTTTTATATTTTATATTACATAATATAGGCTAAAAAAACAAGTGACAGACTGATATGAGAAAAGATATTGATAAGAATAGTTACTTTTAAGACAAAACGTAATCGTTACAATGCTCGCGAGACACTTTGTATAGAAAATTACTGTTAAAACGCTCATGACCTAAGAGGTATGATATGAAAAAATATGTGGTGGTAGGAAGAGAAGATGATGAAAATTAAGGAGGATACAGACAATTGACTTTGATTTCTGTAGGTTAAGATTATTGTGTTTCGGGAAGCACACTATTGGAAATCTTTTCCACAACGTCGCAGTTCTTGCGGAAAAAAGTACAAAAAGCAAGTGAAGAAACAAAGGAAAATAGAATGATATTAAATAAACATCATGAATAGGAAATTGCGAATTATGTCTGGAAACGTACATCCACCTTACAAAAACCCAACAACCCCACCGCCCAAAAAAACAAGCATTTCTTTGATAAAATCTGGCCACCAATCATCAAAACCATCCTGCACATGCGCGAACAGTATAAAGTCCAACGGAGGACAAAACACTTTGATTAGGATATATTAACCCTTTCTCTTTATTCATATTAACTGAGGTTAATATTTTCAACGTTTAGCTTAATGGTTGAAATATTTGACTAAGTAAAGATGGAGATAAATATTAGTAGACTGATATTCCAAGTGTAGGGCGAATGGTAGCCTATAAAGTCATCAAATAAACTTAACTATTAACCTGGGTAATGTAGTTTCAGAATATAAATGGTTATGGGGGGGTCTATCTTCTAAACTGTAGGAGATGGATAATAAACTGCCAGACAGCGACTACATATTTATAAAAAGAGATTTTATTATTGCTATGTTTGTATAATCAAAACAACATGTTTTGTTGGGACATTTCGTTTTTCATTACTGTATATCTACTTTTGCATCCAGCTGTATAATTGTCCTTTATTTTCCGAAGAATAGAGTACTTAAAGAAAAAGGGGATTATATATAACTTAACCTAACAGATTATATAAAAGTAAATATGCCCTGAAAACTTCAAAGATTTAGTGTAAACTTGCATAATAAAAACTGATATAATGTAAGACGCAATCTCCTTTTCTTCCTTCCTTTACGATCTGCGATTTAGGCTACTTTTCAGTGATTTAATTGACTTTGCTTAATGACTCATTCCTATCGAGCAATAAATTCAGCCGGTGTATAGAATTTATAATGAAACGTATTCTCACTAAATTACAGTTGGATATTGACCAAATAGGAACTAAATTAAAATATACAGAAATCACCTGGAAAGTGTCTGCTGAGGAGCATGCCATTTGGCGCTTCTTTGTAAGGTCCGTAGTGTCTGTTTTGAAGAGAAAAAGAATCAGGGAGCAAGAACAGAGATACCAGAAAAGTTAAGATAAAGAGGGCTCCGCTTCCTGGTCTGATTCGGCCCCCAGCATCCCATGTCACAAATGGAACAGATTTTTCAGGTCGAAGATCGAACTCATTTGTCTTCTACGCAACAACCCCGCCCCAAGTGATTTGATGTCAATGATGATATTAAGTCAGTGGATCCAAGAATTACTTACACCTGGAATGGCCCATTCTACTGTTATGGTCTGGTTCCTTGTACCACGGTGATAGTCCAAGGCAGAATCAATAAAGAAGAACTCGAACACGTATATGGAATAACACAGATATATTACAAACAGGAATATATACAGAAAAGTAGAAAATTGTTAGTACGAACAATCAGGTTTAGTAGTACTTGTATGAACGCGACTCTGTTTCGGACTGCCCCCGACTGGACTGACTGAATCGCTCGCTCTGACTGACTGACGGACTTAACTCCAGACTTCAGACTGAACAGTATTTAGTCACCCCCCACGTGCGCATCATGTGGCACAAGGATGGATTAACGTGGGAAATATGCCCTTTGAACCCGTATAAACGGGTTCAAGGTCGGTTTACCTCCCCGAAAGAGACTCCACCCTTCGGCGTAGCCTCATTCGGGTTCCTCCCCGCCCGAAGGGGAAGAGTTCAACCGAACAGCCGGTCGTCCGATTTCAGGCTGAACAGTATTTAGTCAACCCCCACGAGGGCTTCATGTGGCACAAGGCCGGTTTAATGTGGGGTTTCAGAGCCCGTGGCCTCGGGCAAAAATATGCCCTTTGAACCCGTATAAACGGGTTCAGGGTCGGTCTACCACCCCGAAAGAGACTCCGCCCTTTCGGCGTAGCCTCCTTCGGGTTCCTCCCCGCCCGTAGGGAGATAGTTCAACCGATCAGCCGGTCGCCCGACTTCGGACTGTACGGTATTTAGTCACACTCCCACAAAGGCATCATGTAGCACAAGGCCGGTTTTACGTGGGATCTCCGAGCCTGTGGGCTCAGCCAAAAATATGCCCTTTGAACCCTTATAAACTGGTTCAGGGTCGGTTTACCTCCCCGAAAGAGACTCCGCCCTTTGGCGTTGCCTCGTTTGGATTCCTCCCCGCCCGTAGGCAGAGAATTCAGCCGATCAGCCGATCAGCCAGTCGCCCGACTTCAGGCTGAACTCCCTGCTTCCTCTTGAGGCGCAGTATTTATTACGTATGGAATAGTCCATTATGTTATTATGTGTAAGTTCCCATAACATCTACCCAAGACAAAAGAGGCATCTTATTCGTGTGTGGCGAGTTGAAACTTCACTGCGAAATGGCTGCGTTTCGCCTTAACACAGAAACAATATCACCGTTTTTAGCTTCTTTTTCTATATGCCATTTTCCCTTATGGAATCCTAGCTTCCACAACATCCTATCCTTTGAATTGATTAGCTCTTCTAATACCTACACTGCCAACCAAGATCGTTTGATAATTTATTCGTCGCCTTTCCCCCGTACATCTTGCCTTCAATATGAAGTGTATGTCAGATTTTTTTAACACCTATTCCATATTATGTACCCTGCTTATTTAATCTGTCTCTTCCTGATTCCAAATATAACTGACCTTCTTCGCTTTCGCTTTCTGTAAATCTTCAAATGTTCGGTCCATAGTATCCCCGGTATCCTTCTATAAACCAAATCTAAGTTGTTTCAAGTAAATTTGTTAATTCCTTATCGTCCCTGTGATGAAAGCCTTTCTAGCCACGCTTTCTCCACTGCCTGTTTTCTTAAGGTATCGTAATATTTAGTTGCTGTCTATATTGAGTGGCTCTTAGGCCTTTAATTTAGTGAACAAAGAAGAAAAATCCAGTATAAAACATTAAATGCAGGCATTAAATTGAATCGTTATGTGACCTTTATATTTGTTTCTTTAAAAAAAAAAAAAAAAAAGAAAGTCCTATACAAATACAAGAATTGCGCCATATTTATATGGATGTAATGTATACGTGAGGATCTCAACAGCATCATCATAATAACATCAATAATAACATCAAACTTGGGATTTTCTCTATATAAATGTGAAAGTATCATGTTTCGTTGCGTTTTGATATTCGATGATCCAAAGGAATAACAATCGCCAACTAGATATTGGAAATCGCTTAATATCTGTTTATCTAGCGTCATTCTTCGATTGACAAAAAATATTCTAAGATTAAATACTTCTCTTTATATGTGCTTATATTTGGGACAACCTGGGAACGCAATTTTCTGCTCTCAATCGAACATTATTTGACTTTATATTTACCAGTTTTCGTTTTCATCTTTTAACGAAATTCATTCGTTTTCTTATTTATTTCCTTGAGATGGCGAAACATGTCGAGTGCAAGATTTCTTTCCTCGATGATATGTACAAAAAAGAAATGTATAGTGAATGTCATTAGCAATAAAGCATTGGTTGCATGAAATATTTCAATGTCCTTGCTCTTCTAAGCAGTGCCATAGTCACGCTTCCCAGCGGTAGCAATACGCCATCAATGTTCGCAAGGAATAGAGACTTGCTTCGAAATATGCCTGGGGATGAAAAAGGAACCATTATGCATAACATTTATTAAATCTTATTGGAATGGTAAAAATTGATTCGTGTCCAACTATATATAAGTTCAGCAAAATGTTTCGCGTGTGGCTCAAAAAGCATTATTGTGATTATAAACAGAAGTAATTATGACAGTTGTTTTTTTTTCTAAAATAATGTTTACACTGTATATGACTCAAGAACCATTTGAGGTAGAGAGTTACAGTGTAAGAGGAACAGTTTATGGGGATATGTGAGGAAGATAACGTATGACTCTAATAATAAGTGCGAGAGGAAAGCGATAATAACAACAAAAATTGCAATATGAGCACTGGTAAAAATAAGGCTGAAGACATTAGGTTTATAATACCCAGACATTTATACACAGCTGTCCTTAAGGATACATGGCGCAGTGGATAAAAGCGATAGCTAGATCCAATGACAAATACACAAAGAGTTAAGACGGTGGAGATCTTTGAGAAGGGAATTAAAAGGAGATAACTGATAACTGATATCCAGTAGACATGGCACGTGGAACTAGACCAGTCTACCCCAATCAGCGAAATAAAGGGCTCAGTTCGACATTCCAACCATCTGAAGAAGGCCGGGGCGTACAACGCCCGAAACGTTGTGATAAATATGGCAACAATGATGAGGATGATAGTGGGAATAATATAAATGGTGTACAAAATACCTCATCTCAGAAATGTAGACAGATACTGAAGAAACTGTTAACATAGAACATAAGGTTGCGTCTAGCCATTTCTACTGCAAATAGATGAGAACTTGCCACCAGTCTAATACTACACTTAAATACCTCATCTCAGAAATATAGACAGAGACTCTAGACTTGAACAGGTTGCATACTGATAGATTAGTGCCATAGTAAGTTAAGCATAGAATAAAAAAAATATTACGAAACGGGAAAAAGGTCTCATACATAGAAACAGAAAGAGAGTTGAAATTCGTGAGATACGTAATAAGGGATGGATGCTCGGACAATTTCACACGCAAGGCACATATAGAAGGCAGTTGTAAATGATGGAAAAGGTATAATGTCTACGAAATGAACTGGAAAGGATATTAAAAGGACGAACTTAAAGTAGAGTGGTCAGTCCTAGCCGCCTACGTCACACTTTTTTATTTTCTTCTTATGTGCCATGTACTTTCGGGACATGACACATAAGAAGGGGATCATTGTTCTCTAACTTGTTCTATCCCTTGCAGCTCTGAACAAAGTCCTTCCCTCTGTGTCTTTCCCACGTTCTGTCATCCACCTGCTCAAACCCGCCAGGAATGTCACGCTTCCGCTTTCCCTTGTCTCTCTTCCCCTCTATTAGACCCGTGACAGATACTTTAGACTCTAATTCCTCATTATGTGTCCCAGAAACTTCACCTGCCTCTTCCTGTTGTTAAGCATGAACCTTCTCATTGTCTGCATCCTCTCAAAGACCTCATCGTTGCTCTCACGCTCGGTCAACGAAATCCCTAGCATCCTTCTGTAGAACCACATCTCCGTCGCCTCGAGACTCTTCTTCATCCTTGAGGAAATCGTCCAGCATTCGCTGCCGAAAAGAAGGATAGATGTCACGTAAGAGCTCAGTATTCTTTTCTTTGTTACCAAAGAAATCCTCTTGTCTCGCATTACTCGGTCCAGCTTTTGGAATTCCTCCTTGGCCATCCAGATACATCAACGGATCTTAGTGTCGCACTTACCGTCCTCTGTCAAAACGCTTCCCAGATATTTAAACTTCCGTGTCTACTTGGTTCTAGTGTTCCCGACCTCCAGTTCGCATTTCAGGTTCATCCTTTTATTGGTGACCACGCATTCCGTCTTGTACTTTATGCTTAGTCTCTTTTTCTCACTCTCAGTCACTATCTTCTCTAGGAGATTTTTAGGGGTTCTTTTCAGTGTTTCTATAAGTACTATGTCATCGGCATCTTACGTCACAAAGAATTACATATAAATGTAATTTGCCGTATAAAATTTAATTACGACTGTGGCGAGATTTTAAATCTTAATGGAAGCCCAGCACCTGTAACTGAGAAAGCTAAGATTTAAAAATAACATGAAGATGGTCGTGCCTACGGTAATGAAACAGAGTGAGCGTCTAATAGTTTGAAGTTAGACTTAGTGGAGAGTCCAGACGCGTTATTGCGTCAGATATATCTAATCTGTGTAAATGAAACCCCCAAAAACCTATAGTATATTCGGCAAGTTTTATCTGTGTGCTTCGCCAGGTATTATAAATGGATTAACTATTAATATTCCCCAATGGAAGGCTCAAGAGCTGTTCAAAGAAGAGGGTTACTGAATGTGATATGAATGTAACAGGATGAAGTAGGAAAGAGAACACCAGGAAGAGATAAATTACAGGTAACGACGGGCATTTGATTCGAAAGCAGCGATCCCTTGGGAAATAGCATGTGCGTCGAACATTCTCCTTAATTGTGACATATGGCGGGTCTTAGATGAAAACATCAGAAACGGTGGAACTAAGGATTGGAGCTTGTCCAAATATTTACAATTGAAATAATGATGGTACACCGACTTACTAGCGATGTTTTGTCCGTGGGAAATAAGCTGAAAATTGGAAAATATTTCACGTCACCCGTTCACAAGTCTTGGTAAACTACTTTGATTTTTGAAGTATGGTATGTGACGACGATTGGGGAAGACCGAAAATAGATAGGACAGTAATGTACCATTTTTCGTATGCGTTTAAAAATCATTGTTAGATTACTCGATACATTGGGGCAATACATTCAATGCCTTGAGAAACGGATTGAACAACACGTGCCTGCCGATATTAGAAGAGGTGTTACAAATAGTAACACAGGTTTGAATCAAGCGGCATGTGAGTCAGCTATCGGGCAGCATTTGATAAAAAACCCATGATGCGCTGTCAAGTACACGGATACAGAATATACCGTTTTCTGCAGAACACGCTGGGTTAAATATTTATGAATCTTATGACGCAGTGTATGTAAAGTTACGACAACCGTCTCTTTGTAGTTAGAGATAGAGTTTTGCCCGTTCGTTTTTTTTTTTTTTTGTCAGGAGGGCTGTGAGTATTTTCTTCAATTTTATACTCACTAGAAACATATATAGTGTGGTTTATTGCTCTATTCATTTTCTTTTTTTCTCGTTTTAGTAATAAGTTTCAATTTTGGGCGTGGTTTTTAATTTAACCCTCGTATATATACGAGGAGACACGGTTGAGTAATGGATAGCGGCTTATGGAATCGGAGAGCCAAGTTTGAATTTCAGTCAAATCCATTACATTCACTTTCGTGCTAATACCTTGGAATACGTATGTATACTCTTCTTCGCCCCAGCTATTGGTAAATAGCAGGACAGAACGGGTTCTATAGCCTGGTCTACAGTAGAAAGAAACAACAACATACAACGGGAAAAAAATCTGCCTTGTTTGTCATGTATCGAAAGGTACATGATTGCCTAAGCGTGTATCACGCATGGCACATAACTGACTGACATACACTTGAGTTTAGTTGTGCAAATTTGTTTCATTTTGTTAATCCATTGTTACTTTCGCGTTCTTTATGACTTTTGAGCATCGATTTCGCCAATGCCTCTTTTCTTATTATGCGTCACCAACAATGCAATGGTATCTTTCTCAATCGATGTATAAGCATCTGTTTTGTTGCAAGATTCCTTAAAATTTATTCGTTATTTGCATTTATTCTCCATTGTCCTCGCAATATCCTTTTACCGAACGATATTTATTTTCCTCTAGACGCCCCATCTGTGACGAAATTGTCTAGCATTCACTTCCATATAGAATGGTTGACAATGCATATATATATATATATATATATATATATATATATATGATGTATGTATGTGTGTGTGTGTATATATATATATATATATATATATATATATAGAGAGAGAGAGAGAGAGACAGAGAGACAGAGAGAGAGGATAGAGTAATTGTGTATGTTTGAGAGTGATTTTGACAGAAAATCAAAAACACATCCATTTATACATATACAAACACCCCCAACGCACACACACACGCATACATGCATACATATATACATATATATATATATATATATATATATATATATATATATATATATATATATGAAAGTGAACATAGAAGTCAATATGCAATCGTCAGGCCACGAGCTCGTGGCCTAACGATTGCATCTAGCATGAAACAGACTGTCGCCTCTAAGTGTTGACTTCTATGTTAACTTTTACATTTATACACGCTCTATCT
>OZ010595.1:60730547-60743047 GCA_963932145.1 Acanthosepion lycidas
TTTCATTCTAAAAGTAATTTTGACACGAGAAAATAAAATTAGATAAAAAAAAGAAACAGTAACATACTCATGTGTCAGATACGGGAGACTTGTTTTAAAATATAACCGAAGAATATACAAAAACATTCTTGCGTATATAAATAAAATAACAGTGCCTATTGATTTGTCACGCATAAACATGTCACTCGTAGTGTTTGTTCATATGTAAAATTATAAACAGATATAAATTTAAATGTTATTGTTTCAAGAAATTGTCGTGTTGCTTCAGAGCATAGGCGATCAAGGCTCACCACAACCACTTTAGTTTTTGTTATAGCATACCTACGGACGCTGATGTGCATGTCCCCATTCATATAAATACAGTAGTAAATACTGTATGTTGGTCTGCAGTTGGAGAATTATATATACATATATATATATATATATATATATATATATATATATATATATATATATATATATATATATATATGTTGGTGGGGGTGATTTAATTTTTTAACAGTTTATTAACCCTTTGTCGACGGTTTAAAACAGAATTATATGTTGGATTGTAAGAAAAATTCCTTTTATTACGAGTGCATTTTGCAGTAACAATCTTTTGAAAATAACACTGATTTCTTCAGAAACATTTTCTTCCAATTAACCCATAGATGAGGTGTTTACATGGATGTTTCTGTGAACAAATCTCTATGAAATAAGTAGCTGACAGTTATATCTACATGTATTTATTCAACTGATCATGTCTCCAGATAGTACTTACCTTGTTTGGCACAAGGCCACAGACACTGGGAATTGTACTCTAGATTCAATCACAGTCATCAACAATATCAGCTTGTTAACCATTGCACCATGTGGAGGCGCTTTTACTTCGTTGGAAGAAATATATTAGAAAACATGGACCTTCTATCTCGCCATAAAACCAAACGTCAAGAGGAAGTTTTTTCCTTGACACCGCTATTATTTTAACTACCTCGACAAGTTTCCTCCCGTCCTGGATAAGACGATAAACCAGGATCACCAGACGTAGTTATATCGAACAGGATAGTCTCGTCCCAGGAAACAGCTACCAGACTCCGTTTTATACGGGGCCTACAGGAGCTTTTTGGCCGAGCCTACGGGCTCGGATATCCCATATTAAATTTGGCCTTGTGCCACATCTGACCGCGTGGGGCGGTTGATAGATATCGTGCAGTTGGAGATTCGTCTTCTGCTATGCAGGTTAAACTCTCTGCCCCCGGGTAGAGAGGATCCCCAGACGAGGCTGTGTCGTAGGTTAGAATCTCGTCTCGGGATACAGCTACCCGACCCCGTTTTATACGGGGTCTACGGGAATTTTGACCGAACATACGGGCTCGGATACCCCACATTAAATTCGACCTTGTGCCTCATCTTACCGCGTAGGGCGGTTGGTAGATATCCTGCAGTTGGAGATTACTTGTATAATTCACACGACTGACAGTTGACTACTACTTCTACGCGAATCTGTGTTGTTCCTGTCCAAAGTATTATCGTTCATTAATAATGTGCTTGCTGTGAATTACCTTATCTTCTTGTAATAGTGATTTAACGTTACATTCTGCTCGGTTTGGAGGGATTTTTCCTTTTTTTTTCTTTTCCTTTTTTTTTTTCTTTTGAGAAGTGAATGAAATATTCATGCTTTGCTATAGTGTATTTCTGCAAAAGTAAATTAACCTGAAATTTAAAATCGTCTCGCAAAATTCAATTTTCGTGGCGATATACTTCACACACTGGTGTATTTTTCTTGCATATCCCCAAAATATTTCTTCATTGAATAGTTTAATTTCAGTTTTTCTTATCAAACTTTTAGATAAAAAAATATTTTTAATGAGAACTGTTAATTTTATTAGAATATACACATATTACAATAATTTATATGACTTCTTTGAAGATTAAATTTTCGTCATTTGCAAACGAAATAATGCTTGTCTGCTACTTGAGAAAATATCTTCGGGGAAATAATGATTTTTAATTAAAAATTTCGCTTGTAATTGATCCTTAAATCACCATCACCATTTGATCGTTCTCAAGCGAAGTCTGCTGACAAATTCTTTTTGACCATTTTTCTCATTTATAGCTCTCTAACGAAATCTTCCTTCCTGCTTCAAATATGGCTGGTGTGCTGAACGATGAAGGTTTTTGCTGGTCTGCCTCTTGGTCTTTGCCCATAATTTGGATTGGATAATATAGTCTGAAAAATCAATTATACATCCACGAAATGAAACAAAAGCAAAACAAGAGGAATAAAAGAAATCTATCTCGTTTATCCATAGAGCTATAAATAATTTTACAACTTAATGTTGAAAAATATTTTACATGAACAATGCTTATGTTACAACATTGACATATTAATTCTCTGTTTTTAACATAACGCCTTTCCATTAATATTAAGTTAGTGCAAAAATAATGACGTTATAATGTTGTTTTTGACGATAAAAAATACGTCAAAAAACGACATTATTACGTCATTATTTTTGCACCAACCTTATATATATATATATATATATATATATATATATATATATATATATATAATCCGTAGGTGGAAAGGATAATCCAAGTATGTCATTTTAATATTGAATACTAAAAAGATATATCCATAAAGAGAGCTCAATGTATTGCATAGAGAGTAATATGATATAAATCAAAGGAAAAAATAGATCACAACAAATGTATCTCTCTAGCCATTACTCGAATTCCTCCAAACATCCCATATGAACATGGGTTTGACAGATGCTTCTTCTTCCCTACCTTCATCTTCAATCATATAAATCCCCAGAAAATAGATTTTCTAGGTCAAGCGTCTAAATTTTCTGTTATCGTTTGTTTATTTTGTTGTTGTTTTCAATTGTCTACATAAATTTAAACCATTATGTACAATTAAACCATATGTAATTTCCCTCTGATGAGATAAGTACCGAAAACGTACTTGTCCAGAAAAATATGCATTGTTATCGGTTAATAACTAATACCTCGCCTTCAAACATTTTCCAATGCTGTAACGTAGTTTCCTAGTGCTTTTTGTATAAATATTTTTTCTGGCGAGCTTTTCTTTCTTATATGTCGTCTTCGTCAGTTTAAGCATATTAATAGATTAATCCCCAAATTCTCATTATGCTACTGTTGAAAATTTTGATGTCGTCGTAAGTTCTATTCTTATAGTTTATTCTCTATTCGCTTTCATTTCTCGCCCGGGGAACGATCTTCCAGCTTCTATTTTCCCTGCCAAGTATGGTCTTCAAAATATCCAATGCAACATCAATCACTATATTCTCCTTTCTCCTCTGTAAAGTGTCTTTTTGTATTATTTTCTTTCACTCCCTTTGCGTCAGAGAGACATTATTGCCTTTCATGGAAGTAAATTTTTAAATCATGAAATGGATGTTCTATATGTGACACTATTTACGTCACTAGAAAGAAAGAAGAAAAAAAAGAAAGGCGAGAATTAAATTTAGGTGATAAGAAGCCATCACGAAAAGGACACTAAGCGGTGTTATTTTTCTGACAGGGAAAGTGGTAAAATTTTTATTTCCATTGACGAGAAGGTGAAACACAGAATTTAATCTGATTTATGTTACGGGGCGGAGAGTAAGATATGTCCAATCTGCCCATGGCAATGGTAAAGGGAATTTTCAAGTTGGACAAGTTACTTCCCGCATAATTCTAAAGAGATAAAAATGAAAAAAAATATATTTAATCACGCACTGTCCGAGAAAAGCAAAAGTGTCCGCTGACCACCATGAAGGAAAGGTTAAGCCTTTGTCTATATGCAGAATATCATTGAGAGGTGCATCTGTTTATCGTTAGGGCTGGCTATGATAGCGAAACTATTTTATCGGATCAGTAATTGGCACCAAGAATGCAAATACGTCCAAATGACCACCCACTTCATGCTGGCGAAAATCTGATTGACGAATTCCATGTGATTCAGTTAAGATAAGAGTCTAGGGTGTGAGGTCTCCTCGAAGAAAAGAAAGAAAAAAAAAAAAAGGTAAGATAATTTTTTTTTCTTTGAGCAAGATTTTTTAAACCGAGGCTAGTCTGGCCACACCCACGCTGCTGAGCGCCTATTGGCTGAATGGTTGCATGAGCGTTAGGCAGAGGTAATTATGTGACGAAGGAGGGGAGGACTGTTGCGCCACCCTGAATAAATAGGTGTGAGATGCCACTGAGAGAGAGGGAAAAACCGTTGACACCCTCTGAGGGCATGGTGAGATACCAATATAAGAACAGAAGAAAGTGGGAAGACGAAAGACTTCCAAAAATGGAAAATAATAAAATTTTCCTGACAGAAAACAAAGAAGTGGATTGTGGGTTTAGAATTATCAAGGAACCTCAAACCCTGACAAGCCCACCCCGGTTTTTGTCGGCATCCATATAAGCAAAGTCGCAGCGAGTTGAGTTGAGTTCGAGTTCGAGTGAAGTTAGCAGTTGGAGTTGTATCCGCCTCGCAGATAGCTGACTTGAAAGATTCCACGCAAATCACGACTCAATTTCTAACCAAGAAAAAATTAATTTTGAAGAACGACTTAGACTCACATCACCAAAACATGTTTTACGAATATCATCTGAAGATACACCAAGAACCAGTTTCTTAAAGAACAAACAACTTAAGATGTTAAGACTCGCCTAACAAACACAAAGTGTCACGAATCCATATAGCGGGTTGGGAAGAAGACGCAGTCCTGTATTCAGCAACCAGATATAAAATAGTGTTATCCTTTTTTTTAACACATTTGAACTTTTCGAGTTATTATTTTATTTTCTTTTACATATACTTGTGCAGTGTTACCCTTGATCGAACTCGGCTTGCATTACGGCCCGGTGACTGATTAATTTCGTCTGCCTAAGATCAATTCACAACGTGGGTAGGTTAGACTGGAAATGAAAACAGTTACTTCGGTAACCAGACGTTGGAGGCGAGCTGGGAACGACAAGGCTGATACCGAATCTAACCAGATTCCCATCCGAATCACCAAAAGGTTAGAACGTCAGGTTTGGTGTCGCGACCAATACCAAGCCAGTTGGTCGTCACATGACAGGATAGCACGACGGACGCGGCTAGGCAGACGTCACATTTGGCGCAATGACACCGGGAGGATGTCACATATAGCAGTTCTTTTATTTCGCTGTTTCATCCGCTCACAAATAATAATTTTCTTGGCTGCAAATATATGTAGCCTGCTATAAATGTCAGTTTCTTGCTTTATCGTCAACATCCATTTTCAAACATACAAATGTACCGAAAATCCTTAGCTTCTCTTTCTTTAAATTCTTTACATCTCTCTTCATTAAGGTTTTCTGAGATTCTTCCCCTCTCAGTAACACTTTGTTTCTTAGTGGTTTTATCGCTTTGCTTGTTCTAAAATGTCAATATATATATATAACTTCAAACATGAAACTGACTCGTAATTAACTGGAAAAGGAATGGCGATCGCTAATTCTTGTGAAAGAGAAGACAAAATATATTACTCCGATTGTATTCATAAATACTAAAATTACTACTACTGCTGCTGCCACTACTACTACTGTTACTACTACTGCAATTTAATAATAATATTAAAGGCTTTCTTACTGGCATGGCAGACTCTGTAATGTATCTTTGAAGATCTTCGAAAACTATCAAGATACAAGAATCTTCAAGTGGAAATCTCAAATGTTTGACACATGAGGACATCAATAATTCCAGTTCAAATTTGATCCCTCGGATTGATTGGGAAATGTTCTGATAGACTCATTGAAAAGAGTAGCTCAAACCATTAAGAAATACAAATATATATATATATATATATATATATATATATATATATATATATATATTGTAACCCGGATATAATTGACCCGGATATAAGAGATAATTTCACTGGTTCCAAATTAGAGCCATACTTACCTAAACAAAATAGGTCAAACCCGGATATAAGAGAAACCTGGATATAAGAGACTTCTTCTCCATCCCAGACAACTCTCTTATATCCGGGTTACACTGTATATATATATATATATATATATATATATATATATATATATATATATATATATATATATATATATATATATATACTCACAAGTGCAGATCATACATTACGAAGTACTTTATATATGAAAAATGCGTTTAGTTTTTGTTTTTTTATTTTTTATTAAGAGTAGAAATTGTCATGAAGCCATTTCTGAACTTAGGTCTCTTGGTGGGATCCGGAACGAAATGTATACACAAAAGAAATCAAAGGATATAAAATTAATAATAATAGAAATAATAATAATGATGTAATTTTATTCAAATATATTAAATATTACTATATAATAATATAGTAATGATATACTGATGTAATGATAATATACATTGAATATAATAATAATTAAGACCTGCAACGATTTTATTGGACTTCACAATACAAACAGACAAAACAATCAAAGCTAATCACCCAGACATCATTATTACAGACCGCAAACAAAAAGTGTCTCCTTATTGATATAGCAGTACCTGCAGAATGCAGTGTGTCTCTCAAGATCAAAAAACTTTCAAAATACAAGGGCCTTGGAATCGAAATCTCAATAATGTGGCACATGAAAACATCAACATTTCCTGTTTTATTGGAACCTCGGATTGATTGAAAAAGATTACAATAAACTCATTGAAGCGTTTCCAGAAAGCCCATGCCTTAAATAAATACATATATTTGTTCTCCCGCGTACAAACCTCACATTACGAAAGGATTTATCTATGTAAAACGTTTTTTGTTTTGTTTTTAAATTGCTTAGTAGAAAATGGCATGATGCCATTTCTGACCTTAGGTCTCTGTTTGGGACCTGAAAAGAAATGAGTACACACCAGAAATCAAAGGAATAATAATAATAATAATAATAATAATAATAATAATAATAATAATAATAAATGGTATGAACACCACCCAGACCCGGTTACGGAGATAGGACCTGTTACAATTCTATGAGACTACACAATACACACTGAAAAAAAACAATCAAAGCCAAACGCCCAGACATTGTTATTAAAGACCGCAAACAAAAAAAGTGCCTTCTTATTGATATGGCCGTCTCTGCTGACAGCAATGTATCTTTGAAGATATTCAAAAAGCCATCAAAATGACCTTGAAAAGAGAAATCTCGAAAAAGTGGAAATCTTGAAATAGACATCTCAAAAATGTAGCACATGGGAACATCAACAACGCCTGTTGTAGTCGGAGCCCTAGGATAGGTTGGAAAAGATCCCAGTCGACTAATTGAAGGGATTCCTGGAAGTCCATGCCTCAAAGAGATTGTTCTGACAAGTACAGGCCTCACTTTAAAAGGGCTTTATCTATGAATTTTTTTTTTTTTCAGTGGAAAGTGTCATAATGACATCTCTAACGTTAGGTCCCTGGGCCGGACCCGGAAAGAAATGTGTAAACGCCAGAAATCAAAGGAAATAATAATAATAATAATAATAATAATAATAATAATAATAATAATAATAATAATAATAATCCCACATATCATAATTAATGGCCACAAGAGGAGAATGCGCTTTGTTATTGATATGGTAGTTGAAGCAGATTGTAATGAATCTTCAAAAAACTATCAAAATACAAAAATCCTGAAATGGAAATCTTACAAATATGACACATGAGCGCGTCAATAATTCCAGTCGTAGTTGGAGCCCTTCGCTTGAGTGGAAAATGTCCCGATAGACTCATTTAATGGTTTTTAGTAGCCAAAGCCTTAAAGAATCTCAAACAATTGAACTTAAAAGTAGAACTCACATATTAGGAAGAGATTTATCTATGTAAATTTATCTGATATTAGGTTTTTATTTTTTTATTTTTTTATTTTTACAAAAACTGATCAGTGCATGATGTCTTGAAGGAAATTCTAACCTTAGATCTCTGGTTGGGAGTCGGAAAGTAGTGTGTATACAAATGAAATCAAAAGAATAATAATAATAATAATAATAATAATACAGAAAAAACGATGATCAGTGAACTACAATAACATGAAACCCGTAAAGAACAATACAAAACGGGAAAAATTTACTAAATAAACAAATCATGATTAAATTAAAGTTAAGACAAGAAAAAAGAAACAAAATATTAAAAAGAAACTAAAAGAAAAGAAAATCTCAGTTTTAATTTAAATCCACAAGTTTAAAAGAAAGGAGAACTTACCAAATGAAGAATGCTTAATATACATGCAATAACAATAGGTTATGTGGAAAATAAACTTTGAGTGACGTAACATCATCGTGACTCGGAAACGAAGCAATTAGTTTTGCATTTTTCTCTGGATAAAAAAAACAACTTGTTCGATATTTCATTTTACGCCTCAGTGCGAATCACTTTTCTTTTTTTTATTCATTGTGTATTTGCATTCTTCCTTATCACAGTGTCGAAAATATGACAGTTTATGTTAAAAGAATGGATAGAACGTAAATCAGGATATAGAAAATATCGGCGAGGGGTAGATGAAACAAAATGTCGATGACAAGGGGAAGAAATTAAAAGCTGAACAAACACTCGCAATTTCACGTGGCTAAGCAAGAATGCATGACAAAAGATTTGAAAAAAAAACATTTCGTGTTCGATCCTCATTCATTACTCTCTGATTGTTTTATATTATTTTAGAATTTCATTTCTGTGATGTGTAATTTTCAATATTCATTTAAAGGGTGTTTCATTAAGAAGTCAGTAATAAATAAATCAGTGTTATTGGTGAAAATTTATTCATTTCAATATTGGATCATGTTATGTAAGCCATGGCAGTTATGTGTTAAAAATAATATCGCTCAAATGTCCGCCAAGGCTTCGGCAGCACAGCTCCTCACGATAGTCAAAATTTTTCATGACGTCTCTGCATAGTTGCTCCTCGATCTCACCAATATTCCTTATTATCTCATCCTTCAGCTGTTGAATTGTTGTTACCATGTTGACATAGATCTTACTTTTGAGATTACCCCAAAGAAAGAAATCTAAAAGCGTCAAGTCGCACGATCCTGGTGGCCAATTGACTTCGCTGTTTCGAGAGATGATACGACCTGAAAACTTTTCATTGCTTTTCTGTTTGAACGTCTATGTTCGTAATAGGCTTCGATAATTTTAACACATTATTTGATTGTCACTCATTCCGTGTTTGAAATTGCCAAAGACATAAGTTGTTAAATCTGAAAGAAAAAAGAAAAATGTCATTAGACTCTTAAATTAATTCATATGTAAAATCAGTCCAATATATTGGAACACCCTTTATAATTTCGAACCATTTTTCTCATCTTGGTGAATATATAGGGTATTATAGACACAAGGTCCCGACCAAGTACGCTCTGGTCATCATCATTCTTCGCAATATATGTATATTTGGACGTTACAATGCTACTTCCAGCAGAGACTGAGGGTTGCAAAGATACCTACATATACATTGGTTGGTTAATGCTTTAATATTGGTTGATATGTTAATATAGTTGGAAGTAATACAAGACTATTTCATATTAATACCAGCTTAGCGAATTACAGTAGCAATAATGATAAAGCTTTTAAATATAAATTAGAATAATATAATACAAACAGATTCTACATCTACCTTAGTGTTATTATTTCTCCCTGCGTCTTTTGTGTACAATTCAGTTAAGTCTCTGTCTGCTTCTGAAACCCATAAATTGTTTCGACAAACCTTTGACGAATATTCTTGACATTGAAGAGAGCTTTTGGGAAGTTCTGCGGAATCAGAATCAATGTTGATTGTAATACGGAATCATTGGGATGAGCTGGACGACAAATCACAAAGGGCCATGAGACGTGGGGAAAACATTCTGAATTGATATATAAGGAAAGTCAACGAAACATCCATCACTTAACTCATAGAATTTTCATGAGATAACGTATTTTCGTGTGTATAATACTATGAATTTTAGACGAAAATTAAAGACATGAAAGGGGTTTCGTAGTATATATCTTGATTAGTAGCATGGCCCGGCGTTCCCCGTGCTTGATTCAAAAATCGTACGACTCATACAGCAATCGCTATCACTTGACTTAAATTATTTTTTCTCTTCTTTGCCTTTAAAGGAGTGTCCGTTGCCATGCTGATGTTGCTATATGCCTTTCTTCTTGCCTATCTCACACTGCGAATTTTTTCTAAGCTCCATACTAAACATTAAATCTGTTACAAAAAAAAGAGCTAAACAAAATGAACACAAAAGAACTCCTAACTAGAAAAACCGAATGAAAAAAGATTAACAACAAATACTTTTTCATACCCAACCCCGTTCTGAGGAATCAGAATCAATGTTGAGTTTAAGCAAACGAATGAGCCAATTGGAGTAAAGTGCTATGCAGATTTAAATTTTTTTCACTTGTGACGAATGCAACTATCGATTTTTTTGGCATGCTAGCATGCTAGTTAACATTCGTGTGAGTCAGCTTTTGGCTCTCACGCTGTCCAATAGAAACTTCCTGCCTATTCGTGGCAGCCAGCTATAGGCCCCCACTCTGGCCAGTACAAAATGGCCGCAAACTACATGAAAACTGCCGTAGAAGCATGAAAATTCGATTATTTCCACTATCGATGGGAGTTGGGAAATGCAAAGTCAGTCGTGGCCTTTCCATTAACTTGGAGCATGTGCATGTAAATTTTGGTGTAAATCCGTCGAAAATTGCGGCCATGCATTCTTTACAAACACACACACACACACATCCTGCCTTTTATAGATAGAGATTAATCTTGGCTTGGAGCCGGCGTAAATGAGAAATTTATACTGTACGCAAATATAGTTTTCTGTGGTGACAGATATTTCATATAATGCGGGCAATGATTTGTCGTATAATTTATATCATTCTTTCTCTTGAATTCTGTACAGAATTTCTATTATTATTATATTTTCTTGTGTACAATACACTTTTGAATGCAAATCAAAAGAAAAATCTAGAGGGTCGTATTACACACAAGTACACATTTTCCGAAATTTTTACTCGGTTTAAAAACTGTCATTTAAACAGTAATATTGCACATACACACAGAACAATAAATAATAAAACACGAAGTAGACAGGTGTTGACAATTGTTTACAAAAGGTTTTTGACATGTTGGCAATAATTGTTCTTTGAGAATCAGGGTAATTGAACTTCTTTTGTAATAAAGACAGGAAATTCACAGAAATTGATTAAAAGAATTAATAAAGGGAATTCATAAGATCTGTCAGATTTTGATAACATTTCGAAAATATGTTTTGAAACGGAAATTAGATGAAGCACGCAATGGCTAAACATCCTGTTCATTTCTCTTCTTTAATATCAGGAAAAATTAAATAATTAGTGAAACATACGTACGACACTGAGATTTTTATGGATAATATGGTATAACTTTTCCTAAAGTTGCATAGGAACGGTTGTATTTTGGGGTGATAGTATACATGCTGTAATGAATAAGCATACACCTGGGTTCCCCCTCACAGAAATATGATTGGCTGGTGTCAGCCATGAATAGAGATTTATATGGAGGCTCAGGGACGCCTATTGACGACGGCTATTGGCTACGCCTATTGCCTACGCCTATTGCCTACCACTACGGCAAAGACCAGTCCATTACGGTTACCTGCTAGATTGTCCTACTCGGTTACAATTGTCCAAAACCACTTTGCTACTTCGAACAAATATATCCATTTCAGGGACATATCAATACATAAGAATGTAATATTTCCCGTTTTAGCTTCAGAAACACGGGGTCATATTACGCTTGAGTTGTACCATGCAAAAAAAAAAAAAATGCAGTGTGCTAGGAATTCCGAATACCTGAACATTTTCAAAGCCTTTTTTATTGAGCAGTCTATCACCACCTGAAATATGCCGTTTTATACTGTAATATTTTATTTATGAACGCATAGGGAAATTAAAGCAATTTTGAATTCATATTTGGACATGGAATCTGTATTTCTATTTGTCAAAACTCAGCCTCTCATCTATAGATAAAAAAGGGTATACATTTCTTCGCAATATATGTATATTTGGACGTTACAATGCTACTTCCAGCAGAGACTGAGGGTTGCAAATATACCTACAGATGCAGTAATATATATCATACATTTCGAACGCAAAATGAAAGCTATACGAATAAAAAAAAACTAATATAGGAAAATGTAAATTGTCTCCCAAACCTGTTTTTAAAAGTGATATTAGTCGACAGCCATCCGTGTATTTATGTAAAAAAGTAACCTCTGATAGCCAATACGTTTCGATGTGGAAGAGCTTGTGTGGTCCTGTGATACAGAAAACGATGCTGTCGGGTGTTCTAAACGTCTGGTTAGGCCAACTCTTGGCGGGAAAGTCGATAACGAGGACTCAAACCAACCCCAATGGCCACAACGGTATGACAAGTGTGTGATGGTAGCAAAAGATCTAAACTGTTGAACAAGAGGATGAAGAAGGGTAAGCATGATGGACATGGTACTGAAGGTGCCACTTGAAATTAAGACGGCGGCAGTCCATTGCATTTTCATAATTGGA
>OZ010595.1:60748047-60763047 GCA_963932145.1 Acanthosepion lycidas
AAACTTTCAATATACTTTTTCCCACAAGTAGCGTCATTGTATGTAAGTATTGATCTTCTTGACGCTAAAACATTGTCCAGATCATTTTCCGTGATTTTAGTATATCCTTTTGCGAAATTAAGGCTATTAATTAATAGTTCCTCCAAAATGTCTGTTTTTTAATTTTAGATCAGCGAATCGGTAGAGATTTAGGCATCTGAAAATAATTCATGTTTATCAGGCACCTTCAGGAAAATCGATAGCATGACAAGAACGGTCTGAAAATTAATGAATAAATTTTCTTCGTGTTAAATGTATATTTCATTATTGAGAAGAAACACTAAAGTATTTTTTGAATATATTTTGAATTTTTTTACTCATTCTTAGCATGTGCAAAATTTTAGTTACAAATTTTTGTTTACGAAATAACGAAAAAAAACATTTTTTAAATATTGAAAAATAAGTTAAATTCTTCGTTTAAAATTAATTATACGTATTTCAAAATTTATTCGAAAAAATTTAGAAAATTTGACGTTTATTTAAAATAATTTGAAAGAAACTTTTACTTACTTTCTTCGTAGAAAAATGTTTTTTAGGATAAAAGAGAGCCGATCTCAACATCGCGCGAATTGACAAGTGCGAATTGATGACGTCGATAAATTATTGACAGCTGATGTGAGATTCAAGTTCTCATACGGACGGACGGAATGGACATATTTTTTTAAGCGGACCTGCTTAAGTATTACCTTGTAATAATTAAAGTAAAAAACTTTCGCCATTCCGTTATTTTTTTCTTTTAAGTACTGTACCATAAATTTGTTGATATATATATATATATATATATATATATATATATATATATCAGGCACAACCAATCTTATTTGGCAGTGTTTCGCAATGACACTCTAAAAATGGCAATATGTGCAAAAATCTTCAACATAGGTCTAGCGCTAAAGACGCTAAAGTCGCTGCCCGTTATTCAGTGGCAAATTGAGTTTTACGAGGTAAAATTGCAAACTTCAAGCGCAATCGATTTTGAATCCAGGATTGCCCTTATCTTAGGCCGTTTGCCAAAAAATAAAAACAAAAGCAGGGAACATCAGTTTACAAAGTTTGGAGGATACAACAATTGATTAATCAATATTTAAAGATTTGCGCGAAGATGAACGCAAGTACCTCGGAAATTATTTGAAATTCAACATATCTTTCGTATTTTCAGAGTCGTAACTACTACGCTGCCCGCATATTCATTATTACGTAGATTAATTGTAAAATAGTTCGCTGTTCGTACTTTAATTTATCAGCGTAAAATCATTGCGATATACGATGGAGAGACGAGGCTGTGATATTTCCCACACTAGAATTCTTTTTGCAACCTGCTAACGTTAGTTCAAATCCTCAGTTTATCTAACATTGTTGACACTTTTGCTAACATATTTTGTTGAGATTTACAAACTCAGTTTCGCAAACCAATCGATGAAATTTGAATAAACTGATTTATTTGGAAAATAATTTGAAAATTTCTTTGGTAATTGCTTTAATTTAATTTAATTTTAGAGAACTTTAAGTTAAACAATAGTTTTTAATAAAATTTATTTTATATCTTTTTAACAGGGAAGAATGGATTATTTGGATTACAATAATATTCTTAGGATTTCTCTTGAGCATTATCATAAATTATCGCGAACCTTTTTTGTCGAGTATTACAAACTCCAAGTTTCACTCAATTTTGCAAATCAATCGAGGAAATTTGAAGAAGCTGATCTTTTCGGAAATATTCTTTGACAAAAAACCTAACACGCTGTTCAGTAATTCCTTTAATTTAATTTAATTTGATGTTATTGAGTTTCATGGTAAACAATATATTTTAAGAATGTTTTTCACTTTTAACAGCAAAGAATAAATTGTCAGGATTTTTTACTCCTGAGCATGCAACATACTGCCATGCGTAAATATTTCCTTCTGAGTCAAGATCCATCTTATTTTCCCATCTTTTTCAAGCATTAAGAATTGGGATTTGTTTGTAAAAACTGATTTCTTGTATATATATATATATATATATATATATATATATATACTTAAAGAAAAAGATATGCAAAAAGCAATATTGCATTATTATTGAATATCTTATTTGTTATTTTAATCATTATTTTTTTTTAATAATTGGAGTATTTTCTATATTAAATAATAAAATTTTAATCTTTCCAAAGAGGTAATGAAAATTTATTGTACTAAGCTACGCACCCTAACAAAACCAACTGTTTTTTGTATCTCCTTTACCTGTTTGCACTTCTCTCCAAAATTTGGTTCCGATCTTTGGTGGAAAGTATGCCGAGAATCTGTGAAGCCGTGATAGCGGCTAAAGGGGTTCATTTTGATGAATCCAAATTTTAAGAATTGCTTTGTTGTGTTTTTGTTTTAATTTTTATTTAATGTGGCTCTGGAAGACTTACAAATTCAGTTTCGCAAATCAATCGATGACATTTGAATAACCTGATTTGTTTGGAAAAATAACTTTACAAAAACGCCACTTTGAAGTTTAATAATTTCTTTAATCTTATTTAATTTTAGAGGACTTCCAGGAAAAACAGTATTTTTCAGAACATTTTCTTTTTCCTTTATAAGAGTGAAGAATAAATTCTTGGGATATTGAGACAAATATTCGTCCTAACCGCTCTGTCGCTAAATGACGGTTCCGTATAGGATGCAGGTTCGAATCCTGTCAAAGGACGAATATTTTCTATGAAAATTTCTCGGACATTCAGGCCGGAAAATGTTATTTAATACTGTTTATTATAAACAGAGCATTTACTTAAATACTTGTATCTATAAAAAGAACGTTAAACATAAAAATGTCTTTAATAAACAAATTGTCGGACTTTTCTTAATGTATATATATATATATATGTTGCTGTAAAAATGAATAAAGGAATATTTTTCTAGATAAATACACTATATCTGTATGGGCACGATCCACAATAGACATATTAGATGGATGCTATTTTATTACCATGTCTATTTCCATCAGCAGCATATATATTAGTGGTTTGGCCAATCCCATCGAGGCATGTGATATACTGTGGGTTGACCACTTATTCCGCATGTGTGGGTCACAAAAGCTAGGTACTGCTCTTGACGTCTCAAAGGATTCATGCCCACTGAGGAGAGCCTGGATCTGGTCCTCCTTCAACAATACTGCAAAGCGTTTGCTTGCCGCTGTATTGACATAACCATGTCTGACATATGCCAATGATTGATTCTGTGTTCCCAACGTAAAAGCACATCTTCATGGTGCATTCGCCAACATACATGTACTTTTTCTTTCGAGACAAATACCGTAATTATTCGTGTATGATATAAATTTTGTCTTCGACATTATGGAAAAAAACATCTTGATTATAATAAACATTGACCTTTTAGAGTTTCAAGGTGACATAATTCTTTTAAATTTTGCATTTGTCCGAATTTTTAATCCGGCTCGCATGCACTAAAAAGATGAATTCATGCTTTATCTAACACACACAAAGATATATATATATATATATATATATATATATATATATATATTAAAGACATTTTTATTTTTAACGTTCTTTTTATAGATACAAGTATTCGAACCTGCATCCTATACGGAACCGTCATTTAGCTTGACGTGCCTAACCGCTCGTATAGAATACTGTCAAAGGACGAATATTTTCTATGAAAATTTCTCGAACATTCAGGCCGGTAAATGTTATTTAATACTGTTTATTATAAACAGAGCATTTACTTAAATACTTGTATCTATAAAACGAACGTTAAACATGAAAATGTCTTTAATAAATAAATTGTCAGACTTTGTCCATTTCTTAATGTATATATATATATATATATATATATATATATATATATATATATATATATATATATATATATATATATATATATGTAGGCATGTATATATATATATATATATATATATATATGTATGTATATATATATATATCTATATATATATATATATATATATATATATATATATATATATATATATATATATATATGTATGTATGTATGTGTGTTTTGTGTGTCTGTGTGTGTGCGCGCGGGTCTGAATTTTCAATATATTAACCATCGAAAATACCATTGGGAAAGGAATATATCAACCTATCACCCCAGATATGGGTTAATTAGTCAAACTTGCATTTCTATATCATTATTATCTCCCTCTACCGAATAAATAGTTAAATTCTTCCAATTAAAAAAAATATTTGCTGTCTTTAAAATCATACAAAGGGTTGATACGCTGTAAAAGTCGAATTAATTAATGAATTCGATCTCGTTTTTCTTTTGAGGAAATTTTCCAGCATTCTTTTTTTTTATAATTAACGAACTATTCACTGCAGTATAAATAAAAGCGAAAATACCGAGAGTATTTCAAATGTGCCACTATTATTGATAGTCTCCTTGCAAAAGAAAATAGTGATCTACACTCTCTGTTGCATCCAGTATGGTCCTCTGCTCTGTGATTTTCGAATATATCATATTCTCTCTTTTCTATTATTTGAAATATCAACTCCAACTGGTAGCGGTACGCGACTTGCAAAACCGATGTTACAGATACGTTGAAGAACTCTATTTTTTCCTTGATTTTCAAAAACTGATTACGAGTCACGCACATGAAATATTAGTATTTTGGACATTGTTGAATAATTTACTCGAATAATGACACAATGATTAGCTGACATAATCGTAATTTTTACTAGAATTTTTTTAATGTCTAAACAATGTTGATAATTCAATAGATACGAGTCTCCACAAGAGGAAAATTGATTACAAAGTTTGAAATGGAGAAATGGAAGAACTAGCGAAATCAATTTATTCAATCTTTGTGAATGAAACAAACAAAACTGAATAAAAAATAATCAATGTGCAGATAGAGAATACTGATTTAGTTACTATTTCTTTGATAGAATCTGTCATATGTGCACATCTAGTCCATGCTACTCCGTCAAAGACGTCTTCAAGAATTTATTGAAAGGGATGCAGCAGGGGATGTGTAATTAGAATTGCAGAAGAAGCTAAGCAGACTGCGAAGTTCTTAGAAAACATGTGTTTTCAATAATTCCAGTAAATCTTTGGAATAATTCTTATAAATTGTTGAAATTCATATTCCAAACTGATGGAACTTGAATACGGATCATAGCCCTTAATTATGATGATCCAAACTAAAAGAATGACCCTACTTAAAAAATAGATCATCCTTTAGCTCAGAAAACATTGGTTGAATTTCAGATTTGTATCATTCTGATGATGATGTAAAAAAAGAAAAAAAAAACTAAAACAAACTAAACGAAAACTACAGAAAGATTTATTTTATTTCCGTACTTTTCTCGTTTTACGATTATAGACAGCTTAATTTTTTATTTCATTTTATTTCAAACTGTTGATGCTTAGTTCTTATCTCAGTGTCCATTATATATATATATATATATATATATATATATATATATATATATATATATATATATATATGTATATGTATATATATATATATATATATATATATATATATATATATTTTTTTTTTACATACACTATATTTTAATATATTAAATAATATTAATTTTGATCATTTTTATCTTTGTATATTTACTCGCTTAAATTAGATTTCAATAGGTTGTTAACATTCATGCAATGACATTTTCTGTCTTAAATATTTATCGGTTGGGGTATGCAACTGTCTGGGTCAATGTCTGTGGATGTGTGTGCATGTATTTATATGTATCTATGTGTATGGAAAGTGCATCCACTTTTAATTATGTATGTATGTACGTGTGTGTTGGTTTCCCTTCTCCCATTTTCCCCCCCTTTTTTTTTTTTTTTTTCATGACAGACGGTGGAGATGTTCTCTGTCTTGTCCCCTTTTTTGTGTGTGTATATGTCTTGGTGCTTATGTATTAGAATCTGACTGCGTTTGTTTTACGCGTGAGTTTGGGACCACATTTACACATCATGAGGATTAAAATGTATACATTGTAAAAAGACCGGATATTAAATATAGCTAAAGTAACTTCAATGAAAAAATAAATTGAATAACATATATATTTCTTCTTTTCTCCTCAGTAATTTTATAGTTGTAAACTTGATAGCGAATAAATGTTAAATTTTGGTTTTGTAATTAGCAGTTTTAAATTTTAATATTAAATTTTATCATATAATTTAGTAATTATTCGTTGGAATAAATTATTTTTTAATACTAAACATCTGAATAGATATTATAACATGACTTCGTTATCGAGCTTTTTGAATTTTCCTGTAATTGTGTTCTGATTGGTCTACCTAGCCTCTGTAACAACGTTTTCCCCTTACGTAGAATATTAATTAATTTGAAACTTTTAAAACCATTTATTTTACATTCAACGTCATCACTTGATAAGACACCGTAGGTGTTGAAACAAAATGGCTATTTTTGTAGTGATTTTATAACATATTTATGTTATAAATTTTTTTTTCTTTAAAAATAAATAATTATATATATATATATATAGATAGATAGATAGATAGATAGATAGATAATATTAGTGGTAAAAATACACATACATACGCAAAATATATAAATATTTATACATAGCTGCATACACATACATGTATATTTTTTGATTAAAAAATTCCAAGAGGATGGAATCCAGGTAGAACTCAATGTCCAGGACAGAGTAAGGTTATAATAAAAAGGCTTAAACACTAATATTCCATGGTCATAATTAATTCCATTGGAATCGTAAATACGATACCATCACGAGCGGCGCAATATCGAGTTTAGTTCGCTACCTCTTCGTTACCGCGGCCCGTTAGTACTGTTGGTATGACGTTTGCCTGTCAATGTAACTGCCCGGGTTTCAATTCTCGGTAGTGGAATGGCACTGCTGATGTGTTCCCAATATAAGACGAAATGGCCGTCCAGTGCATTCTGTTGAGGTTTCTTTAAACTCGATGAATTACTTGATTATCTCAAATCCTCCTTAATATATGTAAGATGGTATGACTCCACAATATTTTCGATTTGCAAAGGCCATCTTATCCATATGATTGATGTAATTGTGGAGAGTCATGATCGATGACATCCTTTCTCCACGACTACTTACCCTTTATAGAATTTAGCAATATTTGCTTATATACAATCATTCCCACTTCTCTTTTTATAATTTATTTAGACAATCTCGTTAAATAAGTTTCTCGTCGTCTCCCTCTGCTCTTCTTGACTTCAAAATGTCGCGTGTGTCAAGATTTTCATACAGCTTTTCCTCATTACACCTTGAAGAATTTCCCCCTGTCTCTTTTCATGTTTTAAGTATACGTGTCTTGTTAATTTCCATTTTAATTAAAACACAAAATCTGTCGATGGTCTCATCAGAATTGTTCTGCACAACAACGTCTCTGTTGTCTCAAGTTCCCTTTTCTTCTGTGAGGAAATTGTCCAAATATTCACTGACTTAAACGAAAGTTGGCATAACCTTTTTTAAAGTGATAGATACCTCAATTTATCTTAGTGTCTTGTATATCAATTATGTATGAACATTATTTTCTAATTTATGAGAAATTTATATTGTACAGTTATGAGAAAAAACAGCTAAATCTCTAATGAAAGTTGTGAATTTATTATGACTATCATAATAAATAAAATAAAATATGAAATAATAATAATGTTAATTATAAATAAAATAAAACAATAACATAAAAACGTTTTAAACAAATAAAAATAATAAAATTCCTCTCAGCATGAAACAAAAACTCTGCCTGCAGGATATACGGACATCCCACCAAAAGACAATAAGTCGAATCTCTTTACTTCGAACCTTGGTACGGGCAACACGTGTCTGACGTCTCTCTGTGATATGGCGTGTAATAACATGGAGTAAATTCTCCCTTTTATCATATGCATCATACAACAATTATAACCTAAAATACACACAGAAATATTAATAAATTGTATGAAATTAAGATGTTATTCACCATGTTTTTCCTCTTATTTTAGTATGTTATATTTCATGTCAACTATGTTTTTATTTCCGTGATCATAAGGCTAATTTCTGCAGTTCTGATGTGAGTGACCTACACAAAGTAATGGATTTTCTCATTCTAAAAGATTAGTAATTATTTTGATGCTATTTTAGTGGATGTTCGTATTTGAGTAGAAGTTCCGTTTATTTATTAAAGAGTATTTTTATTTATATTCATCTACTGATCTGAATGTCCAAGAAATCTTATTAAATAAAAAAAGGCAAGCTATCTGGCATAATTTGAACCTGCGTCCCTCTGGGTAGCGCCATCTGTCGTTTAGATCCGATACCCTCTGGCGAACTGTGCTATAAGAAAGCGGGACGAAATTGTACTTTAAGCTGAATTTCTAACGTCTTAGTTCTCCCGAATTTATTTTTATATCCACACAGTTGTGTCTTCAAATGTAAACAAAGCGATGTTTTAACGATAATAATAGATTTTTATTAAGCCGACAACCTGCCAGAGATCGTGATTTCTTCTTTAATAAAATTTCTGAAATATCCATTGAGGTAGACGAAAGCAAATATACTGTTTGATAAAGAAACGAAATGGCTAATGAAATACGAGTATTCGGTAAATATAACATCTAATTCTCTATGTACATTACCTGGTGATTGTGATTCCGAAAGATTTCATGTGTTTAATTAGTTCTGCTCTATAATGTTTTTAAAACATCATTATCAACAACCAATGAACGGCCTTATCTGGACTTAACTTAAATAAATTTGTTGAAGGATTGTTCTACTTGTCTTTCAAAGAACTTCTACTAGACAGCGTTATCAACAGTATTATATAAGAAAAGGGCGCAGAATTTCTATATATCAGTTCCATTTTATATTTCATTTTTTTTTTTTCGCAAGGTTTCTTAGAGTTAAAACGGATCTCGTTTCTTTGTTACGTCATGATGTGATAAAAAACATCTAGAAGTGCTGATGGACCTGTAAGTCCATCAGCACTTCTAAATGTTTTTAATCGATACGGAGGTATCCCGGACTGTATGCTTGTTCCTATTTTGCTCTTTGTTTTCATCAACAACCTCCTCTCTGGTTCCAGCCTCTATCTGGCTATATCCACAAAGTCGAGCGGAATTTATATATAATTCTCCGCCCGAATGTCAATCTGTTCACACGCCAATATAACTTAATTTTCCGTTGTTTAAAGTTGTGTTTAAAAACCAAATCCTATGTTTTGATTTTTCGCATTTCATTCAAAGCCACTGCTCCAAAACCAAAATATATTCAGCTGATATATGCGTCAGAAACGAAATAATAATAATAAAAAAAAAAAACACATGAGCTGACCAGTCCAATTTCAGGATAAACCTGGCCTCTTGGCAAATATTCTTCCCTGGGGAAATTAAGATTAGAATAATACATACTAATCCATTCCAAATAATCACCTTGAAATTTAAAAACGGCTAAAAACAAGTTACGTCGTTATACACGATAGCACCAGTTCACGATTTGGCATCTATGTTTTAGTCAAACACTTTACTCATGTCTCAGTGGTAAAGGTGATAGTTTTAATAAATTCAAATTAGAACCAAATCTCGAATAATAACTTTTAAACCACTGTTGATTGTTGAATTTCTTTTAAAATTTTAAAAATTGCAAAAAAAAAAAAAAAAAGAAAAATACTATTAATCATCATAAAAGACCAACTTTTTACCTACCATTAGCATGGCTGATTCTAACCTCCAGGAGAGAAACTCAATGCACCTTATTTTTTCACGTTTTCCAGTGATAAGAAGTGGAATGATTATATTGAAACGGTTTCTAAGCCAGCTGCGAAAAAAGTCGATTCACATCTGCAAACTTATAATTCTACATCAAATTTGAAGTTACATTTGGTCCGGGACGTGTGTTTTATATTCAGTGATTCTAGACAATATCCAAATGAAGAATCTGAAAAGTTTTCGATCCTGACCTGATGTCTTGGCTTCTTCAGTCATTTCCACCGCTGTGACGTAGATTTCCTGTGTCTTTTTTTTATAAATATTTTCACGGGGATTTTTATGAGCTTTCCTCTTTGATACATCACGTATTAAATAAACAAGAACGCATTCAGATATATGATTGGTATTGCAACATTTTATTATAGTTTTTTAAGTTCATTTAATTTAGCTAATTATTTAATATTTACTTTACGAACTTCCAATACCTCATAATAAAATAAACTATTTCGTTTTGATTGGGAGAAATGACGGAAAAAACAACAAGAGACGCCGTTCGGTTACAAAGAGAAAAAGAAAGAAATAACGAAAGAGAGAGAAGACAGAGAAGGCGATAATATTCTCATGTTTTAACTCACAATCAGTCGTAATTTAAAAATTACGATACGTCAGAAAATTCTGATAGGAAAACTCTGAAATTTTCATGGGTATTTCAAATTAAAATGATACATGACATTCATATCTTTTGGGGATATTATTGAGTAGTCATGACTCTCAACATGTTCTTTTTTCTCTTCATTAGTGAAACATGATTTTATTTTTTACGTTATACATGGTAATACTTAAAAGGTACTTGCAAAGGGGAAGTAACAGTTTAATCCTTACAAAGGATTATGGTACAAAAACTGGTCAGGCGAGGAAAGCAAAACAATTAATTTTAATCAGTAACAACATTTTAGAAATTCCAGTTTCGACCAGATGTAAAAGATGTCATGTTGCAGGCCGAATTAAATCATTTCCGGTCCTTATGTGTCCTGTCTGTAGAGGATTGGACAGAGCAGGTGTAGAATGAATGCAGATAACTGCTGCACACATATATATATATATATATATATATATATATATATATATATATATATATATATATATATATATATTGCTCTTCAGTTACGAATTGACTTCTCTTAGGTACTATCGTATTTTGTATAGAAAAAGCTAAGGAATCGGATGTCTAGCAACACTGACGAGCTGTGATACAGTGAAACAACCTTACTGACAATATATGGTCCGGAAATATGGTTGAGCTCTCGAAAGAAAGGGGGTTATAAAAACAGTGGTTCCTACTGCTATTACGCATTACTCTTCAAGAACGAATTGAGTTCTCTGAGCCGATGGCCTATTTCGTATAAAAATAAAAATAAAAAATAAAAAAAAAAACATTAAAATTCCCTTTGTTTCTGTCGTAACTAGGGGTAAGATACCTGAATGATGTCAAATTATTCGGGTTTCGATCCGGGCTTGAAATAAACGTACGTCTAGCCACACTGATGAGCTGTGATACAGCGAAAAAGTCTATGCGTGGATCTGTGATACAGCAAAAAATCTATGTGTGGATGACTATATATATATATATATATATATATATATATATATATATATAGTTAAAACTAGAGAAAGCGGTTTCACCTAAGTGGATCGTCAGGGAAGGTTGGCAATCCGCTTAGGTGAAACCTTGGTAGGTTTGCCTGGCTCTCTAGGTTTAACTAGGTCTGTTCTACTCAGTGTATCTTTATTTAGTTGTTTTGGGTACTCGCATCGTTTTTTTTCTTTGGGCCTTGGACTTGCATCCTAGACGATTATTTTCGGTTAACGTACATGTTCTTGGTTCTTTCTATTTTTTATACCTTTTTCCCCCCTTTGGTATTGGTTTGATTATTTGCAGATCAATACACTGAAGGTTTTCCGAGCGAGTATATTTTCTTATACTTATAAGATTTCTATTAATAATAATAATAATAATAATAATAATAATAATATATATATATATATATATATATATATATATATATATATATATATATATATATATATATATATATATATATGGGTGGTTCCTTCTTTCTTCCTGAATTTCTGGGATAAGAGATTATCCTTGTTTGCAGTATTTATACGCTGACTGTAATACTCATATTTTTATTTATTATCACAACTCTTCCGCTGTTGTGCCCTCTAACATTTATCAGTTTATTCTCGACTCGAGTAAACTTCAGAGAACAAAGTCTATGTCAGCACTATCCGGCCCAGGGAATTAACCCTCACTTATCATATCATTAATTTCAAGAACGCTTTATTCCATTAGGATATTAGCCCTGACGTTTAACAGATCGGCATGTAGCTGATGAGAACCTGAGCGCCAAAATATAGCGAAAATTGCCTTCCAAAAGCTAAAGAAGTATTCAGAAACAAGAATATTTAGTTAGAAACATACAAAAGTACTAAACTTCCTATGTGTTAGTGAATAAGGGAGAATCTGTTCCCAGTTGAAGAGAATATTTGAGATAGCAGATATGGGGGATACTGAGAATGCCTTGAAACGAACATGGAAGTAACGAGGAAGTTTTAGATTAAATGGAAAGAAAATACTTATCCTTAACATCAGAAAGAAAGATTTGAAATATCTAAGGCACATAAAATAGGAAAGAAGGCACTGTAATTTTGACACTCACGCAGCATATTGAAGGCAAGACGACAGACGAAAACAACACAACCTACATAAAGAGTATTTGTGAATAATTAACAGAAAAGATTTCAGGGGAGATAAAAAAGAATAAGAGCCGTAAAGGGCAAGAACTTGTGGAGAATCATTGTCACCAACATAATTGTGATGAATATAACTTTAACTTTGCCCTGTGTCGCCGGTTTGTGCATCAGACTTTTCGTAGACCTTGATACTAATGAGGAACCCGACGATTTTGGCCAAACATATAAAACACTGAGCATGTGAAGGCAGGAAATTGGTGTCAAGCAGATCTATCTCCGGTAATTTCCAGTGATCCATGTGTTTCCTATCCGTGATGAACGGTGGTACACGGATATAATGGAAACTATTAAGTCGATATTAACATTTATGTCAGTAGCCCCACATGGATGAAGTTTTAATGGCACCGAGAATCAAATCTGGGACTCGGATTCAACTCCTTGCAAAGAGTACGTTCACTTCAGAATTATGATTCTACGGAAAAATAAACACGAAAAGAAACGTCTCTCTATATGCTATGAGATAAATAGCAGCGCACATCGATGCCTAAACCCTAAGTTAGCAACTATTCTAGAAGGAGAACATGTGAAAAACGTATAGAATGCATCACAAGACCACTTCATTATTTTTCACGGTAACATTCGCTGGTAAGAATAATTTTCCTAAAGGAAAAGAAAATGTGGAGAGTCATGATTATTTACGTGCTGAAAGCGATATAGCGCCTATGAACGCCGGTAGACATATGTTTTCATTTTGGCGTAGCACACGTAGAAAACTTGTTTTGAATATATATTATATTGGCATAATATTTGTGCAATCGGTTTTACGAAACTCAGTTGTCAATTTTACTGTTTTCTATAATTTAATGTCCTTGTCCGTGATAAACAAGGCTAAACGTTAGGTCTATTAGCATATATATGTTCTAAAAACTACGAATTAAAACAAATAAAGATAATGTGTTTTCACGAGAATTGTGATATCAAGCCATGTTCATAAATCTGGTTTTGTTTATTTATATTGACACTATTTTAAGTAAATATGTATACATATGTATATTGCCCATATTTTAAGGAATTCTCTCTCTCTCACTCTCTCTGTCTGTCTGTCTGTTTCTCTCTCTCTTTCCCCATATATATATATATATATATATATATATATATATATATATATATATATATGCTGTAACAGCAACACACACACACACACACATACACACACACACACACACACACACACACACACACACACATATATATATATATATATATATATATATATATATATATATATATATATTTATGTCGGTTGTAACAACAAAATTGTCCAAATCGTGTAACAACAAAATTGTCCAAGCGTTAGATTGGGCTTTGAAACTTTGTATTTTTGAAATGATTAAATATATCTTACTGGAATACCCCAAAGATTTTTTTAAATGTTGTACTCTACTCTGACCAATCAAATATATAATTACTCTCCAAGAATGACGGAAGAATGATGATAAAATTGATCATAAACTAAACTGGCATATTCATCATTAATTAATCGCAGCTAAGGATCGGAAGTTCAGGAAAGATTGATATAAATTTCAAATACATATGTTATTCCAGGTTAATTTTTCACCTTATTCAAAATGATTATCGCCCTCTAGATTTATAACCTTCTGCCCTGGAGTAATAAGGTCCATCAGAAGTTTCCGGTACGATTTCATTTTGAAGTATTTTTTCACTTCTCTTTGGGCTGTAATAACTGAAACTTCTCTCTCACATGCGTAACGACTTACGGATTGCGTGGGATTTCTTTTAATTGATAATTTTATTTCTAAGTTGAAATGATGATTACTCATCATAATGGGATCTCCTGATCCAGTTTTACACTGAAGTTTTCACTTTTTTTTAAACTTATTCACCGTTCTTTTGATGTATCTTGAATGGACTTTGAATATGGAAGTCCGTGTATGAATGTTGGTATCATTAATGAAGGACTGAACGATCTTTATCCTCTCATTATTACTCAGTTGGAAAGATATTGGGTCTGACACGAAACGATTTTAACCTGTTTTCTTTCTAGCTGAATAACACAAAGGATTTTCAAGTGATTCTTACGACAAATGGAGTAACGAGAGCGTAACGTCTTACTGAAAAACCAGAAAAAGAAACCCAGTTTAGTTTTTTTTTAGATAGTAAATATTTTGAGGAATGCTGGGATACGATCTGGATAATGTTGCTATTACACCATATATATATATATATATATATATATATATATATATATGAGAAATGGGTTAAATACAATATATTTGTAATTTATTTGTTTAAACGTTATCTTTAAATGGATACTTGAGTAGATGCTCTGTTTTTAGTTAGATTCTATAATTATTTATTTACATTTACTGTCCTGAATATTTTGAGAAATCATGTTAGAAAAATATGCGCCCTTCGGCTGGATTCGAACCCGCGTCCAGTAGGGGAAACCATGATTAGTTCTGACGCGCAATAGGCAAGCTTGATCACTTAGTACCTCCTGTTCAAACAAAGCCTAAATAGTGATTTTG
>OZ010595.1:60773047-60778047 GCA_963932145.1 Acanthosepion lycidas
CCCTTGCAGCTGTTAATATGTGTTGCCATTTTTTTATTTCTCACAAAGCGTGTTCTGGCATCCATTTGCTCAAGCCCATCAAATAATTCACGCGTTGCCTTCCTCTGTCCGTATTTCCTTCTATCTGTCCTGTGAGTAACAAATTTTCCAAGCCGTCCTCCTCATTACGTGCCCCTGAAATTTCAACTGCCTTTTCCTAATGCTAAGTATAATTTTGCTTTTTGTTTCCATTCTCTCCAAAACTTCCGCGTTGCTTATATGTTCGGTCCATTTTATCCTTATCATCCTTCTGTAGAAGAACATTTATGTTGCTTCAAGTCTCTTCATATTTGACGATACTGCCCAGCATTCGATGCTATACAGGAGGAAAGTTATCACGTAACAGTTCAGTACTCTTATCTTTGTTTCTAACAAAATATTCCTGTCTCTTAATACCGTGCTTATCTTTTGGAATGCATCCTTGCGCATCCCAATATATCTTCGGATCTCAGTGTCACACTTTTCCGTCCTCTGTTAGAACACTTCCCAGTTACTTACTTGTACCTACTTGATTTTACTATCCCTAACCTGTAAATTTCATTTTGGGCTCATATTTTTGCTGCTGACCATGCATTCTCTTTACATTTTGTTTATAATTACCGTTATTCCTCATGTATACTACGCCGTCATCCATAATACGCATTCCTATAATTGTGCGGTAAGTGTGGGAAAATGCTTCTACTCACGCAAAATACGTACCCCTTGTTTGGTAAATAAACCCTAAAAAATTTATCTCTCTAGTTTCATTGCAGCCAACGTTTCGTACTCTTACTCAAGCTGTAATTGAAGATATTTATCAACATTTCCCATCATCACGATTTGAAAGGAAACGGAAAGACCTATATTGTACCCACTACGCAGACGCATTAACCTGTTTCTGTTTTCGATAAAATGTGCAATCTATCGGATCTGTATGCATTTTTTTTTTTTAAATGCTTTTAAACATAGAATCATATTATTCTTATTTAGTTTTATGGTAATTCTTATTATATTCTTTATTTGTAAATATTGTTAGGTGCATATGATTGTATTTGACATCCTTATGGGTTCGGCATCGCCGAATGGTAATGTCATATTGTCGTAGGATTCGGGTGAGTAGTCATTTCGCAACTGAAATCGACCTATGAATCTTTAGAAGATTTTTTTTAGCAGTGCGTAATATGCACCCCTAATTTTGTTTATTAATTTTAGAAAAAAATGCGTATTATACATGGTGAATTGCAGTAGTCCTTTCGTCTCATTTTCCTTTGGTATCTATCGTTTGTAGTTTCATTTCTATGTCTGCTATCAGCACTGTGTCTTCTATATATCTTATGTTGTTATGATCGTGGCCGCCAATAATGAATCCTGGTGGAATTTCTAATTCTCTCAGAATTGCATCACTCTATAGATCGACTAAATTCGTTAAGTAGAAACATCTTTTTTTTTAACATCTTCCTATATGTATATATATATACAGATATATATATATATATATATATATATATATATATATATATATATATATATATATACAGATATTTGTATATCTGCTGGATTTATTGTCTGTTCCTATAGATTCTTGATTATCCCAGTCTTTCCTAAATAGGTCAAGGTAGCTGAGCAGCTTTAACTAAGCTTTGTGGTGTAATTGTAGAAAGTCTTTGCGTAATGTATAAAACACAGGTACACCTGCATTTTCATTGATTTTTCTGATAACATTCTGAAACTAAATAGGCGCCTTGTCCTATCTAAGCCATGATGTTTCTGTGCGCTGTATTCTTCAGAATTCCGGTGATGAATTCTAGGGTGATTGTCCAGTGGAGTTCACATTCGCTTGCGCCTGGTTTCTTAGGCAGGGATGTGAATATAGATCTGCTTCGGTTTTCCGGTATTTCACCACTGTTATATATTTAATCTATTATTTCTCTGATCTTGTCAAAGCTGACATCGTCTAAGGCTGCCTGCATCTTTTTTTTACAATTCCATCTGGCCCCGCCGCTTTTTTTCTGTTCAATTTTTCTAGTGCAGCTTATACTTCTGGTTTTAATATTTCCGGTCTGTTTGTATTTCTTTTTATGTCCGTCTCTCTTGCTGGTTTTTCTCTTTCATCGTGGAAGAGATTTCCGACATATTCGTTCTATCACTGAAGTATTTTACTTTCTCTAATCGGAGCGTTCCGTTCTTGGATTTTATACATCCTGCTCATGAGACTGACTGTTTTTCCTGTTAGTTTTCTTTTTTTTTTTAAATATTTTTTCGCTTAGTTTATCATAAATAAAATAAGATCGTCTGCTGAATTATGTTTAAACTATTATTAAGGGATATGTTCGTAACTTCGGAATTTGGCTACAAAGAACGGAAAACAGAAATGTTCAGCATCTCCTGCCAATACCTAATAAATAATGGATTATTTCGATTTGATAGCATAGTAGAGTGAGACATATGAAAGAGAAAAGAAAGAAGGAAAGAAAGAAAGAAGGAGAAATAGATGTTTACAGACTATTTCAATGTAATAAAAAAAGTTGTCACTTTCAAATATTTTCACTTCTACTCACTTCTTAAAATAATGAACAATATCCATATTTGTCAATGTCACTGCAATATTTTTAAAGTTACTGTGCTCAAATATTTGACGATGCGATAGGAGAAATTCTACAGATAAATTATTATCATAGAAATCGCCAACAGATTATTCAATCATTAACTTAACTGTTAAGAAATGAGAAAGTATAAGAAAATCTAAATAGGAAAATTGCTGATATATTAACGGATCATTCTAGTATTTATAATTGTACTATAACTAAAAACAGCATTAATTTAGAAAGTTAATTGACCGAATGTTTAAAACACACCTGGATAAAACATGGTTTATTTAAGAAATTCGAGCGAAGATTCGTTTTTGAGAGCTAGACAATTTTCTTAAGAATGATTGTTATCAAGATCGGTAAACATTAATTTAAATAACTAGCAAAGACTGTTTTTGTATATATATATATATATATATATATATATATATATATATATATATATATATATATATATACATATATATATATATATATATATGCATCCACTCCAATTCTAACCACCCTCCATTTGTAAAAATCAATCATATACCCTCATATATAGAATGGAGGATTAGCAAAAACTCATCTGCCAAAGATGTGTGCAATAAATATAGACATGTTTATAATACTGCTTTAAAAATAGTGGCTACAACTAAGCTGAAATCAAGTATAGAAAATACGATAATACTGATCTAAAGAAAAGAAATAAGAATAGAAAAATCATTTGGTACACCCTGCTCCCATTTAATCACTTGGTCAGTACTAATTTTGGCCAAAAGATTCTCCATTTAATTGATAAACATTTCCCTAAACGTAATACTTTTAGTAAAATATTGAAAAGAAACACACTAAAATTAAGTTATAGTTGCACCGCTAATCATGAGAAGATTATAAAAAAAAAAACAATAATAAATTGTTAAACCAATTTAAAATTTTGGATAATAATGAACATTACAAGAAAAATACTGTTGACAATTTTAACCTATTGCAGGAATTCTAATGAATCCCGTTACGAAACAGATATTCTACCAACTATCTTGCTTATATAAATATTATTTTTACAATAGATAATTCAACTGTTGAGGGAATTTATATTGGTAGTATTACGAATTCTTTTGAGATTAGGTTATACCAACATATCTTATCCTTCACCAATCGTACCTATAAAAATAATACATCTCTTTCTAAATAGTTTTGGAATTTAAAAGAAGCTAATAAAACTCCTAAGGTAAAATGGAAATTTTTTAAAACTAGAACATTTAGATCTATAAATGAACCTTGTTTTCTTTCTATGCTTGCATTAAAACATTATAAATTATCAGATTTTCTGATAAAAAACTCCTTATTAAAACAAAGAAGTGAACTGACTGAAAATTGTATGCATAGTCTATCATTTACCTTACATTATATTTAAACTATTAAAATGATAATACTATTTCTTATACGAATAAGCACTAAACAAAGTGAGGAGCACCTTATATCGCGTACTATTCTATTTGTAAGATGCATTTTGATTCAGTATAGCTCTGTATTGACGGTTAGTTAGTTTTATTAACATCTTATATATATGAACAGGTTTTTAGTTTGTATTATCAAAATCATGTATTGATTAGTTAGTATGATTAAGATCTTATATAGATGCTTTTTGCTAACAGTTGCATATTAATTTGCCAAAGTAGTTTTGTTTTTATGAACTTTTTTCAAACGGTTAAGTTATATATAAATTATTATAGGGGCCTTTTCTTTATCAAATACATAATCTTATGTAAGTAGCTAACCGAGCATATCTTAGTTAACATTATGCTAAATTACCATCCTACCTCTTTCGCTTTTACTTCTTAGTAAAGTGGAATGCCATACTTACATATATCTTACGAAATAATGTAACCATTTGTATCTGTCCATAATGAAATTGTCTAGGATTTATATGCAGACAACTTCGTGTCATCACCTATATAATATTTTTTTAGGTGAGTTTGCATTTGGCATAGGTCACATTCTATTGGTTCATCACGGTAAAGCTCACACGCCTATTTTTAATTCAGTTTTTCTTTTCTTAGGGAAAAATGAAGTATTCTGCATTTTGAAATTAAAATGATCGTTCACTCGCCAGTAGCTTGACACCGCCCGAAGAGACACCTTTTTATCTTTGAGCCAATTGTAATTGTGTAACGATTTTGAACATATTTCTGTTTTAATATCCTAAAATAAATGATATTTAGCTTTACTCTGTATTGAACCATCTTTTAAATTAAATGTTAGGGACAGTGGAATTATCCTTTACTTCTTCTGGTTTCAAACACACGCGGGCGCGCACACACACACACATATATATATATATGAAAATAAAGTCTTCCTCTCTCGCATGATACGAGAGTATATATATATATATATATATATATATATATATAT
>OZ010595.1:60780547-60835547 GCA_963932145.1 Acanthosepion lycidas
TGCAATGTTTTCGTACGCACGTACATGTCAGACAGAATTATAACCGAATCTGTTTTGCTTAATGATATGCCGTTTAAGCAGAGATGCGTTCATTGGCCACAGCACAATCCATTTCATAATTATCTGTGAACTTTCATGGATAAGTTGGAGAGAAATGTGTGGTTTATCGTTTCTCCTTCTTCGGCTTTGATTTCAGAGTTGTCTTTCTGTTATTCTGAGTGAAAAACAAAGTGCATGCAGAGAGCCAGCCTACCCTGCTACAGCAATATATGCAGAGTAATGATCGACTAGTCCTGAAGAAACATTGCTTTAAAAATGTATAGTATATCCTTAAGTATAATATGTATATCAAGGATTAGCGGTTTAACCGTCAGTGTTGCTGTCGGTTTAATTTGTATAATATTTGGCTTAAAACAATTTTTTCCGAAAAAGAGATTTTTCAAGTCCAGTAGCTGTTATAGCTAATCGCTGTATTGATAAGGTATTTCATTCCTTACTTTTTGTTCAAGGTAATATGAAACGTTATATTAGATGCGTTTATTCATTCTTTTTATGCAATCCATTTTAGTTATGCTGCTGTTGGTTGCTCTCAATTGATATGGCTTCTATTCGTATAATTATTTGCTTGTTATTCTCTGGGGCCAGTCAACAATAGTTTAAGAAGTGTGATTTTTCTTAAACCTAGAACAGTAAACATGCGTATATAGCACCCAGCGCAAATTTTCCTATTTTAAATTATTAGTTTTGTGCAAATATAATGACCTAATAATGTCGTTTTTTGACCTTAAAAATACGTCAAAAAACGACATTATTACATCCTTATTTTTGCACCAACCTAATACAATTTTCACTACATTATTTTCTTAGCTAAATAATGTTTTTCAGTTCTTATTAATGTTAACTCAAAGTAAAAAGTTTGAAGTGTCTACATGTAAAATATTTCGAATAAAGATTTATATTTAATTTTTTTTTTTTGTTTTTTTTATAGTAGTTGGGTAACTTTAATTGATGGTTAGTGTTCTAGGGTTAAGAACCTTATACTTTACTCGCTAAACGCCATTTTTAACGATTGATGGTTGAAATGTTTGTATGCAGCTATTTAGATATTTCTGAATGAATTTGAAGCCATGTGTGTCATTCACATGAAAGGAATATTCTGGAGAGGCTATCTTGTATCATGATTCCAGATTTTAGGTTAATGTCATGGTTCGGTAACAATTAACAGCCTTGATCGAAACTACATTTGGCGCCGTCTATTTTATGTTCAGTTTCCGCTTCTTCTCTATCAAATTTGTTATAACTTATACACACGCCGATGTAATTGAAGTGTTTAATATTTACTAATTCCATATCCTGAAATTATACGATGGATTCAGGATATGTGCCGTCACTGATTTCATTCTATTTCCTTATCACCGTCTCTTATTTAGAAAAGTTTATCTTGAGTCCTATTTTTTGGAATAGTTGATAGATTAAGCAGATTTTTCTGTTTCAATTGTTATCCAAATTGTGAATAGCAATAATAAAAATTAACGTTACTAGAATGCTTCAGTCAGTTTGTTGGTAATCCACACTACATCCTCAAAACTTTATTAATGAAACCTCGCTAATTATTAACAAGAGTCATAACAGATCGTGGACTTGAGAAGTCTGTTTAAACGAAATATTTTAAAAAATTCAATCGACAGTAACGCTGAATCTTCGATTTAAAAATGTCGTTTATTTGTTTAAATGCATATCAATATCTTATCGGTCATTTAATGCCGAAATTTAATCTTGGGAGAAGTAGTAATTTTATTTAAAAATGTGTTGCTGATAATACTTTTTTCCTTACAAATATACATCGCTGGTAATTATTTAAAAATGAATTCCTGCTATTTTTCCCCAAAATGTATTGCGCGTCCTGTGTATGATGATCAACTACATCCGTCAGCAAGACCTCTGATCGAGGCCTTTTGAAGAGCGTAGAAACACCTCTTAATTGCTCTTGTTCTAAGGTCCACCCTAAGCCGGGGTGGTAGTCCCTGTTAGGATCCTGGCTATGGGCAAATAACTAACCTCTCAAATTGAGGTCAAAACACGATGTATGTATAGATATAGTTTTTTATAGTAAAAATACCAATATATTTTTCAAGAAAAAAATATTGCCAGCAATACATTTCACTCTTGACAAAAACCCTTTGTACAACAGGACGTCAATAAAACCTGATCTACAAACTGATTTCTTACAAATACTTATTATATTCATAGCAACCTATCCTAAAAATATTGTCGGCATTAAATAACCCATTGACGTTGATATGCCGTAAAACAAATTTAAAAATGTATTGCTGGTATATTTTTTTCAAAAATGTATTGCTGAACTATTTTTTTTTCTAAAATGTGTTACTGTTAATATATTTTTAAAAACAATGAAATATTGCTGGTAATTTTTCTACTATCAAAATATATTGCTGGAATTTTTACTATAAATCTTTTTATAATTTTATTTATTATTTTTTTGACACCAGTTAGGGGTTAAATATTTTCTCATAGCTAGGACGTTAACCGGCGCTAACACCCGGTTCAGGGTGGATCTGTGAACAACAGCAATTAGGAAGTGGTTTTATGCTCCTTAAAACATCCCAGTCAGAACCCTTGCTGTCGGACATAGTATATCGTCATGTCCAGGACTGTTGTGAATGTCGTAATTTTCCTGTGCGAAAACAGCTAATTTGACCATTATAGATTGTGCCAAATTGGACAAAAAAGAACTTGGCTGGAATTTAACTCAGCTCCCTTATTCCACTTTCAGCATTTTACCGCACTGACATCCGTTAATATATCCGCAAATCTTCCATCTTTAGCATTTTTATTTTTTTTTTAAATTGAGTATTCACGGTAAACGTGCACTTTCACCTGCTATAACAAGCAACGTCAACCTCTGACGATTAGGTTCGTGCAAAAATAATGTCGGTTTTTGACGTTAAATAATACGTCAAAAACCGACATTATTTTTGCACCAACCTAATACAAACCTAACTCCACGCGTATCAATGCCGAAAGAAAATATATATTTTTAATTTTTTTTTTATTTCCAAATGAGATTTTAATGTTTAATTATATTTTCCCCTGTTTTTTTTTGTTATTTGAATTATAAATTTCACAACTCCGCCCCCCCAAAAAACACACACACACACTGCAATCGCATATATATGGTCTTCCTGATTGCAACACATATATAACTTTGCATCCTGATCGTAAATGAACAAGGCAAACTAACTATCGTTAAGCCCGAATTATCATTAGATTGAAATCTGTGTCTCTGATGGAAGCGCTCTCTCAATCGAAATTGCTTCTCTTTCAAGACTAATTGTTTTAAATGATACGCATAAAATTCGGCTCCAATCATATGCATTACTACTGTAATATATAGAAAATGGCATCTCTTTGTGTAGACAATTTTAGCAGAAGATGCGTTTGATGTATATTTTCGATCTAGGATGCTAAGAACGATTAGTAAATGAATCACAAGTACCACTTCCTCCAGAAAATCCTACACAATAGACAGCTTACAATTAGAAATATATCCGAAGTCGCTGACAGATAAAAATAGATGAGTTCTATTTTTCACAAGTGTTATCGTTTAGATATGAACAGAATCTCATATTGGGTCATTCGGTCCTTTACGTGAGATTGGCTTTTATAACATGACTGGAGATGTCGACCTGATAGCCATATATCTATGCAAACAAAATATCAGTTTTAGGTGGTTCCTTGATCTTTCAATTTCAAAGCAAGACCTCAGAGAAATTATTTTGATATGTCTATATTTGAAAGGGTAATTAATCTGAAATTCTATACGGAGGAGAAAACACGCTGGCTATTTTCGTGGATTCAATTCTATTGCAAATTAGACGTTTCCTTTAAAAAAATATCAATTTTGTTGCTTCTCTTACAGATGAGAACATTTCCCCCATCCTAATGTCTGAGAGAATAGATTCCATTATCGGGTCTGTCCACTTGATAAAAGTCAGGACGGGGATAATCATGTATCTCTATATCTTCGTACAAGACTGATGCCAGGACAATTTCTCGACAAACGCTTATTCAAAATAGACGTATGCCACATGAGCTTTGTTTGTTCATTCTCAAATACTAAAATTATTATTATTATCATTATTATTATTATTATTATTATTATTAGGAGTAGTAGTAGTAGTAGTAGTAGTATTAGTAGTAGTAATAGTAGTAATAGAGATAGTGGTAGTTAAATGATTGATGTAACCTTTCCAGTATTTTTCAACACTTTGAAAACATTGCGTTTAAAAAATAGTAAACGAGATGACACATTGTTTAATCCGTTTTACAATGTTTCGACAGTATACTGTCATCATAAAACTATGTCCCTTTTCTTTTTCTTTTTATCTTCATCCTAAAATGTTATATACAGGTTGTTGCAAAAGAGACTAGACCTGAAGAAACATTGTTTTAAAAATGTATAGTATAACATTAAGTATAATATGCATATCAATAATTAGCGCTTTAACCGACAGTGTTTCTGTCGGTTTCATTTATAAAATATTTAGCTTAAAATAATTTTTCAGAAAAAGAGATTTTTCAAGGCCAGTAGCTGTTACAGCTAATCGCAGTATTGATAGGGGATTTTATTTCCTACTTTTTGTTCAAGGTAATATGTTCTTTTAATGCAATCCATTTTAGTTATGCTGCTGTTGGTTGCTCTCAATTGATATGGCGTCTGTTAGTATAATTATTTATTTGTTATTCTCTAGCGCAAGTCAACAATGGTTAAAGAAGGGGGATCTTTGTTAACCCTAGAACACTAACCATGGGTATATAGCACTCAGCGCAAATTTACCTATTTTTAATTACAATTTTCATTACCTGATTCTCTTACCTAAATAATATATTTTTCATTTTTTATTAATGTTACATTACGGCATTTTATACCTTAATAACTAATGAGGATATCAAGACACAATATACGTATATTTCCTGGAAGCTAATATTTCACGTTTCTATTCAGGCGTTAACAGGTGTTTAATGTGGCCATCATGGGACATACATGCAAACGATAATCCAAATCTTGCCAAACGCGATCAAGCATAACGTTGTCGATGAATTAAAATGCTTCAGTTATTAACGTCTTCAGATCACCCACGTCTGTTGAAAGGGGAGGTACGTACACGAGGCCTTTCACATGCTCCCAGACGAGGAAATCAGATGGCGACAGGTCTGGAGACATAGGTGGCCATTGCAGAAACACGCGATCTGCCTGTCCCGAACGTCTGGCCCATCTGTTAGGCAGTGATGTTCAAAAATTATATTTAATCAATTAAATTAAAATTAAATTAACAGAAGAAAACTTGACTCTTTTAGATTTTAAATGGTACCAGTTCAATCATGCAAACATTAGTATTTCATTATATGAGTTCTGAGAAAGTGACACAGACTTTTTAAACATCCTGAATATGCGTATATATATATATATATATATATATATATATATATATATATATATATATATATTTTTTTTTTTTTTTTTCATATTTTTTATATTTTCATTTTTCCTTTCATTTCGATGTTGGAAGTGTTACCTGATGATCCGAAGTCATTTAAAAGTATTTTGCTGAAATAAATTATTGTAATGGTACTTTAAAGTGGTCTGTTTTTCATTAATATATATATATATATATATATATATATATATATATATATATATATATATATATATATATATATAATTATTTATTTAAAAAATTATAACATAAATATGTTATAAAATCACTACAAAAACAACCATTTTGTTTCAACACCTGTGTGTGTGTGTGTGTGTGTGTGTGTATTCAAAGACAGTCTGTTTCGCTGTATCACTTCTTATCAGTGTGGCTAGACATCCGATTGTTTCAAACCGGCATCGAAACTCAACCGATTTATCATATCAGAGACTCTACCCGTAAGGTATCGCCGCATGGCAGAAAAAAGGAATATATGTCTGTGTGTATATATAGATTTATGTCTGTGTATCTATATGTGTTTACACACACATACACACACACACACACACATATATATATATATATATATATATATATATATATATATATATGTATTTATGTATTTATGTATATATATTGAACAATAAAAAAAATATTAAAAAATTAAAATCTTCAGACACACTGTGTTGTAGATTAATATTCTTTCGTTTTTTATTATTTCATTTAGATTCCTCGACTAGTTTCGGCCAAAATGGCCATCATCGAGAAAATTAACTTTTGTCTGTAGTTTTCATTTGTTTTTTTCAGTTTTTTATCTTTTTAACATAAATCTTTTAACATTCCTTGTGTTGGTCAAATAGTATCTTTTAAGTTGTTATTTGAGATAAGAGCTGGATGGATCTATGCTTCTCTGAATTCCCCTGGTCAGTTTGAAAATGTCATTGTTCCTGGAGAGAAGATGTGTCTCTGCTAAGAGTTTGTGCGTGTGTTATTTGGTTCTTAGTGAGTGAGTGAGTATGATATGTGTAAGCTTGTGTATTGCTGTGGGTGTGTGTTATCATTTGGCTAATTAGGGAGTGAGTATGTTGTGTGTAAGTGTGTATATTCGTGTGCGTATGTGTATAAGTGTGAGGCCTCAACACCTCCGTAAGCATGTCTGTCTTGTGTGGGTAAGAAATGTGGGTAAGTTTTGATTAGTAGGGTCATTTATTAATGCTATCTATATTGTTAAATTTATGGTTTAGCCCGGCTGGATAGTGTGTTTTTAGACGTTGTATCCACTTATTTTCATGGAACTCTAAAATCTTTCTCATGCTATCTGAACTTTTCTACTCTCTCAATTATAGTGAATTTGGCATGGGTTTTTAAATCGTGTTTTTCTAGGCGGAAATGTTGTTCTACAGGTAATACTTTTTCATCGGGAATCGACTTAATTCGATTGAGATAATTATTAATTCTGTAGTGAAAAGTCCATTCAGATTTTCGTACATATTGTTTCTGGCATAGTGTGCATTCTAGGAGGTAAATTATGTTATGACTTCTACAGTTAGAATCGCGGTAGATTTTGAAAGTAGATTTAGTGACTGAGCTAGTGAATGAATTCGTGTTTTTAATATGGTTGCAGCATAACAGTGACTATTATAGCTATATAGCGAGACTCTTCGCAAGCCGAATTGAGTCACTCTCGGTCACTGGGCATGTTTCCAAAAATAAATACGCTAAAAATCCACCTCCATTCCGACCGTTCGCCGACAGCTTAGTGGTAGAATATCCGCCTGATACCAATTCAGTCGGGTTTCGTTCGTAGCTAGAGGCAACCGGATGTCTAGCCGCACTGATGAGCTGCGAAACAGTGTGTCTGTGGATGACATTATATATATATATATATATATATATATATATGTGTGAGTATATGTGTGTATTTATATATATCGGGTGTTTCAAAAGTCTGTGTCATATTATGGCACTGTATATCTTAAACCCAATTTGTATTTCTTGAAAGCTAATATTTTCCCGTTTCTATACAGCTTTTTACATGTATTCAATGTGAGCGCCACGTGTTACAAGACACGCATCGAAATGATAATCTAATGCTTACAAAAAGCGACCAAGCATAGTGTTGTCGATGGTTGCCGAGACTTCAATTGCTGACATATTTCTTTGACGTGGCACTGAACATGTTTACCTTAGGGGAATCTTGCACATACTCAAGAGTTACATGAGGGTACTCAGTTCCCCATATGCATGTGCTATGGATGTTAACTTTACCATTTGCGTGGAAGATCGCCTGATCACTAAAGAACTAAGTCTTCTTCCTACTTCTCTAGCATTTCAGGTGCAAATTTCATTGCGAGAGTTAATTACATTAAAAATAAATTAAGAGAAGAAAACTTTACACATTTAGCTTTTAAATAGTACCAATTCAATCATGCTACCATTAGCTGTTCATTATATAAGATTCCTTTGAATATGCCACAGACTTTTGAAACACCCTATATTAGGTAAGCTGGAGTTTCTGCCAGGATGTATTACCGTCGGATCTATTTTAGTAATATAAGATAAGCATATGATACTGTGTTCATGTCTGACATACAAAGAAAAGCACAGGACATCATCAAATGCAAGAAGATACAAGGTATGGTCATCAGCGGTTCCAGGAATGGTGCATATTGCACATTTTCGTGCCGAACAATTGCGTACCAGACAATTTCCACCCTGGATATTTGCGTTCCTAGACAAAGGCATCCGATTATTTTTGAAGTTTTTAAATGCAATTACGATAAATTTTGAAAAAAAAAAGTATAGATAGTAATCACATTTTTAAAAAAAGAGAATAAAAGAAATAAAATATTAAAAAAATAAATGCTTATTCTTGTTTAAAATGCAATGACAGATTAACAGTTTTTCAACATCTCTCGACACACCACCAGTATGTTTTTGTTTCATCGGCGTTTCTTTTTCTTCTGATAGTGTTACCTGTAATTTCCCTCCTCCACAAATATTTTTTCTATGAGTTTTTGATTTTCGTTACTTAGCCATGGGATCCAATTAAAAATATAATCTATAAAATCCAGTATCTATTATATGTTCGTATTACGCACTGTTGGAGAACAACTGGAACTGCTAGCTTAATTTCTCTTGCCTTAAAAATTATTTTTTCTCTCTGTTTTATTTATGTTAACTTCTTTTATGCTTGTTCAGATTAAATGTATTGGCATGCAATTTTCTATGCTAACTTCAAAAAATAACCAGAGGTACGTTATTATCCAGGGTGCATTTGTCTAGGGACTTAGACATCCAGGGACGCAATTGTGTGGTACGCCATTGTCCGGGACGCAAATGCCTAGTACGCAACCATCATCAGCAGGAGTAAAGGGAAATAAAGGGTTCAGTTCTACAATAAAACCACCTGAAGAAGGCCGGAGAATACAACGGCCAAAACGCTGTAAGAAATATGACGACAATGATGAGGACAATAGTCCGAATAATGTAAATAATGCCTCTTTTCGATTTTAATTACAAATGTCCTCATTGATTCCATTTTATCTAAAATCTCGTCGTTGATCGCACGTTTAGTCCATTGCATTCTCAACATCCTTCTGTAGATCCATATTTCTGTTGTATCAGGTCACTTCTTCATCTATGAAGAGATTGTCCAGCATTCACTGTCATATAAGGGGACTGCTTTTATATAATATTTTGGTATTCACTGTTTCTAATGAAATTTGACTGTTTCGTAATGCTTTACTCAACGTTTGAAGGGCACCTTTTGCTACTCAAATTTGTCTTCTGATTTCGGAGTCGATTTTTTCGGCCTCTTTTACAACACCAAGCTATATATATATATATATATATATATATATATATATATATATATATATATATATATATATATATATATATATATATATATATATATATATTAGTGTCTGCAATTCGTAGTAGTCAACTTGGCCGATTCTGTCTAGTGGGTATTTTTTTTTATCTTCTATCACTATTAAATCAAAAAAGACGCGGTAAGAAGTTGCTTCGAATTAAAAAAAAAGTTCTTTAGAAATGACTTCGTACCGTACATATTTTGTTATTAATTTCATTTTGTCTAGCAGACCTCACAACAACCCATTCCCACACACGAAGAGATAGAAAAACAACAGTGAATATGGAATATGAATTTCATATTTTTTTTAATTTGACTTTTTAATACGAACCATATATTTTCGTTTATTCAAGTCTGTATAGTGCGCATCTTTATTCTCTATAAAATCGTACACTGTCTATAATAGCGTTTCTCAACCTATTTACCCTTACGTAACCCCTAAAATAAATTACATGTCCTAAGGAACCCCTCCGCAAAACAAAATTATATACCATGTCTTTCTTATTTTATTTTCTTCGTAGTTCACTTGGCAAATATATTATATACTTTTGAATAACTGGTTTAACGAAAAATTAATACTCCTTTGCCAAATTTTTCGGTAATGCTAAATAAAATTCATAATGTTCGTTTATAATACTTTATCGGGGAGTTTTCATTCACACAAAAAAATCCTAAATTCAAACGTAAAAAATAAACATAAGCAACCAATATCATATACCTATAATATAAATGTAAACAGAACGAAAACAGATAATTGCTGCATCATATTTTTTTTATTTCTTTATCCTTTACTGGGAATATTGAAAAGACATAAGGTAAATCAAGAATTAAATAAAAACTTAAAAGTGTATTAGCTTATCTCACCTCTTCTCGCGGAACCCTTGGGGATCTTTTACGGAACCTTAAGTTTCCTGGTAACCCCGGTTGAGAAACACTGCTTTACAGAATGAATCCTGTAAGCAAAGTAACTTGCCGAGAAGTACTCGTTGTCAAGCCACCCAATAGTAGAATTAGCGTCGTTGATGGTTATAAATTTGAAACACGTCCAGAATCGAACTCTGTCTTTTTGCTCGTTTAAGCTGAATTACTTATCCACAGCTTAAGGTTAATCTTGCAAAGGCCATGCATTTTAGACAATAGTTGAAATTCAAATAATTTTTGAGAGTGACATAACAGATATCGGCGCGAAAAAATGTTATCGCTATTCTGAGTTTAAACTCTATCTAAGGATGGTGCGTTTACTTTCTAAAAAATGCTCTTGGGGTATGGTAGAAATCCATTTCTTCCCCGACAAGCAACATGATAAAGTGAAAGGCAAACTTCCAACGCCATGTTATGCTGGAAACCAGTCTAGAAGAAAGAAAAAAACTGGATTGGCGGTGTGTTAGCATATAAACCAAAATAAATAAATATATAAATAAATAAACTATTTGCTATGGTGTTACTGCTGTGATCACCACTAGCGTGGAGAGACTGTGGTTCTATTCTCGTTAGGGGAGTCTTAGTGAACAGATGGAGAGATGGAATATTCCGTTCATATAAATGCGTTCTTTACTGATCAAAGCTTCTATCTATCTATCTATCTATCTATAACCTGAAGCTATTAAGAAACCACATAAACTTCAATAATACAAATTTAATTTTAAAAAAATTGACAAATTTGAGACAATTTTGATGGCAAAACAAAACCTGACTTAAGAGTTTAAGTAATATCAATGTTTTATTGAACTTATTGAAGTTATTAAAGTTATTTGATGCATTCTAAATATATGCCGTCTGAAGATATTAGACAAAACCAAATAATGACGCTTGATTTCAATAAAAAAAATGTGTTTATTTGTTCTATTATAGTCGTTGATCAATTTTTGTTGATTGTACAAATCAACAAAAATTGATCAACGGCTATAATAGAACAAATAAACACATATGATGAATCTTTGAATTCTTTACATTTTAATATAGTGAAACTATAGGAGGTTTTGAGAGAATCATAATTAAGCAATTCATCGAGTCTAGAAGACGTTTGACTCATATCGTAACGGTCCGGGTTTTAATTCTAGGTAGTGGATGTGCACTTCTGATGAGTCGCAAAATGTAGTCTTTTAGTATCTATTTCTTTTCTATTATTTGCAAAAATAAAGATATCGTCTACGATCAAACAAATTCATAAGTAATTACATAGGTCACACTACTACATGCCTATCTAGACGCCTTACGATGCATCTAAGCGACCACAGGTCTATTAGAACCCATTTAAACACACATGCAAACTTACCAGACAAAATCCGAAATATACTAGTAGAAAAAAACAAGCATAATAACCTCATCCACATGTAAAAAATAAATAAAATAATGGAAGCATTAATAATAGAAAAATGTGAAAAGTCAGTAATTAATAATATTAACTACGAACACGGCCACAATCTGCTGTGTTCGGAAAATAAAACATCCTATAACTCTAGAAACATACACACAACCAACGCACCCAATTAAAAAGCAAAAAATGAAATCCTCCTTGATAATAGCTAAAAGTATACTTGAAAGTCCTCCGAATTACAGAACATTTTGACAGTTTCTACACACTGTTTCCAGAAAACATTGTTCGAACACAAAGAAAATTATATAAAAAGCTTAAGCATAGTAACTTCATGAAACACACACACACACACACACACATATATATATATATATATATATGTATATATATGTATATATAATGTGTATATATATATATATATATATATATATATAATGAAGTCTACAGTCGATATATATATATATATATATAAATATATATATATAATGAAGTCTACAGTCGATATATATATATATAATGAAGTCTACAGTCGATATATATATATATATATATATATATATAATGAAGTCTACAGTCGATATATATATATATATATATATATATATATATAATGAAGTCTACAGTCGATATATATATATATATATGATGAAGTCTACAGTCGATATATATATATATATATATATATAATGAAGTCAATCACTCGATATATATATATATATATATATAATGAAGTCTACAGTCGATATATATATAAATATATATATATATAATGAAGTCTACAGTCGAGATATATAAATATATATATATATATATATATATATAATGAAGTCTACAGTCGATATATATATATATATATATATAATGAAGGCTACAGTAGATATATATATATATAATGAAGTCTACAGTCGATATATATATATATATATATAATGAAGTCTACAGTCGATATATATATATATATATATATATATATATATATAATGAAGTCTGCAGTCGATATATATATATATATAATATATATATATATATATATATATATATATATATATATATATATATATATATATATATATATATATATATATAATGAAATCTACAGTCGATTTCGAAATATGAGTGTCTTTCAGTTCAGTTTTTATGTTTATGTCTAGTATAAGACAACAATCCTGCACGGGAATTGCAAACAAATCCCCATGAAGGTCATACTGAAGTGTTTACACTCATATGGGCTAATCTATTAGCCCGAGATTTAGTGTTGTTAATACTTAATTCTCTCAGATGGTTCGGACGATTCTTACTTAGTTATACCTTGCTATCAGGTGTTTCTCCAGATTGCTCGGTTTTCAACAGCAAGTTCGAAATCCTCTATAGGGATGTGTGCCGAAATAAAATTGTATTAGGTTGTTGTAAAAATAATGACGTAACAATGTCGTTTTTTGACGTTAAAAATAGGTCAAAAACGACATTATTACGTCATTATTTTTGCACCAACCTAATACTTAGTTTGTCCTTGAAGCGTAAACAAGGACGCCTATCATGAAAAAGTTGCCTATACGTGAGGATTTTCGGCATCACTCATTCTGATGACATGACCTGGGCATCTGAACTGTAATTGCATCACATTTGATGAAAAGATCAGGGTTAAAGATTTTGTCCAGCCATGTATAACCGCATATTAAAAGATGACAGCTTTTTAGAAAAGCATCAAGTTGATTGATGTGCGTCCCGTATGGCTTCCTCGATTCTGACCCATGTAGATGTGTGGTGAGAATGATTGCTCAACAGAGATTAATTTTTGTTTTCTGTGAAATCCCATAGACAATGCTTAAGGCAGTCGTTGACTTTGATATTCGGTTAACTTACTCGTCATATATATATATATACACTACACTTTATGCACTACATTTTATCCTCAAGGCGTTAGTTAGGTCCAGGGACAGGACCCAAAAAGTGTGAGTTCAATACCTGGTTAAAGCAGTTGAGAACTTTGAGAGGGGAATTAACAGGAGATAACTGACACCCATTAGATATGGCACGTGGAACTAGAAGAGTCTACCCCAGAGAGCGAAATAAAGGGTTCAGTTCGACATTCCAACCACATGGAGAAGGCCGTAGTGTCAACGGCCGAACGTTGGGATAAACATGGCGACAAAGATGAGGACAATAGTCCGAATAATGTAAATACTGTACATAATACCTCATCTCAGAAATATAGACACACACACACACACACACACACACACAGTCATATGCATATTAGTTTGGTGCAAAAATAAGGTCGTAATAATGTCGTTTTTTGACGTTAAAAACACGTCAAAAAACACGTCAAAAAACGACATTATTATGGCATTATTTTTGCACCAACCTAATATATATATATATATATATATATATATATATATATATATATATATATATATATATATATATGTATGTATGTATGTATGTATATTCTGTTTTCTTTCGGTTTTACTATTAAATACACCATACAAATTCGATACATTCTATTTTAAATAGATGCTCTAAAATGTCAGCTGTGTTAGTATAAACTCGGTTTGCTAAATTGTTATCGTTCTTTCAGTTAGGCGGGCTTTCTCCCCGGCAGAAAAGCTTTCTTTTTGCGTGTAAATATCTGAATTTCTGAATATGAAGTTGTGACTTGTCACGTGAAAGCAATACGTATTGCATGGCTAACGGTGTGTTGCAGCCTGGAGCCTTATCCCTAACTTAAATAGAGTTAACCTGACAGGATGCAACTTCTCTGAGTGGATACCGATTGAATTTGCTTGAGTTCATTTTCTCCTAGTACATTTAGTACACAATGTTATGAAGATATTCAAAATTGTACGGTATTTCTTCATAGAATATTTACTAATACATTACCGATAACATCGGATTCATTTATAAAATGTGAAGACAATAGCGAAACAGGATTTACTTATACAGTTTCTCTACAAGAATACATTAATATGATTTAATTACAGAGAAATCAAAGCGAATTACAATCTATTGACAAGAAAACATAAAAAATGATTGAAAGTTAAAGCAATAAATTTTCAATGTTGTTCAAAAGCTAAACAAATTATTATGAAACAGGACAATGTCGTTGGAAATAAAGAAAATAGTACAGAACTGTTGTTTAATATCGGTCCCGCTGTATGACAGGAAATGCTGGACAATCTTCTCACAGACGGAGAAGCGACTTAAAGCAAAAGAAATATGGTTTTACAGGAAGTACTCAGGAGCTAAATATAGCCACTAAACAGAAAAATAGCCCAATATGCGCACCACGAATGGCAGACAGCAAAATCAAGCGAGTGTAAAACTTTAAATGTCTTAGAAGCTTTTTAAAAGAGGATTGAATAGATGACACCGAAATCCGAAGAAGCATTTGAATAGTGAAAGCTAAGTAATGCATTAAGAAAATCAGAAATTATCGTTAAAAGCAAAGAATATTGAACGGTTATATAAAAGCTGTCCTTTTATATGACCGGGAATGTAGTACAATCTCTTCATAGATGAATAGTACTCAGTACCAGGTACGTTGGGCAATATTCGTAAAGGTAGAACAATCTTCAATCTAATTTTGTAATTTTTCTTAGGTTCATTTTACCTGATGATCCGTATGCATGCAAGCTTTTTAAGATTGTTATAACTTTTTATAATAAACATTTCTGGTTGTTATATCGTTTTAAATTAGCATATATATATATATATATATATATATATATATATATATATATATATATATATATATATATATATATACAGGTGGCTGAAGTATATATCAGGTGGAGTGACGATTGCATATAGCATGAAACAGACTGTCGCCTCTAAGTGTTGACTTCTATATTCACTTTTATATTTACACACGCTCTATCTCTGATATTGAGCACATTATTCCATAAATATAGCACACCTTAAGACTATATTTCTTTATATATATATATATATATATATATATATATATATATAATAAGGATCCAACCAAAACTACCTAGGTTTTACCTAAACGGATCTTCAGGGTAAACTGGCTAAAAAAAGAAATGGCGGAACACTATTTATTGATAAAACCATTTAAAACATATAACCACGTGACAAAAAAAAGGGAGAGGAAAACCCAAAGCACTATTTTAATAACCAGTTCCTCTATGCCTACAGTTATGAAGTATCTCGAATCTTTTATTTAATAAATTGTTAGGTTTCTTATAGGCGAGGATTGCTAATTTTTCTTCCATGCATAACAAACTAAACATGTCACCTGCCTAATATTTATGACATTTTTTAAAACAATATCCATTTTTAAAATCGGGTCAGAGGGAAATGATGATTGACATATTTTCTACGCAGCTGAAAATGCAAGCTGTAAAGCGAAAACTTCATTTTCGGAAACAACGTATCTAGTGTAAATTTCTCCTGGTCGAAAGTTGTGTTTAAATACGAGGCGGATGTGGATAATTGTTGAAACTTGACTAATGCATGGAATAATAATGCAACACAATATGTACTTAGAACAAAATGTATTGAAACAAGAAAGTGTACACAATATTTACATATAGTCTTTTGTATATTCCTGGAAAGACCGTTCCTGGAGAATGTGTTGACTGAGTCACAGTCGGGCAGAGTCTCTGGTTGAATCTCTTGATTCCTGTATTTATCAATCCACCCACGAGGATCGAATGTGGCACAAGGCCGTTTTAATGTGGGTATCCCCGAGCCCGTAGGCTCGGCCAAAAATATGGCCTTTCTGAATCCGCCTAGACGGTTTCAGGCCCTGTCAACCTCCCCGGACGAAACCTTGCCCTTCGGCAAAGCCTCGTCCGGGTTCCCCTCTGCTAATGCAGAGAGTTCGACAGTCGCCGAATCTCAGAATCTCTTGATTCCTCCCCTCTCTTCCCGGTACCAACCATATTTATATGGTCGGTACTCCACTATGCAAATTAGGTGGATCCTACCAAAACAATAAGCCACACACATTCACAGAGGAGATTTAGTGAGAGGTTATAATATGAGAGAGTCGAAGAAAGGAATTCCCCATAATTATGAATTAACCTGACCGCAAAGGGATTTTACCGAAATCCCCCTATGCGTCGTGCCTCACGGCAGTTTGAGCGAATGTCAATAATTACGAATGCACAGAGCGAATAAATCAAACCAGAGACGAAGTCAGAGACAGGAGAGAGACGGCACAGAGTACGTCCTGGCGACAGGTCTTGATAAACCCCACGTGATTGCCTGCCGAAGAGAACCCTCCGACGAACTTTACCAAAACAGCAAACTGAACTTTACCAAGTCAACAATGAAATAACTTCCGATTTAGATTCGGGTTGGGTTGATAATTAATTGCATGAGAAGTCTGATATAAACAATTATCGTATGAATGACTGATATAAACGCAGTAATTATATTTCGTTCAATTTATTCGAGTATTATTTTTTCCCTGTACGTCTTCGCTCTGTTTGGACCAATTCAGCAGGAAAATACCTGCGACGATTTGATCTTGTCTCCTTATGATGAAACCTAAATCACAACTTGGGATAGGGCAGGTATGTGATCGAAGTGATCTTCATCGATCAGCCGTTGTATTTTAAGTCTTGGGGCAACGCGAAGGGTGTTGAACGATTACATCAGTTTTATCGATTTTTCTACCAAACACGGGGATCTTGGAAATTGAAATGTTGGTTTTGAGTAACTTTGATAAATTTTCAACATGTGTGTACAATGTCATCGAAATCGGTAGAGAAATATGGCTGTGCATAAAAAGCATACACATAAACACACATACGCCCGCAGACAAACACAGGTTTGCATGAAACTCTGAGACGTGCTCTCGACGTTGCATATTATGTATATTCACTAATATATACTTGATAGCTCTGTTATATAGGATTGAGCACTGTTTTTGTAAAACTTGAGAAAGAAATATATATGTACGTGCAAGTATATGTTTTTTATCATACCCAGCTATCTATCTATCTATCTATCTATCTATCTATCTATCTATCTATTTTTAATAGATACAATTTATTTAAGTAAATATTCTTTTTTTTTAAATAAACAGCATTAAATACACTTTTTTAGGTAAGCGGTATAGCACGTCAGATCAATTGACGGTTTCGTATAGGACACAGGTTTGCTTCCTGTCGAGGAACGCACATTTCTACTAAGATTTTGGAACATTGAAGCCAGTGAATGCAATTACTTCATTTTATTTACAACACAGAGACTTACTTGAATAAACTATTAAAAATATTACTTATTAAAAATAACGTATAAACAGGAAATATATTATTATTAAATTATTTTCGGACTTAATCCATTTCAATATATATATATATATATATATATATATATATATATATATATATATATATATATATATATATATGTATGTATGTATTTATGTATATAACATTATATATATATATATATATATATATATATATATATATATATATATATATATGTAATTCATCACATAGTTATAAATTTATTTCAACAGATATATATATATATATATATATATATATATATATATATATATATATATATAAATTGCGGCAAAATTAACTTGACCTGAAAAGAACGTACACTATTGGAACCAGATAGGTATATACTGTATAACTGAAATGTTTCACGCTGCTCTTGGTAATATTTTAAATTTGCCCCAATTGTAGTTGTTTCGTAATTTAAATAAAAGGAAACTATTAAACCGGGTTAATAAAAGAAAGTGATGAATGATTTCATAGACATTTTTTATAAAAGAAAACATGCATGTTATGATTAACTTTTTCTCTCCTCAAAATATCCTCCTTTAAACTTGATTACTGCTGCCCAAATTTTTGGCAAAGTTTTCTCATGATATAAGTTTGATAATTGATCTCATTTTATTTTTTTAATGATTATGAGTATTATTTTTTATTTTTATGGCTCGAAAGGTCTCACTCTTCTATCAAGTTCATTACATGTTAATTCTGTGGTTGCTTTTATATATAAAATTTCATTAGGCAAAAGATGAAAATGTGACTGCTCCTTTCATTTCTAATGTAAATTATAAAATCAATTCCATTAAATTATTTCACCAGAATTAATCGGTTAGCTGTAGTGAAAGGGAGAGCAGTTAAGATAAAAATACATGGCCGAATGCTGCATAAACCTGTTGAATTATTAATTAGATATTAGGCAAGCGCGTATGAAATGTGTAATATTCGAGTAAAATGTACGCGGTGTGTTTCATGTAATTTTATTTAATTGAAAGCAATATCACTATTAATTTTAGACGTACATTTATGTCATTATGTAAATACGGCTTATCTGTCAGTCCAATAGACGTCAATCCAATATAAAAATTAATCCACTTGTCAGTTTTCATCTGCCATACATAGTTTTGTGAGGGTGCCTTTTGTGGCTACACCTTTCTGAAGTGATAATGTAAAACCACATTTAAAAATATACAGGAGGCGATGGGTCAATTTACCCATCGCCATATTGTACTTTTAATTTCGCGCATGCGTTTTGTTTATTCTTTATTTTGTCGACTGCTCAGTATAGTAGGGTTAGGTGGGCACCGTCTGTGTAAAAAAGTGCAATTCATTCCGCCAGAAATTTTGAAAGGGCATGTTGTACTGCATGCCGTTTCCTTGGGTTTGCAAATGATTCAGAAAACATTTGAAAGAGGATAATAATGATTACGAAGTTGTTTGTGGTGATCACTAGTGATGGTGACGTTATGGCGTCATTCTTCTTCCCACAGGGCCACATAATCAACACGGCGCCTACATCATGTGCTTTGAGAAGATAGTGATGCCCTGGGTCAAGTGAGTGACACCAGGACTCTCCAAAACACCACACAAGCAATGAGACCCAAACCATGAAATTTTCTTGTTGGTACTTGCGCCTCAAATGCCAAGCAGGACAGCATGCCGTATCCATTTTTCTGGTCGAGTGAATTGCGACATGATGCTCGTTTTCTCACAGATGGTTCTCAACTGACCTTACTATACTGTACAGTCAGCAAAATCAAAAACAAACACACGGGGACGCGCGAAATTAAAAATATATTATTGCGATATACCCATCGCAGTCTCTACATAGATGTGTGGACATAATTACTGAAGTCGGTGATAAGTGTGCTTCATACTGTTGTTTTGTTGAAGTGAACTCTTTGTTTTCGACTGAGATCGAATAAAAAATATCCCTCTCCGTTATTTATCATATTCCTTTATATTTTTCCCGAAGTATGGCTACTTCAATAGCTTCATGTATCGCACTTCTCGCCTGTGGAACCTTCTCCCTATTTTTTTTTCCCTGATAGCTATAATCTCCAACTATTCAAATGTAATGTCAATCGACGTCTCCAGATGCCTTGATCTATCCCCTATCCTTCTCTACAGCCTTTCCTCTATCAATCCTCTTTGTTCTCACTCCGACTCACCGTAACCTCTTGCGTGCTTGTAGCTTCCCGGCTTGCTTGGGGTGAAACGCTTAAAAATAAATGTACGTAACTTAAGATTGTAAGTGTTTTATAAAGAATAAATAAAGAATTTAAAACGTAGACTACGTCTTCATTACCAGAATATAGTTAAACAGTGAATGACTGTTGTACACGATCATCTGACGTGATTTAGGCCAAAGATAGTATACCTACTTTTAATTCATTTTCGCTATAAATTGCAAAGATTAAAAATGGTGCCCACAGAAACTAGAGCAATTATTCTTACCTTCTCTTAAAGGTTTAACACATTCTGCAAAGATATAATACATCGTCATTATTTAAATGCCACCTGAAGCTAAAACTTCAAATGACAAATATTAAATGTATCGATTTACAATTTGAATGAATTGCATTTGTCTGTTTAAAGGCATATCAACTACTAATGGGAGATTTAATACCGAAATTTCATTTTCTAGATTTTTTTCAATTATTAAATGAATGATATATAATATTCTGAATAGATGGTAGTTGATACTCATTTTTGTGAATATATATCTTGTGTGTATATATTGATTATCCAACATAGCTTAGATGTGACACAAAGCCGAAAGTAGGAGGCACCCAGTGAGAATCGAACTCACCACTCGGGCGTAATTTTTCTAGCGAGACTAGCTTGCTAACCATTAAGCTAACTCGAGGCGCTCTTCTTTGTGTGTATATAATTATTAGACGCAGTGTGTTTTGTTAAAGTCATATTTTGGAATACAGTTTCATTTCTTTAAGAAATTGGAGGATATTATATGGATTAATGTCATTAAAGAGTTCTTTCATGTTCATTGATCTAGTGTTGATAATTTTACTAGAATAGTTGATATAGAAAATTTATATATGTATAAAAATGTATTGCTTGTATTTTTAATATAAGAATATATTTCTATACTTTATTAATGGAAGAAATATTCGTGTTTCGGCTTTAATCATTTGCTGCTGCTGCTGCTGCAAAAAAAATGATTGGCAGAACGGATGCTTCCAGATTGTGATCATGCGGTAGATGAATAAAGATAAAAGTGTTTTTCTTGAGGTAGGTATGTTTCATTGTTTTTATGTGGCTCTCGACGACCAGCTTTGTTAGGAAAATCATTAATTCAAACTCCCAGCCTGAACTCATCCCAGATCAACATATTTAGGTTGCAATTGATTAGAGACATGAAAGCCGAAAATATGCAGTAAGTTGTCATGAGCAAGTAACAATGTTTCTAATTTAAATCTCGTCTAATGAACACGGCGCCCATAAAGGGGCGGAACTCTATCTTAACGGGATTAATAATGTTGGCTACTTCCGCTTCACCCTAGTTCCTATAGAAGATAGCGAATGAAAGCGAGAAGAAGAGACTTAAGCGTAAACTGCTAAAAGACAGATTGAATATCCGCAAAAATATGAACCCAAAATATAAATCACAAATCGGGAATACTAAAATAAAACAAGATGTGTTCTAACAGATTTCAGAAAATGTGACACTGAAATCCCAAATATTGGGATGGCCAAAATGCATTCGAAATGCAAACCAGAGTATTAAAAGAGACAGAAAAATCTCGTTCGAAAACAAGGAAAAAAGTACTCTCTTCTCCGGTATGGCAACGAATTCTCCTCAAAGATGAAGCAGAGACTTGAATCAACAGATATGCGGTTCTACAGAAAGATACTTAGAATACTATGGACCGAATATGTGAGTAACACCGAGGTTTTGGAGAAATAGGAAACATACAATTCACATAAAGAAGATGCACTTTATATTTATGGAGCACGTAATGAGGAAGGAGGGCTTGGAAAATCTAATACTCACAGGAAAGATTCAGGGAAAGAGCGACAGAGGAAAACAGTTCCTAACATACATGATGATCGTGAGTAAATTGATGGTAGAACAGAGTTTGGGAGGAATAAGAAAAAGAAAAAAAATATGAAGAGCTACAAGGAAGAGGTGTATTGTCATGATCGCATTCGTCCTGAAGCGATGCGGTACATGATATATATATATATATATATATATATATATATATATATATATATAAAAGAAATTCGATTACAAAAAAGTAATTCGGATTACTAACACAGAAAATGTCTCATATCGAGAATATTTAACATTGAAAAACAAAAGAAAAAAATAGTTATTTTTAATAATATGTGGAAATCTCAGCTTTTACCTGAAGACGGTCACGAGACCAGAAACCCGTGTAGCAAAATTATGGAAAACACCGCATAATATTTTTTTCTAAATAAATCCACATTACAACCAAAAACGTTTGCGGCACCTCTCTTCTCTTCTTTTTAATATACATACTTTTCTCTCGTTGGAACCACCACAACCTCTTTCTTATATATATATATATATATATATATATATATATACATAATAAAATGGCTTAATATATCGTTACTCTGTCTTGAGTTCTACCTGTATTCTCTCCTCTTGGAATTTTTTTATTCAAAAAAATATATATGTATGTGTATGCATGTATGCATATATATTTATATATTTCGCATATGTATGTGTATATTTACCATTAATATTATATATATATATATATATATATATATATATATATATATATATATATATATATATATATATATATATATTATTATTATTATTATTATTATTACTTTAAACGTTTGTTTTTAGTTGATACCCGTTTATGAATAGACGCTCAGTTTAATTTAAACGATATTTATTTCATCCACCGGCCTGCTTACTTGAGAAAAATAAACTTTGCTTCCGGCCTGATTCGAACATCTCACTCGGGGTGTTTTTACCACCTGCCTGCGTCATCGTAGACCTTTTTTTCGGGGAAGGTGGGGGCTTTAAAGCACATATGGTCGTTCAGATTTTTTTGTTTTTTTCTATCCGAAACGTAAACAAATCACTTTCTACGGAATTAATAGATTTTATTTTTTAGCCCGACGTATTATTTCTTCCAACGTTATTTTTACTGGATACACGTATTTGTGTAGACGATCCATTTCTTTTAAACACTATTTCTTTCGTTTACCGGCATGCTTACTGTTGAAAACTTAAAAAAAGAAAGTCTGCTCGCCAGCAGGATTTGAAACTATGAACACCTTTGAAGGCTAAAATAAACGGAGTTTCTACTCCAATCTGTGTGTCCTCTAAAAACAACGTTTCAAATAATGAAAATATGCCAGATTAAATTAACAAAAAAATTATTTTCTCCCTCTCTCGCTACATACACATACATACGCACATACATACACAACACAGACACACACCTGTGTGTATGTGCGCGCGCGCCCGAGTGTGTGCGCGTGCGCACGTGTGTATGCATTTTTTAAAAAGGACACATCACTGACATTAAGGTGAATCTGAATTTTAATTTATATATCATCCGAGGTTCGTGCTAAAATCTTATTGGCCCATGTCACTTCTAAAATCTTGTCTAATAAGTTTTACTATCTTGAATAATTTATTACGTCCCTTTGGTTTTACTGGCATTAACCTGCTGTAGAGAAAGAGGTGATTTTATTAGTATTATATTTTTTATTGTTTCGTTTTGCATTTGCTTTGTGTAATATGAGCAGCTTCCAAGTCTCACCTGGAGAATTCAAGTGACAAGTAGTTTTCTATATCTGATTATTCAAACAGATAAAGTGCCAAAAAATCAAGAAGAGAAATAATGTAATTGTGTCCATTGAATGAAAGGAAATCTACTCAAGAATTGAGAAGTGTTCATGGGTATGATATCTAATAATTCATCTATTTTAGGATTGCTAGGAATTTATTCCACATATCTGTTTACCCTTTTTGCTATCATTCCTAAAGTCTAAAAGACAACAGGCAGTGCTATTATCTTATGATGTTACATAATACTGATGCCAAGCTCTCCGACATTTTCAGACCATATGTTTTTGTCGACTGGATCTTCAAAACTACCATAAGACATGTTTTCAATGTGAATTTTCAGTTATCTCTTGTCAATATGTCTAGATTTCCCTATCGGTCTGAAGGTTTAAATTCGAGAGGATATTACCCCATCATTTCTTGCAACTTTTTGTGGTTTGAAGTGACACCAATTGTCTATGACATGGATGCAGAATGTGCATCATATTCACTATTATATGTACTACTAGCAGCATGGCCCGAATCGTACGACTCATACAGCAATCGCTATCACTTGACTAAAAATATTTTTGCCCTTCCTTGCCTTTAAAGGAGTGCCCTTCCCGTGCTGATGTTGCTGCATGCCTTACTTCTTGCCTATCTCACACTACGATTTTTTTCTAAGCTCTATACTAAACATTAAATCTGTTGCTAAAAAAGAATTAAACAAAATGAACACAAAACGATCAGCTTTAAAAAAGGACTCGTAACTAGAAAAACCGAATGAAAAAAGAATGTTAACAACAAATAATTTTTCACACCCAACCCAGTTCTGCGGAATCAGAATCAACGTTGAATTTAAGCAAGCGAATGAGCCAATTGGAGTAAAGTGCCATACAGATTTAAATTTTTCCCACTTGTGACGAATGCATCTATTGATTTATTTTTGCATGCTAGCATGCTAGTAAATATTCGTCTCAGTCAGGTGTTGGCTCTCACACTTGCCAATAGAATCTTCCTGCCTATTCGTGGAAGCCAGCTATAGGCTCTCAATCTAGCCAGTAGAAAATGGCCGCAACCTACATGAAAACTGCCCTAGAAGCATGAAAATATCGATTATTTCCACTATCGATGGGAGTTGGGAAATGAAACATCGGTCTTGGCCTTCCCGCTAACTTGGAGCATGTTCATGTAAATTTTGGTGCAAATCCGTCGAAAATTGCGGCCGTGCATTCGTTACACACACACACGCACGCGCACACACACACGGACACACACGCACGCGCGCGCGCGCACACTCACTCACACACACACACACATCCTGCCTTTTATAGATAGTGATGCAGACCTGGGATGTCGTTGTAAGTCTTCTGTTGGCGCCACTCGATCAAACCTATATATCATGAGGCCATTTCTCACCGGATATTCTTCGCAATTATTATTATTTTTTTTATTTCCTTTGAAATCTGGCGTTTACATATTTCTTTCCGGGTGCCGCCCAGAGACCTAAGGTTAAAGATGGTATCATGACACTATCCACTGAAAAAAATTACATAGATAAAGCTCTTCGTAAAGTGTGGGTTGTACTTGTGAGAACATTTTTTTTGTATCTCTTTGAGGCATAGACTTCGAGGAATCCCTTTAATTAGTTTACTGAAATATTTTCCAACCAACCTTAGGGCTCCAACTGCAACAGGGATTGTTGATGTTCCCATGTGACACATTTTTGACATTTCTATTTTAAGGTCCTTGTATTTTCACAGCTTTTAAATATCTTCAGACACATTGCAGTCTGCAGGGACTGCCATATCAATAAGGAGGCAACGTTTTTGTTTGTGGTCTTTAATAACAATATCTGGGCGGTTGGCCTTGATTGTTCTGTCAGTGTGTATTGTGTAGTCCCATAGAATTGTAACAGGTCCTATCTCCGTAACCGGGTCTGGGTGATGTTCATACCAATTATTATTATTATTATTGTTATTATTATTATTGTTGTTGTTGTTATAATAAGTAGTTTCAACGGTATTATTAGTATTAGTATTAGTATTATTTCCTTTAATTTCTGTTGTATACACATTTCCTTCCGGTTTTGAAGGGCAGAAATGGCTTCATGATTTTCCACTGATCCTTTTGGTAATACAAAAACACATTTAACACAGATAAAGCTCTTGTAATATGTGTACGGTCCTTATAGGCACGCTTTTTGTATTTCTTCAAGGCATGGACTACATGAAATCCCTTGAATAACACTATCAGAACATTTTCCGATCAATCCGAGGGTTCCTATAACAAGTGGAATTGTTGATGTCCTCATGTGAAATATTTTTAAGATTTCGACTTCAAGACACTGGTACATTGATAGTTCTTTGAAGATTCTTCAAAGATAAATTATTAGGTTGGTGCAAAAATAATGACGTAATAATGTCGTTTTTTGACGTATTTTTTAACGTCAAAAACGACATTATTACGTCATAATTTTTGCACCAACCTAATACAATCTGCAGGGACAGGAATGATAATGAGAAAGCACATTCTATTTGTGTTGGTCTTTCACCCGATTATATTTTGGTTGTTCTGTCTGTGTGTATGTTAAAGTCCTATAAAAATTGTTACAGGTACCATCACTCCACCCAGCTCGTCGTCGTCGTCATCATCATCATCATCATCATCAACAACAACAACAACAACTTCAAATTGCATAATTACATTTATCAAAAACAGCTATCAAAACCTTCTCTAATCATATCCAGACCCCAAACCCAAAAGGAAATACTGATGTTTTCATATAACACATTTTGGAAATTTCCACTTCAAGATCCTGTTATTCAAAAATACATATTATTATTATTATTATTATTATTATTATTATTATTATTATTATTATTAGGTTCGTGCAAAAATAATGACGTAATAATGTCGTTTTTTGACGTATTTTTAACGTCAAAAAACGACATTTTTACGTCATTATTTTTGCACCAACCTAATATTATTATTATTAATAATAATAATAATAATAATAATAATAATAATAATAATAATAATGATAATAATATTAATGTTACGACTATTATTATGAATTACAATGAATACAGCATTTTTGGAGCAGTAGAGTCGGTAAGACACAGACGAAGTCCCCAGATCAAATTTTGTAGCAGTAAGAGATAAAGCAGATGCCTTCTTTTAATTATTTGATTCCTAGCGGATCAATGATCAGTCATATCCAGCACGTCTGCATCAGATTATAGAGAAGAGTCATATGGGGTTTGTCTGCACTGAAAAAAAGAAATGAAAAAGAAAATAGAGGGATAAAAAAAATATAAAAAACGAACAGAGGGACAATAGAACAAAAATAAAAGAATTCTATCAGACTGAGTAAGAATATGGGAAACTGATAATGTTATGTCCACATGAATTAATGATTCCGGTTTAGAGAAAGATAAGTATACGAATGAGAGAATGAGAATAAACCTGTATAAATACCATTAAGAGAATTATGATGAAAATTTTAAAAAAATAGAAAGAGAATAAGAATGAGAAAATAAATAACATTCAGAATAAAGGAATGAGAAAACAAATAACATTCAGAATAAAGGAATGAGAAAACAAATATAAATGCGAATAAGAGAATAGTGATTCAAGATAAATACAGCAAGCAACAAAAATAGCTCCCAAGTATACCTCCCAGAAATAACTAACACATAACGGTAAAACCGTGGCAATAGCCTTTTTATGTAGGTAATATCTTACCATTACGTGGCTGGTAATTCTGGGAGGTATATCTGGGAGGTATTTCTGTTGAACACTGTATATATGTCAACGAAAATAAGAGAAAAAGGGAATAGAAATGTGTCAAAAAACGAGAATAAAAGATTAGTTGCACAAATTATAAAAATAAGAATAGGAAATGATAGAGATGATAAAGCAATCCGAACAAAAGAATAAAAATGAGAAAAAAATGTGTTAAAATGATAGAATGAAAGAATAAAAACCTAAAACATTTACAATAACATAGTAGCATAGTAAAACGAATAAGAGAATAATCAGAATGAAATAAAAAACGAATGCAAATAAAAGAATAACACAATGAAGGTTATAACATAATTAGCTGATTCTGAACTCGAACGTGTAACAGGTATTGTAACAATGCAAATAATATAGTAATACGAAATAAAACAATAACATTTCGTTTTGTAAGTGGAACGTTGCATATAACTGACAAATTTGAAGAAAAAATAATACAAGGATGAACAGACAATATTAAATAAAGAATATAATTCTTGACACATGAGCCGGTAGATATCGCTGTACTTAATTTTCTGGAGATAACCTAGAAAGTCAGATTGAAACATACCTTGCATCCAATTGCCAAGTGTGGTTTCTTTTGTTGCATTCATTGTATATTACATAAGTTATGTTTGTTAAATTCAATTATTTCAATGGATATTTATAAGATCTGTCAAAGAAACAAATTTAATTTTGAAAACATAGGATACAAAATTTAACTCGCATATGTTCATCTGTTTACTTCAGCTGAGTAAAACAATTATAAAACTACGTGATTAGAGATACGAAACAAATACTGAAGACTATCGAATCGACATAATTTTGCATGTCAGGTTTATGCAAATAAGTTTAAACCATACACTATTTAACAGGGGCGAAAATCTTTGAATGGTCTCTGATTTCAGGAATGACAAATCTACACGGAAGCAAAAAATGAGTATACACACATCTAAATCTGATAATAATAATAATACGAAGAAATTGTATTGTATACAAATATTTGTTCGTTTTTTTTTCCTAAGTAAATGGTGCTTTAAATGAATGCCAGTTTCGCTATAAATAAAGGATATGGAAAGTTGATTTTATGAGATTTCTATTTACCACTGCAGTACCTAAACAGGGCAAATACATTTACATATTTAATTATAGATTGAAAAAAACATTGTTCATCTTTTCAACAGTAAATGCATACATGAAAACGTACACATGTATTTTTAAAGAACTAATTTATTAGACTCTCACACATGAAATGATATACATTAGAAACAATGAAGAAAACGTTTCTGAAATTTTAAATAACTAATTTATTAGACACTCAGAGGTGAAATTATATACTTTATAGGAAATAAATAAAACGTTTCTGAAATGTTAAATAACTAATTTATTAGACTCTCATACATGAAATGATTTACTTTAGAAGCAATGAATAAACGTTTCTGAAATGTTAAATAACTAATTAATTAAATTCAAACAGGTAGGATGATTGTTTTCCATCTTACCTCTATACTCTTAATCCTATCTTTAAAAACAGTATCATCCTTTCATGGGATAATCAGTTCTAATGCTTCTATTACCTCTTCCTAATTGGGTATTGATTTGTATGAAAAGTTTAAAATGCTTAAATAAGTGATAATCAGTAGGCGTGATGTCAGGTTGAATCGAAATTCCATAATTCATTGTTTGCAGCTTTTGGGCAGTTGATCGATAGTGCAGCAAATTTGGGCCGTAACTATTCACACGTCTAGGATATTTCTTTCGATTTTTCTTGCATACACTCAACTTCTTACCAATACCAAGTTTCTTTTATTGTTTTCCCAGGAGGCAAAAATGAATAATAACCCCTTTGAATGATCACCATACTGCAACCATTAACTTCCGTGTGCAGGGCTGGTTTTGTGTATTGCTTTGGTGATTCACTTACATCTAACAACTGGCCTACTCTCTTACTGATTTCAAAGAGTAACCATTTCTCATCGCATGTAATGATTAGATGTAAAAATGGTTCTTTTTTCCCAGTTTGTACACATACAGTAAGATTACACGACAATGTTTGATTGCAATCATTTTCATTGGCTTATGAGTAAGAATATCTTGAAAGAAAAAAATATTTTGAAAGAAGTGTAGTCAGGAATAAGTCAACATTGTTTTTTTTAATATACTCAGGCGGTTACTTCGTCAGATGACCGGATCATCAACCAACCAAAAATACGTCATTTCATGTGTGACAACCTGATATCAGTTTTGACTCTGAATTTCAAGTGAAATGTCTCGTGAAGAAATTTCTGTTTAGAAGGAACATTTTATTTTAAAAATAATAATATGAAATGTTATTGTAATAAGTAATTAAATTTTATTTCTTGACTGAAAGATGCCGGTATTTTCGATCGATACCAGAGGCCATATAAAATGTTTAGGATGTAGAATGTGAGTTGTAAAAAAATGCATCTCATTCAGCTAATACAGCAGACATCAAAGTAAACACTGTATCTTAATCTGTATCCAAGAAAATCTCTGGTTCAAGGCATTCTTTTTATATTTATTAAAAAAAAAAATCAGAAATGATACTGTAATCAATAAAAATGAAACAATTTTTTTTCTTCATTGAAAGCCATAGTAATTTTATAACTCTGCTAGAAGATCATGTAAAATCCACGATTTAGAATATTTCCTTTGTTTCTGGTATTCTTCATTTCTTTTAAGAAAGCCAACTACGCCAAATAGAGCACAACACCTTTGTAGTGTCGATTAGGAAAAAAAGAAATAAATTTTTATCTCCCAGCATTGCTGCAGTTATCAGTACGTATAGCCATATCTATTGCTATTTGTTCATTTAGTAACTTATTTCAGCTCAAACAGAATATTTTCTGTTAAGAATAGTAAAGAAAATGTAAGAGTAAAAAACAAAAGAGAATATGGCTTGATTCTAGGCTGAAAAAGGAAAGTATTTTACAGCGGTGACAGGGGATTTTGTGAAAGCCAGGGTGATTTTCTGAATTTTTTTTTATTTTTTATTTTTTTGCTTTGGTAGCCAACTTGATGGATTGAATCGTATTTTTACCGATTATCAACCATTTTCTGGTAATTTAAAACCAAAAAATATTTTAGGCCATAAGTTTTCTGTTTAAATAATAATAATGAAATGATACAAATCTTACTAACCCAGAGTATCTGCACGTAAAGTGAATATAACAAACCCAAACGAAAACAAATTAGTGGGCATTATCTATTATACCACAGGCACGATCAAACTTAAAGCCGCTGGTATTTCCAAGCGGTTACTCACTTACATACTGACCAGAAACATCTTTGTTTAACTTCGGTGATCGTGCGGGAACAGGTGTTTGAACGTGACGTGGATCTAAGCCCAGCCAATTCGGAATAGATACAACAAATGGTGTTTTAGTGTGGCCTAAGCAAAAAAAATATATATATATATCATGCTCTTTCAACCCGTGCTACAAGCATCAAATCATACGCCTATATATAGATCCTACAGTCATCAAATTATACGCCTATATACACATGCTGCAAGCATCAAATCATACGGCTATTCATACGGGCTACAGGCATCAGAGAATACGTCGATTCACACCCTTTTACAGACATCAAATCATTTGTCTATACATACGTGCTAAAAGGCATCAAGTCATATGCCTATACATACATCCTACAGGTAGCAAATCATACACAAACATATATCAAATCATACATGTGTACACACGTGCTATAGGCATCAAAGCATACCCCTATATATACGTGCTACAGGCATCAAATCATGCTCCTAAATACACCTGGAACAGGCATCAAATCTTACGCCGATACACACGTGCTATACACATCAAATCATCCGGCTATACATACATGCTACAGGCATCAAATCATATGCCTATATATACAACCTACATGCATCAAATTATGCGCCTATGTACACATACAGCAGGCATTAAAACATATACGAGGTATAGGCATTAAATTCATACGTGCTAAATGTATCAAACCATACGCCTATACACACCGGCGACAAACATCATGTAATACGTCTATTCGTACTTGTTACAGACATCAAATCATTCGTCTATACATACGTGCTACAGGCATCAAATCATATGCCAATACATACATCCTGCATACATCAAATTATGCCCCTATATTAACATACTGCAGGCATCAAATTATACACCTATAATACATAGTGCTATAGGCATCAAATTCATACGCCAATACATACATGCTAAATGTATCAAATCATACGACTATACACACGGGCTACAGACATTAAATAATACATCTATTCATACCTGTTACATGCATCAAATCATTCATCATTATATACGTGCTACAGGCATCAAATCATACACTTATACGTGTCGCACTGTATAAATTTAGAAATTTATGTCGGGATACGAACACCTGTTCGGAATTCTTCTTTTTTTGTATATTTGTTGAAAAAAATAATAATCATACGTGCTACTTTAATCAATAAAAATAAATAAGAATTCATTTCGTGTGGAAAAAAAATATTTTCTATCAGCGCCAGAGGCCATTATAAAATTTAGGATGTAGAATGGCGAATTTTAAGACTTATTTTCAATTACACTCCAGACAAGGTCAAATGCAAGGTTTCGTCTATTTAATGTTGGTTGATAAAAAGAATATGTCAAGCTTCTTTGACTATTGACTCCGACATCAAAACATATCCCTGTATCTATCTATCTCTCAACTTTTGAAGATCTATATCTAGTCAAGAAATTTCTACTCTGAATGCATGTTCTTATAGTATTACCGACCGAAAAGATAGTTTTATGAATAGAAAAATGTAAAGGTTGGTTCTGAAAGAGCGAACCATTTTCCATCGATGCCTGAGTTACAGATGAATTTCAGTGTGTAGAATCTTGTTTTTCTGAAATATTTTGATGCGAATATGACACCTTAACAAATTCAGTGCATTTTTTTGTTCGGAATGGCACAAAAAATATCTAGCTCAGTAAAGAGCAAACTGCGACCCATGGGCCGCACGGGGTACGTTTGTCTTTTAGAGTTTCACGCCTATTTCATGAAGAAAATAACGTTTATTGTTTTTTTTCTTTCTTTTTGTCTCAATTGCTCTCTCATACATACCGACATGCTTAAACAATGATTACGTACAATGTTTCTTGAAATTTGTAACTTTTCGTTGACTGTAACATTTTTACTATTTTAAATCTTTGTTGATTTTCAATACGGAAGATCATAAGTGTTAAAATATTTTGCTTTAGAAATGTGAAACATAATTATTTTTCTTTGGAAAAATAATATATATTTCACACCAAAAATATTTTCAATTGATTAGATTATAAATATATTATTAGGTTGGTGCTAATATAATGACGTAATAATGTCGTTTTTTGACGTTAAAAATATGTCAAAAAACGACATTATTACGTCATTATTTTTGCACCAACCTAATAAATCAAGATCAGAGGGCTCCCTGTGGAGACGATAGGCTCAAGGCGCCCTCTAGCAAACAACAACAACAACATTGCCCGGAAACGTATATATATATATCAGCAATTTTTCTTGTGATTTTATTCCCCAAATTTAATTAATATACCTGTTAAATCTACATATTATAAGAAGAAAACGTGGACCATTATTCCTTTTAATCATATATATATATATATATATATATATATATATATATGTGTGTGTGTGTGTGTTTGTGTGTGTGTGTGTGTGTGTGTGTGTAAAGGGTGTATCAAATGTATTTTTAAAACTTTTCGGGGGAGTTCCTTGCATCAAATCAAGTTATGACATATGTGTCCAAAAAAACATAACTGTGTACCACAAGAGAACAACTTATAAAAGAAAATGTTCAAAATGTCCTCCACTTCATTGTAACGCATGCACGAGTCGGATTATTGAGTGACGGATATTTTCAAAACCTCCCACACACACTTGAGTTATTTCGCAGTCCCACACCCTCTGGCAGGTTCATGAAGCAATTCTGTATTATTAATATTTGCTGAATATGCCAATTTTTTTTAGGTATCCCCGCAAAAAAATATTCAAAGATAACGAAAAGTCACAGAACTGGTTCTCCCCTGTCTATACATTATTTTATGGTAGATATTAGCCAGTGCATCGCGAACAATGTGACTGAAATCTGCTGGAGTCTTATCATTCATGAAATACTTGTGTATTCGTATTAGCGGGGCGTTCATCCTCTATCATATCTGGAAGCGTGTTCGGAATAAATTCCCGCTTGAGTCCAGTAAGATATGCTGGGAGAAAATATGCGTCTACCAGACAGTCACCTCCAATTCCAGTCCGTACACAAATCATAAATTGATGCTTGTCTGCAGCCTGTATTGTACCACGGGCATTCTGATCCGCCTACAAAATTTTGTTTTGTAAATTTGTTCTTTCATATCCAAATGTTGTCTCACCCGTAAACAAGACTGAAGAGACAAACAAAAGGATGGGCAATAAATGATCGGCAATTGGTCTCCCGTAGTGAGTGATCAGAGGGCGAAAGATCTTCCATACGTTATCAGTAATACGGATACAGGAGATGTTCATGAAGTACCACCGTGAGTTACTATGTGATGTACGAATTGCTAGAGCACTTGATGTGTACAGATACCTGGAACGTCTAGGACAAACTGTAGAATGTATTCTTCGTTGTCAAATGTACGAACGGATCTCGTTGTTTCTCAATCCATTTTTGTGGTCCCGTGGATATCTGAGAAACGTGACAGTAAACAGCAGCAAAGTATGAAATGACTCGGCTTCCTTCAGCGTGGAAACACAATCTGATACAGAAGTGCAGCATCCATTACAATTCACGTTGCCATATATAAAAGTCATATCATCCTGTTCACGATATGAATGTCCAGTGATTGTTGAATAGAACAATTCTCAGTTAACTCACTAATTCATGCGTTAAATGTTAAAGACAGACTAGCCAAAAACATACACGAATGGCAAATATAAACCAGTCTACATGGCAACACAAAGCCTTCTACTGGAAACTTTCTTTAAACGGAATACTTTAAAAACAAAGGATGTTCGGACATGTGTTTATATGGACTTTTGTCATTGTTTTGTTGTGACGAACCCGTCTCCAATGTTTTTTAAAATATTTTTGATACACACTTTAAATTTTAAAACGGTAAGTTTTCAGTCAGTACATGAAGATTGTTTTATGTCTAAAATGTATCAAATTGTGAGGTAAAATGTACATTTATTAATTATAATTGATATAAATTATAATTAACTAATATATCGAGTCAGGAAGAAACCTCAACAGAATGTATAAATCGTTTCGTCCTATATTTGGGACTCATCAGCAGTGCCCATCCACTACCGAGAATATATATATATATATATATATATATATATATATATATATATATATATATATATATATATATATATACATATATTGTTTTTATTTAGGCACCATTTTTTCATTCACACATGTTTCATTAAATAATATAGACAAGTGGTGTCTATTTATTTTATGTAAATTCTTTTCATAACGTCTGAGTAAGAGTTTGTTAAAGATTTAATATTTAAAATAAGTCATTATTACAATGATTTAGATTATATCAGTGCTCAAGGAATATTTTCTTGTGCTAGACACATATAAGCATGATATTTTCTTAATGGCTGATTTAAGATACCTAATGTTTAAAGAAACAATATTTATTGCAGTGTATTATAACAGAAAATTTAAAAGCCAAGAAGCCAGATCGCCATTAGAGAAAATACCCGGGAAACATTTCAAATTAGATGGGTAATCATAATCGTCACGTTACCCGAAGCTCTTTTCACGATATCGTAAATTTCGGTTAGAACAACACGGTTAATCTGACATAGAAACTTTTCATGATAATCCCAAACCAATTAGCATCTACTGGGTATATATACACTTAATCTTCCTCGATTTTAACACACACATATCTCTCTCTATATATATTTATTTTTCATTTTTTATATATTTATATTTTATATATATATATTTTTTTTTCATTTTAAATATATATATTTTTTTTTCTTTTCCTTTTATAAATATTTTTTTTTCTATTTTTCGTTTCATTTCATTTGATCCGGCGTCCTTTAAAAGGGCTCTGGTGAAATAAATTGTTATAATGGTACCTTAAAGTGGTCTGTTTTTCTTTTAAGTATATATATATATATATATATATATATATATATATATATATATATATATATATATATATATATATATATATTAAATATACATATATATATATATATATTAAATATACATACATATATATATATATATATATATATATATATATATATATATATATATATATATATATATATATATATATATATATTAAATATAACAGATGTTTTGTCTTGATTAATCTTATTGGTCGGTTTTTCACAATTACAAAAAATCATCTTCATATGAGGACATTTCGTCAAAAATTGTCCAAAGTTCATTTGGGAAGAAATATGATAAATTCTTTTGGATTACTTAAGTTATCATCAGTGTAGGTAGAGGACAAATGTTTTAGCGCAGTGACGTGAGCAATGGATATAGGCCTCACGTGATGTATGGGTGTGTGTGTTTTCATTTATTTTTTTCCACATTAGAGGAGGCGGGTTCTGAAATTATTGCATGCATATAAAAATTAACATAAAATAAACCCACACATACACAAACATCACATATCGCCTGCCTGACTATAATTTTTGCCCACATCACTATATTCACGCAATTCAGAACAGAATGCCTAATCTAGACAGGAAAATGATTAGGATAATTTTTTCATATTCTTTGTGTGGTTTCACAAACGGGGGTGGGTGATCCACAATATTCTTTCCTTTGCCGCACTTAATAATGATTGTCTTTTTAAATTTCCACCTATGTCCTGTTATACTATGCTAATACACATGCTTGTTAGTTAGCTTAGGTAATGTTTACAGCTGTCCATGCATTCGGTTTGTCCTGTGAATGTCAAATTCCTTAAGATCTTTTTCCACATAATGCGTTCTAAAAATCTCAATCGTTTCTTTTGATTCTCTTTATAAACGTCCCTTTTTGTTTAACACTTCTTTATTCAAATGTTCAGTTTATGGTATTCGCAGAACTTCTAGAGAACTATATTTCTCTTGCCTGTGTGCATTTAAACTGTGAGGAAATTGTCCAGGATTCACTCGCATATAAGAGGATTGCTATGAAATCAATTTTGAACATTCTTTTCTTTTATTACTTCTAAGAAAATTGTCCTGTTTTTTTAAAACTAGTTTAACTTTTGGATCGTATTAATTACTATTCAATTGCGACTTCGGTTAGATATTAATACAACGTGAAATGGAATGTCACCAACTTTCATATTTGAAGTTCAAACAACTTCTGTCTCTATTTCTGAGATGAGGTATTGTAATTATTCACATTATTTACATTGCCTGTACTTTTGTCGACATCTTTGTTGTCATGTTCTCGACAGAAGATCGGAGCGTACAACGGCCGAAACGTAGGTGGGGAGATATTAGGTTGGTGCAAAAATAATGACGTAATAATGTCGTTTTTTGACGTACGTCAAAAAACGACATTATTACGTCATTATTTTTGCACCAACCTAATATTAAGGCAACGTGAAATGGAATGTCACCAATTTTCATATTTAATGCTCGAAGAATTTCTCTATATAGTTCTGAGATAAGATAATTATTTACATTATTCGAACTGTTGTCCTCACCTTTATTGCCATGAATATGTATTGTTTATTTGAACGCTAGATATCTTATATCAGTCATTAAGACAATTATATTTGTCTAGCACAAGAAAGTAGCCCTTGAGCACCCAGACAGAATCTAAATCATTGCATTAACGAATTAGCCTATAAAAAATCTCATCTTAGAAATCTAGGCAGATATAGAATGTAAGCTGTTTGTTGATTTTAAGATTTCCAATATTTATTAGGTTAATAATGTAGACGTTTGTATATGAAACCCTGTGAGGTCCGAAATTATTGTACGGTATCTACTATCAAATTGAGTAGCTAAACACTGAAACTGCTTTGTTTTTGCTGTGATTCATATATTACAAGGCTTAAAAGCCACTCAATGTAGATGGTAAAATAAAGATGCGCGTTATATAAACGAAAGAACGAAGAGAGGAATATCAGTATAAAAGAGATAGATAACAATTGACTCTAAACTGGAAGAGGTCAAAATTTTATTCAGGCAAACGTCCACTTGGAAATCTATTACCCAAGATGGTGCTTTTTGTAACAGTCTTTCAGAGCGGAACGCCATTTTTACGAACGGAATGAGTAGGGGATCAGGTTGATTCAAATCTGTGTTGGTTATGACCTAAAGATCTTAGTTTGTGTACTCTAAAAATGAAGCTCGTCTCAAGGTTAACAATGGCGGCAGCAATAGATTATATTTTTTTCCAAAAATGTATTGCTGGCAATAATGTATCACTGGTAATATTTTTTCCTTCAAACATTAATTGCTAGTAATCATTTTTACCAAAAAAATATTGCTGTTATTAAAACCAATTTTTACACTTTCATAGTGTTTTGATCCAAGTTTGCTGGTTATCTATTTGCCCATAGTTGGGACCCTAACAGGTTCTACTACCCTCTCTCAGAGTGGACCTGGAAACACTAGCAATTAAGAGTTGGCTCCATGCTTCTCAAAACCTCTTGATCAGAGGCCTTGCAGTTGATGCAGTTTATCGTCTTACCCAGGATGGGGATGTAGTTTATCGCCATACCCAGGACGAGAGAAGAGGTGACTTCATCTCTTTCACAAGGCTATTTTGAGCGTAAGGGCACATAAGCAACCCACGGTAATTGGAACTAGGCTACATGATTAACAAGTCCAAGCCATTGTCCATAAAACCCCGGAAATACATGCTCACATCATCTGTTATTGCCAAACGGTCACCCATCTAGGTACTGACCTGTCTCGACGTTGCTTATCTTCGATGATCGGAACGAGAACCGGTGCTTCGACGTCATAAGCCCATTATACAACCACACATCCAAGGTTACACACCTGTTATTCACAAGCAGTCATCGATCTAGATAATGACCAGGCTCGACGTTGCTTAACTTTGGTGATCGTACGGGAAGCAGTGTCTGAACGTGATGTATCAGTAAGTCTCTGAAATAATGAAGAAGAGCATACAATACGTACTTTGCTTCATGACACTGTTTTGCCAGACAACATCTCTTGCCAGAATCCATAATTCATATTTATAAATCTAGCATTCAGCTCTGCATTGAATATTGCTTGTTAAATTTTAACATCTCCAAAATTAATCGGCTCTGTAGTAATATGAGAGAACACTTACTACCTTCCATCAACAATGCTGATGCCGACCTCCAGCAGAGTGGTTCGCCGCGCCTTCTTCGGCTGTATTCGCTGATATGAAGTGGAAAGTTTATATTAAATCTTTTGCTGGTTGAGCTGCTAGGAAAATTGGTTCAATGTTCAGTGCTTGACGATTTTTCTCTGCAGAGTTTATTTTTCATATCAATATGTCTTTCATTCTTTCATGCTTAGAATATTCTTCCCTTATCAGGTTTAGTTCTCCTACTTTATAACTCGAGATTCTCGATAAAATCAAAAGAAAAGCTTTCTTGTTATCGATCCTGACCTGACATCAAGACTTCACTCACATTTACGTCTGACGAGGCTTCCCCTTGTCTTTTCCCAAAATATATTCCCGAACTGTCGGATGGAGCGTTAGAATGCGCCAAAGATACCTCTGCAGATGGGTTAAACCCCACCTCCCCAATGAGGCATCCTGGGTATGTCGATAAACTACATCCGGCAATAAGGCCGCAGGAGGTTTTAAGAATGAAACCACCTCTTAATTTCAGTTCTTCCCAGGTCCACCCTGACCCTGGGTAGCAGCACCTGTTAGGGCCCCTGCAAATAGTTAACCCGAAAACTAGGGTCAAAACACTATGAAAGTGTAAAAATAGTTTATATAAAAATACCAGCAATATATTTAAGAAAAAAAAAATTTTTACGAGAAATCCATTTTTGAAAGAAAAAGTTATTACCCACAAGCATTAAAAAAAACGATATACTTTTTTGAAGAAAATTACTAACAATACTTTTTTGAAAAATATATTGCCAGTAATACATCTGACCCTCGACAAAACCCCACTTTACAAAAATACGTCAATGAAACCTGATCTATAAACTGATTTCTTACAAAAATATATATATATTCTGTTCATACGAACCTATTCTTAAAACCTTGTCGGAATTAAATAACCCGTTAAGAATGAGATGCCGTAACCCTCCCCCGCCAAAAAAAATCCGGAATCCTGATCAACAAACTGATCTTTTTTTTACAAAGAATAGATTCTATTCGTACGAACCTATCCTAAAAATCTTGTCGGTATTAAATGTCCCATTGAGGTGTTGATATGCTGTAAACCAAAATAAAGCATATATATTTTCATGGTAGTTTATCTAATGTACTCACGTCCTCGATACAGCGATCGCATGAATTTAAGCCTATTTCTATATTGCCAAATAAGTCTCAACGCTATTATGTTGAAATAGATGTAACTGTAAATTCTATTCGAATCGTTTCTTTTCCCCCCCGTGGAACACACTTTCTGCTGTTTGCTACACTGTCACCTTCAATATTTAAATAAAATGCCAATCGTCACTGAATATTTACCCTTTCTTTTATTGTCCTTTCTCCTCACCAAAATATTCTCTTTCACACTCACTACGGCGTCATAGTGGAATTACCGTTATTTGTGGGGTGAAATTATTACAAAAAAAATGATGAATATGATTACAAAAAGCGTCATCAATCAATAACTGTGAGCTTTGAACCGTTTCCAAATATTTGTAAAAATTGGTTTCCTGTGTCGTCTTAAATAATTTTTATCGTTTATCTATCTTACATATTTTTTAACACTGTCATTCATTCTTGCTTTGAATATTTCTGCCACATCTGGTCTGATACTCCCGCTATATATTTAAATATTCTTGATAAAATCAAAAGAAGAATCTGCAATTTTATTTATCCTGATCTAGTATCTCGTTTTCACTTTGCCGCCGGAAGTAATGTAGCTTCCTCGTAGCGCTTCTACAAATAAATTTATGGTAGTTTTTCTGATGAAATTTCCTCTATGGTACTTAGATTTTATGAATTTACGGGCAGTAATAGATTGGCACAAGTTGGGGTTATTTTACTGTTGGAATGGCTAGATATAAACTTATGTTCTAAGCTAACTGTTTCTTTTAATTTCCGGCTTCTTGCTTCCCAGTCAGCTTTGATCTTCAAAATTTTCAATCATTATTTACTCTCTTCTTAATTCTCATTCTTTTATTGTATTCTCTAATTAACTCTCTAAAACTCAGGATCCCATTGCATCTTAGTGTCTTTATTGCCTTACTTTGGATGAAATTATAAATTCAAAAAGGCGGAAGTGTTAAAAATTCGAAGTATAATGGTGGTTAGATTGCAGGAGCATTGGATAGAGTAACTTTGTTTGTTGTGGCATAGACCAGCTATAACTGGTTTTAAAATTCTGAAAGCAATACTAAAATTAATAGGTCTTTCATATATTCATTTCTCTGGCAAGACGTTTTAATATTGAAAGATTTTCGTTTTCGGACTGTCAGACCGAAATACTTCTGATAATATTTCTTTCGCTTTACACTTGGGGCTTCATAAGAGAATTTCGATATGATTGCAACCTTATTTTTGGCCAAAGATTTGGTCTTCCATGGGGATTTGAAAAAGTAAGCATTTTTCTTTATAATTATGAACATTTGCTTTGCCTGTGTCTCATGTCACTATATAACTCACTATGTCTCTAGGGAAAGAGGTCGCTTAGCATCAGGTGAAACGCCCCCCACACACACACCAACACACACACACACACATATATATATATATATATATATATATATATATATATATATATATGTGTGTGTGTGTGTGTGTGTTTCATTAAATAATATAGACAAGTGTTGTCTATTCATTTTATCTAAATTCTTTTCATAACGTCATATTGACTTTCTTTCTTCGTGTAATGATAATTTTATTAAGCTTATCAGACGTTATGAAAATAATTTACATGAAATAAATAGACAACGCTTGTCTATATTATTTAATGAAACATGTATGAATGAAAAATGCTGCCTAATTACACAATTTATGTGTGTGTGTGTGTGTGTGTATGAATGAGTCAGTGTGTGTATGCGTGCAGTACTGGCATTAATTAACAAATCTCTCTTCTTTGATCTTTTACAACCTGGGTTATGGCAATGCTAATATTAGCCATTTCTCTGCAAGGAAAACTTTGGCAATCATTGATTGAGCATCTAGTACTGCCTTCGGTTGAAATTCATAATTTCTTTCTCTTAAAACAATGTTTTAGGGTAACACGTTCTTCAAATTGTCTTCGCAATTTCCAGTACTGAACAGCGTTTTCTTCCTATCTTTTGTTCAAAGTGGTGTAGAATATTAACATCTTCATTATGCCATTGTTTTCTCTTCGAGCAAAATGTTCTATTGGTATTCTTCATGTGATATTGTTTGGTACGGTTCTTTGTTTGTGATTCTGTAGCTTCAGTCCACAATATTCAAAGATGGATCATCTTCGCCAAGACCCTCAGACTTTCCTCTGAGAATGATGAACATCTTAAAGTAATGTGTATCAATATATATATTTTATGTATAAAAAATAAAAATACATTTTAACATATAAAAATATATTTTAACATCTACAAACATATAAACGAGCAGACATTTTCGGCGCTTAAATAGCAAGTTAGTAAAATAGGAATTTAAATTGGATCAAGACCGTTTAGACGGATGAATTTCATATTTTATTTAATTTGGGAATGCATTGTCCAATGTCACGTGTTGTAATGCAAAAAATAATGACATTCGAAAAAGGATATTGCCTCGACTTGTGAAACAATTTTATAAACAGTATTCTTAAAAGCTCGATTTTTCAGACAGACCAAAATCTAATCGGAAACGAAATTTATCTCAACGAGACGAAAAATAAATACTCATTGAATCAAAAACCTGAAAAAAAAATAATACAATTATGATTAACAATTTCCCTACATGAAAATATTTGTTATTCATTGACCCAGCAGCCTGTAGTGTTTCCACTGTAATTTTAGTCTCTTAAAAAGACATTTTATTAAAATGAAAACAGGTTTGTCAAGTTGAGCAGTAGTTATCACTCTTTCTAATATTGATCAGCGTTTCTTTCTTAACCTTTGATTTAAAGTGGGGTAGGTCATCAACTTCGTGATTATTTTATTGTTTTCTCTTCTAGTTACAGGTGCTATCCGTTTTACATGTTTCCGCTCTTGTTTGTCTTCAAGTTTTATAGGCTTCTATTATTTCGTGCATTTCATTTGTCTGCAATTCTATAACGTCTGTCCACACTGTTTAAAGATGCATGATCTTAACTTAGATATTCAGAAATTACTCGCCCGAACCATTTTCCATTATTGATCTCAGAAAGCTTTTGTATACAACTGAAAATTTTCATATTTCTGATTGGGTTTGCCGCCATGCATGACGTCAATCTGAAAGTCTTGTTCTGACGCGACTATAAATACTCATACTCCACTGTGTCTCTTAATAATATCCCATAATAATAATAACACTAATAAATAAATGAATGAATGTATACTTGGCCACTCATATTGCAGATGCTCAGGTATGTGGTTTATACTGCAACTATACTGAGCAGACCACTCATCTCTTAAATGACCTGACTGTTCAGCTTTAAACACATACATAGAGAAAGATAAACACTTCCCTTTTCCGATGACTTTTTTTTTTTTTTTGCTGTGACATTTACGGATTCAGCCGAAACATTGAACCAGTTCCTCGATTATAATTGAAAAGATAATGACATATTCTCCTGAAAAATTGTTTTAAGAGAGCGTGTTATCAACAGTTTGAAGGAGGCCAGCCCGCTCAAGCCGTGGCCACGATGACATATGACTTCGGGCTAGCACAGCTAGCGACGGCACCCAAGGGTACCGTCTACCCAGTTTCACTGAAAAGGCTTTGGTCAACCCGTTGTCATGCACTTTTCAAAGGTTCCGCACGCTGGGAACGGCCCCTCCAGTTCGATAACGTCAGAAAGTCTCCTTCCTGACAAATCGAACATGGTGAGATTGGAACCTGGGTCTCATGGTCAGAATGAGAACGTTCTAACCACTGGGACACGTGAGTGAGGGAGTAAGTAAGTGGGTAAGTGAGTGAGTGAATAATAATAATAATAATAATAATAATAATAATAATAATAATAAAGTGATGCCACATCAGACATGATTCTCACCCCTTCCGATCTGAATTAATCGGAGTTTTTAAGATGTAATTATTTTGGATTAATGAGATAAAAATAGATTACACTAACTATTTCAGGGAGAATCACAGGTTTTCTTGCCAGTTGTCAGGCATTAACCAATTGATCATGTCCAATGATGTACTGCGTAACCTCTGCTCCTGCTCGAGAGTAGACTGGGTGCGTGATAACAGGGTGTGAATTTGATTTTTAATTTGAAGGTTTAGGCAGCTAACGGTAAGCGTTTCTGAGGAGGGATTTAGCCTACCTGGGTGTATTTCCAACTGGAACCCTTGTGAAAACGTATGTAGTCTTTTACCAAAATGTACCACCAAATCGCGCATATTGGACAGGTGTTGCATACGTTTAATATAGTTTTATCAGACATCGTATAATTATTTCTTATTTCAATTTTTATTTTTCATAATAATAATAATAATAATAATAATATTAATAATAATAATAATGATAAAGCCAATTCAAATTGACAGCGAAATAAAGCCAACAGACCTGATATTAACATAATAGTCAAGAAATTCAAGTGTATGCTTATTGACATAGTAGTACCTTCTGAGAGATACACCTCCATGAAAACTATGGAGAAATTTTTCAAATACAAGGACCTGGAGACCAAGAAAAACAGGATGTGGGGAATGAAGTAATCAGAACTCTGGGCCCCGTGAGAAAACGAATGTACAATTTTACTCAGAGGGTCCCAGATAACATCAATATACAAGTTGCTCAGAATATCGCACTAATATGAACGTCACATATATAAATTGTGCTAGCGATTAAATTACAATTCTCCTATAAGACATAAGCACCATAGTTTGGACACTGTTCTACAGAATACAAAGCAGGAAACATAACATAAAATAATAATAATAATAATAATAATAATAATAATAATAATAATAATAATAATAATAATAATAATAAGAATAATGTATCCTCGAAGATCTTTAAAAGAAAACTATCAAAATACAAGCATCTTGAAGTGGAAATCTCAACAATGTGGCGCATAACATCAATAAATTCCCGTTGTCATTGAAAACTTGGATTGATTAGGAAATATCCCAATAGATACATTGAAGTGATTCCGTCTCGTCTAGCTCATACCTTGAAAAAGATGCAAATCATTGGACTCACAAACACAACTCACTCTTTACGAAGATTTTAATCTGTGTAAAATGTCCCTGATCTTAGTTTTTTCGTTTTGTTTTTGTTTTACAAAAATGATCAGTGGAAAAGCCATTTCTAACGTTAGGTCTGTGGTTGGGACAAGGAAGGTAATGTGGATACAATGGAAATCAAAGGAAATACTAGGACTACTACTACTTATACCACCACAATTACTAATACTGATAATAATAATAATATTAATAATAAATAATAATACAAAAGTCAAAGATACCGCAAATACAAAACAGTTTTAAAAGGCAAATTGAAAAAAAAATTTTTTTTTTCAGGTTTCTCTTCTATCGTGTAAACATCCATGATTTTTACACCGAACCTGTTATTCCATCCTTTAAGGAAGATATTTCTCTGTCTGCAGTTTCTGAGAGTGGATATTGATGTTTAATTTAAGTGTATTAAATTACAGGAAGGAAAAAAGATGAGATGAAACCATGGCCTGTCTGTTTTGACGACTAAACTAGATAACGCGTGGAATATAAATTGTTTTTTATCATCATTGATGCTCCGTTTTTATAGTAATGACAGATTTCTTGACAAGGGAGGTAACCGTGGATTACTCCACAGATATAATATTATCAATTAATTTGATTGAGTAAAGGATAACATTTTCCTCTTCATTTTAAGCAGAATATATGGCATATTTTGATACTTTACGAAACAAGGATTGATCTCACGACGACCAGGTAACGATTCGCTTAAGTAATGATTTTTTTACAGTAGAATATCAATTAAATAGTTTTTTCGAGCCAAGTTAACACCTAGATGAGTGACCGCTTGGGAATAACGGGCGATTTAAGGCTGGCGGTGCGTGTGGATAACGGCTATAATGCATGACGGCTCAGAATTGGAAATAAGAGATTCGAGTTTCAATTCCAGCCGGGTACGTTATATTTCCTTACGCACAAATGCCTTTGGGAAATGTATGATGCCGTTACTTCTTCCTTCAGTTACCGTTTAATTAGTAGGCCTAGTATCATAAAGACGGTATTATCTTCCAAAATCTCTCACAATTCAAATATAAATTTTGGCTTTAAAAAAACAGCAAAGGAGTCTATCACGCCAACTATCACGATCCTGAATCAAGGTCAAAAATTCATTAAGGTGGAATCCTGTCTCTCTAGATCAAAGTACGGTTGTTTTGGGGCGACCAACCAGTCTTACGCTCTGGCTATGTATCCATAGCAGTGGATCACTTGCGAGTTCTTGTTTTGCTCGCCACCAATGTACTGCAAAGCGCATTCTGCGTTAAAATTAGATTGCAGAAATATCAGGTTTGGCTCCATAGAACTGTGATTTCGTTGGTGGTTGTCTCCCAGAGATATTAAGTTTCACTCTTAGCATCCGAATGTAGTTTCCATCAAGTCTACATTCCAGTGTTTTAGTAAATATCTAGGTAGTACTAACATACATTAAATCAGACCCTACAGTAATTCAAAAGATTCTCCATCTGCGGTTTTCTCGTAGATCAGCTGTTCAGATTACATCCATTTTATTCAAGGCGGCCCGGGCTTTAGCTACGCAAAATTTTACATCATTTTTCAGCCAAATTTATTTCGCTTCCTAGGCATGTATAAAGTTCAACATATTTTATTGATTCATCTGAGACAGTGTGTATTGAGACTTACTGGTTGAAGCTTATGAATTCGGTTTTAGAGGCATTGACATTGATAAATTTACTTGATAGACATCATCATCTAAGATTTACTTTATTACCTGGACTCTCAAGTCGATATCCTGAAAAAAGGTTTATCAGTATTAAATATACATATGGCTGACGTATCACTGCAGACACCATACACCAATGTCACAGCTCTCCTACATCATCTAGAAAATACTGCTTATGCTGCAGAATGCAAAGGCCAGGGGCAGAAGGGTCATCGATTGGTCTCAGTGTTTCGTTGGCGTGGTATTCTGACAGTGATAGATTACTTTTGTCTATGTTTTGGATATAAGTCCAAAACGGAGCTGTTTTAGGTGTCCGCAAGAATTCTGAAGCGGAATATAGGAAAATACGCCAAACATACCCAGGTTCGGGAACCCGGCTAAGAACACCCGAGGAGAAACGATGAAGCAACATACGTTTCTTTTGAAGCCATTCCTCCCCCTTCTTATTAGAATCCTAGCTACCACCAGTCTCTCCTAATAAAAGGTATGAAAAAATAAATGTTATTTTCTTTGATATCATTTTATGTAGTAACGTGGGTTCCTGATGACGACACAGAACACGAGACAAACGATGTCGGACTCTGTGCTAAGAAACCTTAGTACTTACTAACTTGTATAACAATTAATATATATATATATATATATATATATATATATATATATATATATATATATATATATATATATATATATATTCATATATCTTATATTATCTTATATTTTTCTTCATTGGATGAGACACATTTTGCATGTTACGGTTAAACATATTTAATGATACCATCAATAGAATCCAAGCTGTATTACAATGAGTCTGGCCATAGTATGCAATGTAACAAGATCATCTCGCAGATTTTTATTTGAGAGTTATATCTCCTAACAATCCTTTTGTTAGATGCAAGTAAGCTTTATGAATATAGGAAAAATGAAACGCGGATCTCCGATTAACAATTCCAGGTCGTTATATATTACACCATCTGCACATCCAAGTTTACAGGACTTAGTATTCCCAAGCGCTCGCCCACCTATGTACAGACCAGGCACAACGTTGCTTAACTTCGGTTATCGTAGTATTTCAACCTGATGTGGCTGTAAGCGGCTTAGCAGTGGCCAGATAAATTTGATCTTAGTGCAGAATGCCTGGATGTGAATGCATACAGTGTTGTATCTACCTGGGAGAATAATCGATGAGGATGATGTAAATAGCGCCATTGGCATGAAGATGCCCGAAGCTGTTTCGTGCTGTGATTAATATGGTAACACATCTGTCACAATTGTGCTCCCAAGTGAGAATGTAATGGTGAAAATGCTAATATAGTGTATTGGCACTTTCGGCGGAACAGAAATGTATTGTGCTACCATTGTAGGAATTGTTCAGGATGAATTGTTCTCGGATAATTGCTAAAAGTCTTGACCTGCAAGACATTATTATTAAAAAATGACCTATACCCTCACTAGCTCTTGCGTTTTATTGGTACTTTTATAATAATACGCATGACCCTTTACCCAGTTATTCAACGACTGGACAAATAACCCATTCATTGTGCTTCGATACTTGTTTGCGTCGTTGAGAATAATAATAATAATAATAATAATAATAATAATAAAAAAACGGTGTAAATTCACAAAGGAACAAGATGTGTAAATCCTATTTTCAATATTTTTGCTTTTTATATGGAATTTTTCTTCCACGGTCTGAATATAAGTAGGTGATATTTACGCCATCTTACTTGTGACTTTGGATTTATCTCATGTCACCGACGCTTTATCTCCCTTTCCAACTGCCCTACTCTACTTTACGACTTACAGCTTTCTGACTCTCCCTCTCTACAATTGAATTCTGCTACCCGCGAATGACTGACAACCCCCACCCCCGCCCAGCTCCACCACCAAAAATATGCAGACCATTCTGATATTCTGTTAATATAATCCTACGACGGGAACATCCTAACATTCAGTCAAGGGAAAAGTGATCATAACAGTTATTGATTTATGCGTTTCACATCTCTTCTACCAACGTTTTTCACTGGGACGCCCGTTTTAAATATCTAACTTTTAGTTTTTACTGGCTCCGCGATCATAAAACCCGGCCCAGATAATTATTTAGGGTCAGCTTAAATTTGTGCGTATACTAAATTAATTTAGGCGCGAATATGTTATCACATATGTAATGGGATACTAAACTAAACTTAGTAAATAATATAGTTTAAATAATAATCTCACTAAATCTGGAAATATTATTTACAGCATACAGAATTCTTTTTACGATGAATTTCAGTAATTAAGTGATATAATGTAAAACACTAAACTGTAAAAATCTACTTGCTACAAAATTATTAGTGGCAACGTTTATGGTTGTAAAGCGACAGACTTATATTTCACAGGGGAACCTACACTGCATAAATACACGCCTGCTTATATTTATTAATCATATAAAATATTGTTGTAGGCTTCCTCTGTTTTTCTAAGTCCCCTTCATGCTGTCGAATTTAAACTTACTGAGACGTTAATTCAACACAGTAAATTTGTCAACAGACATTTAAATTTTGAATTACTTTCACTAATTTCGAAATCGATCGAAATTAAATAATAATAATAATAATAATAATAATAATAAGAAGAAGAAGAAGAAGAAGAAGAAGAAGAAGAAGAAGAAAAAGAAGCATAATAAGAATAAGAAAAAATATAATAAGAATACTAATAATAAGAATAAGAATGAGAAAAGAATAATAATAAGAATACTAATAAGGAGAATAATAAGAATAATACTAAGAAGAAGAAGAAGAAGAAGAAAAAGAAACAGAATACTACTACTACTACTATTAATAATAATAATAATAATAATAATAATAAGAAGAAGAAGAAGAAGAAGAAGAAGAAGAAGAATACTAATAAGAAGAATAAGAATGAGAAAAAGAATACTAATAAGAATACTAATAAGGAGAATAATAATAATAATAAGAAGAAGAAGAAGAAGAAGAAGAAGTAGAAGAAGAAGAAGAAGAAGAAAAAGAAAAAGAAGAATACTAATACTACTACTACTAATAATAATAATATTAATAATAATAATAATAATAATGAGAATAATAAGAACAAGAATGTTAATAATAATAATAACAACAAGAAGAAAAATAAAAAGAATACTAATAAGATTAATAATAAGAATGAGAAAAAGAATAATAAGAATACTAATAAGAAGAATAAGAATAATAAGAATAAGAAAAAATAATAATAAAATAATAATAATAATAATAATAATAAGAAGAAGAAGAAGAAGAAGAAGAAGAAGAAGAAGAAGAAGAAGAAGAAGAAGAAGAAGAAGAAAAATAATAATAAAAATAATAAGAACAACAACAACATGTCTAAAAACTCGCGTTTCATTTTTTTTTTTTTTTTTTTCTGGTCGACGAATCAACGTGTAGACAGGCCTTGTTCTGAATTAATATGACTTTCCAGATTCCATTTTCTTTAAATTGAATTTATCATCAACTTTTATTGCTCACACTGTGAAGACGAACACTGAAATTATTTGGATTCACACTCTCACTAGTATTCAGCAAATCGTAGCAGATTTTTTATTGCTATTCGCTCAATTCAAATGAGGTCGGAAAAGAGAAGAGTCGCCTTAAATATCTACAGATTTAATTAACATATTGAAGCTTGTTATAGAACCATCGAAATCATATCGAATTGCTGATAATAAATCATTGATGCGACGAACAGAATTAACAGCCAAACATAGTCAAAGTGTTTTCCATCTCCTAGAATGGATGCATATTTGAATTCTTTGGGGGCAAAAAGTGCGCTCTGGCAAGAATCGAACCTGAGTCGCACTTTGAAGGCGGGCTCACCGTCTTATACAGTGTACTTTGACCGGTCTGTTGCAAAGATCCTATATTCCGTTTAAATCACACACACGCGTGCACACACACACACACATATATATATATATATATATATATATATATATATATATATATATATATATATATATATATATATATATATATATATATATATATATATATATATAAAGAACAGTAAGATATATAATCCGGTGTTCTTATAGATATTTTTATTTTTACAAAATAGTGCTCAATGTAAATTTACAGAGCATTAATATTATGAATTAATTGACATTAATTTTAAAAGTTACTCCATAATTCGCTTGAGGATGAAATGGAACTAATGTCTTTAATTTAATTACAAAATTAAATTCGGACCATCCATTTTTGAAACATGGCTAGAACTGTATAGCGGAAAAACCATATTTTAAATCAATCAATTTATTATATATATATATACATATATATACATATATTCATATATATATACATATATATACATATATTCATATATATATATATATATATATATATATATACATATATTCATATATATATATATATATATATATATACATATATTCATATATATATATATATATATATATATATATATATATATATATATATATATATATATATAAAGTGAAATAGTCATTTACTAAGCGTAGCTTAGATGTGATAAAGTGTGACAAATATGCGGTATCCATTGAAGATCGAACTCACAAATTAGTTGTAAGTAATCTAACGAGAAAATAGTGTTAACCAATAAACTCCGTTAAAGCGTCTGGCGAAAAGAAGATGTAAAGAGTAAAGATGTTTGTGTTCAGTCAGCAGTTTGGTTGCTTTCCAAAATTGAATATTTGCGAAATTTGTTTCGTTATCTATTTTGGGTTGAGGTCGACAAAGTCAGATGTATTTTTCGTTTACTTTTTTTTTTGTCTTCCATATTTGGATATTGCCCTTTGGTCAAAATAAATCAGGCTTTCATGGCTCTTCATTTCTTATTTCTTTTCACTTTTAGGTATTCGTTGACTCTTCATGCGTCAAAGATTAACTGTTTCTCACATTGTTGCACACATACAGAGGTACAGAAGCTAACACACATATAATAAATACATGAGTGTGTGTGTGTTTGTGTACATATATATATATGGGTTATTTTGGCAGCAAACCCTCTTTTATACAAGTTTCATTGTACACGACTAACAAGCCAATATGTTTACACATTTTAGCAAATATCTGTTGTAGTTACTCTTCTGGGCTTAGAGTTTGTAAAAAATCTCCACATATCTACGATTTCCGGTGATTTCGGCTAATCTATTGCCCGGTATTTTATTTAACTTATTATATATATATATATATGTGTGTGTGTGTGTGTGTGTGTGTGTGTGTGTATGTATGTATGTATAATTTTTTGTTTCAAGTTGTGAAGGCGTGTGTCGGACCCTCCTCACTTTTGGGGTCTGTCGATAAAAAAGTAACGGTGTAAAAAAACTTGCCACGGAAACTCCGAACGACAATCCACATGTGTTATTATAGCGGAGTTTATCCTCTCCGGATCACAGTCAATACCAGTAACTACACGCATCTCGGCAGGCACATGGAATATAAAGACAGGCCTAAACCGTGACCACCGATAGAATTCATTCATGAATTTATATCGAAAATTTCTTTAAAGTTTATTTCTTAAAAAAAAAAAAAATGAGGCTTTAGATTTTAAAAGCAACACGTACGATAATGAATGTCTAAACTTTCTCGCTAGATTTGTGTCTTATTAACTTTATGCTTTGAATTACAAAGACATGGTATTAATTTTATCATTAAAGTTTCAATAAAATTTACTTATTTTTTAATAAAAAATATACTCACTCTGCTGAATTTAGTAGATGAAAATGATCTCTTCTGAATGTACAAATCCAAACATCAGATAATTCTTTATCTTTAGGGAAATAAATTATATGTACTATAGGGACGTTTTTATAATTCCCTTTGCAATTTGGTACAATGCATCTATAAGGTATTGTTTTGTTTTAAATTAATTCAATATTTAAAAGAAAATATTATTAAATAAATAAAATATGCCGCCGTAAAAAAATCTGATACACACAAAAAAAAAAAAACAAACAAACAAACAACTTGCTTCTTTATAGTCGGACTAAATATGATGACGTCACATTTTTACATAAGCCAATGAAACAGGCCTTGTCAATCGATGGTCACGGTTAAACTGTCATGACTTTTCCTTCTCATCTGAAGTGTTTTTATCGTGAAACCAACACTAAAAGGAAACACTTGAAACAAATAATTGTGTTAGTTTTCTGACAACTACATCTAATTAGTTCCACACATATCCGGATACTGCGAAAATCTCTACGAAACATCATCGATTTTATCTTAGTACTTGGAATGTACGAACTCTCCAGGACAACAACCCAGCACCGGAAATAAAAGCAGCTCTGGTCGCATTAGAGCTAAAGAAGTACAACATTGATATAGCTGCACTGAGAAGTAAGCATCGGTTGACTAAATGAAACGAGAAAACAAAATATGACATCTAACAGTGTTCCTGCTGCACTTGGATACAATACCATCTCCTGTCCTATTTTTGGTCTTTTGTACAATTCTCGAGCCGGTCTCAAAAGCCATGCCTAACATAGTCATGCAGATAATTAATTCCTGGTCGGCGGAACCTCATACGTCGAACTCGACGGGAGAGTCGATCATATATATATATATATATATATATATATATATATATATATGCATGTATACATACGTCGAACTCGACGGCAGAGTCCATCATATATATATATATATATATATATATATATATATATATATATATATATATGCATGTATACGTATATAAGTATATATATACATATATATGCATGTATACCTATATAAGTATATATATATATATATATATATATATATGCATGTATACATATATAAGTATATATATACATCTGCATATATGTATGCATGTATACATATATAAGTATATATAACCATATATAAGTATATTGTTTAATATTTTGACATCTTTGATAATGGCTTAAGTAAGCCGAAAGCTTGGATTTCATTAAAAAAAAAATATGGATCACTATTGTGAATGTTTTTCTTCTCAGATGTTACGAAAAAAATTCACATAAAATAAATAGACAACACTTATCTATATTATTTAATGAAACGTGTATGAATGAAAAGATGCTGCCTAAATACACACAAGTATATATATATATATATATATATATATATATATATATATATATATATATATATATATATATGTTGTGCGAATTTTATACATCTATATTTATCCATTTGATTATATAAATATGTGTGTGCGTGCGTTTGTGTATCTATAGGGATTGTAATGATTTTTTAAATTCCTGAAGCCGAAACCATCGATATAATTATTAAAATTAAATTGAATTAAAGTAACAAGCCCTGTTTCATCCTCAAACGAATATTTAATTCAATTTAATATTAATAATTATATTGATAGTTTCGGCTCTCGTTTTTGAAACATGAGAACTCTTATATAGCGAAGAAATCGTATTTAAAAAAAATAATTATAATCTAAGCTCTACTTCTGTATGGAACACTGTTTTTTTTTAAATAATAACAAAAATACTAAAGAACCCTGGATTATTTACCTAACGTGTTCTTTCCTATTTTTCTACATACCTGCACGCACACCCCTCACACACACACATTCATATATATATATATATATATATATATATATATATATATATATATATATATATATATGGGCGATGGATAAATTATTCAAAAATGAAAATAAAACTGACATCTCATTTTAACAAACAAAAAATATCTTGAAAGTATCAAGAGTATAATTATTCTATACTAGCACCATTGGCTTCAACCACTGTCTCCATACGACTTAAGGATCTCCTGCATCACTTCTGGATGGTCTCCTTATTTAAGATGGTGAATTCTGCCATAATCATTGCCTTCATATCAGCATTGGTGTTACAATGATGTTTAATGGTCTCTCGCTCAACTATGCCCGACACATAATATTTAAATGGTCTGCTGTTTGGGGAGTTATGTGGATACATGTAAGGAGTGATATGATCGCATAAATGACAGGATTCTTCTGCTTGTGTGGCATGGTGCAGAGCTCTTTTTCGGATATAGGGTCTTCCACAGTTATCCTCTTAGCACAAGATAGCACTACCTTCACAAGTCATTTGATATACGCCTCAGTGTTAACCTGTGTCCCTGTGGGAAGATGAATAAATGTATAAAGTCCCCATCTCCAATGATCGCTCAAACACGTTCGTAATCAGCATTATACGCAACCAACTCTTTCCGTATCCTCTTGCACTGTCCTCGGATTGTCACCTAAACCCTGTGAGATGTTCGTATTGGAGATACCGGTGAGAATGCCAAGCAAT
>OZ010595.1:60840547-60880547 GCA_963932145.1 Acanthosepion lycidas
GGTATTTATTTATCCTAAATGAACTTTGATGTTGATAGAATCTCTTTTTGAACTCATGTCTTGTGCAAGCTATATAGATTTTTATGTTTATTATTGTATTTGACATCGTTATGGAATTGCAATCACCGAATGCTTGTGTCAAAATGTCGTATGTTTCTGATGAGTAATCATTTCACAACTGAATTCACCCAATGAAATGGCAATTTTTTGAAGATATTTTTTGTAGCGGTGCTTGATAAGCAATCTAATTATTATTTTGAGGATGAAACAGAACTAATGCTTTTAACTTAATTATATAATTAAATTTGATGTTTTTAGCCTCGGTTTTTGAAAAATGGTAATTCCTGTGTAGCGTAGTAACCATATTTTAAATCAGTTAATTTATAATATTTATGCCCTGCAAATTTACATTGAGCACTCTTTTGTAAAAAAAAATACCAATAAGAACACCGGGTTATATATCTTACTGTTCTTTCTTTTTTTATTATAATACACACACACACACAAACAAACAAACACACACACACACACACACATATATATATATATATATATATATATATATATAGCAGATTCTCAGTACGTAATAAATCTTAAATTCTGTGGTAAACTACTAAGACATTTTACTCTAGTAAATGCATTATACTAAAGCCCATGTAATTTCAACTGGAAAATATATATAACAAGAAAGAAATCGTGGATTTATCAAATTAAAAATTCAAGCAAAATTCTAACTTGACTGATTTGAACAAGAACTCTAGTGCCGTGGAATCGCGCAGTCCAAAATAATATAATTTTCAATAAATAGAATACATTTAAAAAAAAAAAAAACATATTTCGGTCTACGCAACACGTATTTGGTCTTACAGTTTTACCTGTACATGGAAAAATTGCTCCTCGAAGATGACAATTTGAAATTGTCGAAAGTACTTGGCTCGTCAATTCCATCTGAGAAGAACTCAAACATAAAATATCGTATTATTCAAGAAATTGATAGTAATTTAACGTCTCATTCATTTTTGTTAGCGAAGTGGTTTCGCCACTAATCACATTAACATTGCTAATTACTTCTTTGTATGAATTACTTCTTTATGATGTAACATATATATATATATATATATATATATATATATATATATATATATATATATATCTTGGAGAATGTTTATTGAAATGCTTAAATATTACTTTATCTAACATTTCTCAACATTTGCAGCAGCATGTCTGTCCACATATGAAAATTCTTGTTAAAGATACATCTATAATTTCTCATGAAAATAACCGACATAAACGAGAAAATTCTTGAAGCTATCTATATTAAAAAATTGAAACCAACTCTTAAGAAAATTAATTATGAATACTGCACTACTTTTTAAAATGTTTACGCGAGATATCTTGGTTTAACTAAAATTAACTTGGTTTTTAAATAGTTTTTCCTTTTGTAAACCGCCACCATTAGTGGAAAGAGCGATAACAGCTACTGGACTTGAGAAGGGAAATTAATGACATAATTAAGATGTTGACGTTCTGCACTACTTCATATAAGGGGATAGAAAAGAAATCGCCCTCAATATTGGAAAGACCGATAACAGCTACTTTACTTGTACTTTCGCAGTGTGCATGTCAAACTCTCAGATTCCGGGGAGAGAGGAACCCAGACGCGGCTATGCCGAAGGGCAGAGTCTCGTCTGGGGTGGTAGACAGCTACCGGACCCCGTTTTTTACGGGGTCTACGGGAAATTTTTGGCCAAGCCTAAGGGCTCCAATACCCCACAATAAAATTGGCCTTGTGCCGCATCCAAACACGCAGACGAGGCTCTGCCAAAGGCAGAGTCTCGTCTGGAGTGGTAGACAGTTACCAGACCCAGTTTTTATGGGCTCTACGGGGTTATTTTTGCCCGAGCCTACGGGCTCGGGTACCCCACAATAAACTAGGCCTTGTGTCACATCCGACTGCGTGGGGCGGTAAGTGAATATCTTCACTATGGTCTTCCACAGTGTACTTGTCAAACTCTCTGCCTCCGGGAATAGAAGAACCCAGACTAGGCTACGCCGAAGGGCGGGGTCTCGTCTGGGGTTGTAGACAGCTACCCGACACCGTTTTTTTACGGGGTCTACGGGGAATTTGTGGCCGAGCATAGGGGTCGGAAACCACACAATGATTCGACCTTGTGCCACATCTGACCTGGATGGGGGGGTTAGGGAATATCTTCACTGTGAGATTTCGCATGCGTTTTACCTTGATTCACTTCAAGCGCAACACTGGCAGTTGATTACTTACTACACGCCCTTGGCGAATCTTGTATGTTGTTCCTGTTATAAATATTATCGTTCCATTTCCAATATTTGTATTAGTTATTCTTATTCAGTAACCTTTTCCTAAGTTACAACAATAATACATAAGTCTGACAGGTGTGTAGTAGAGAAGAGATAGCAACAGCTCGGTAGACCAACTGCTTAGTGGTTTGGGTAAGCCTAGGATTGTTAATGACGCTTTGATTACCTTCCTGTATGTTGGCTGGGCGGCCTTAATTCGCATATCAACGTTTTTTGTTTTTTTTTGTTTATGTGTTTTTTTTTTCACCGGATGCATTCAATGTTAATACACTACCAAGGAATGTAAATCATTCAACATTCTCCATGTCCAGTCCGATGATGATGATTTTAACTGCAAAGACTGGGTGATGTTCCGGTCGTGGTTGTAGCAGGACTTTCGTCTTTGCCTCGTCTTTGATGGTGAGGTCGTAACGCATGTACGCTCTTGAGAAGTCAGTTTGAGATTACGTGAAGTTTAACAGTGTCGATAATCACCTGATGAAGGCTAGAAGTCACAATGACCGAAACTTTGTGATAATAAAAACAAAGAAGTGGTTTACGATCTGAATATAATTATTGATGGCTCCTCATTCCAGAATCAGAATTTTTTTTATTTCCACACCATTAATTTTATGATTAATAATTAATGATGAATTTCGGATATGCAACGTCCCTTGTTTATCACCCATATGAACTAATTTTAGATTCAAATAAAAAAAAGCAGAATTAAAAAAAATCTTGAAAACATACACTTGTATTGTAGTGAAAAACGAAGTCAGATTTTGTTATTAATATATTTTGCAATGAAATTGGAATTAACCAATCGATATTGGTGAAATTTTCAAAATATACTTATTATTTGCATAGTAAATATAAACTTGTTATTTTCATTTTTTTTTCATTTCCGATATATAAAGATTGCGACGCGTAATAAGAAAAAAAATACATCTTCAATACAGAAAAAAGTTATTGTAAAGTTAATAAATCATATAGACAGCGTCGAAAATTGCAAATAAACGTTGAACAGAGGGCATCGAAAAATCCAAAAAAGAAATTGAAAATTTTGTTCAGGAGAAAGATAACTACCAAATGGATTTCAGGGTGTCAGAAAAAGTCATGAGCAAAAATTAAAAGGTTAATATGCAAAAGAATTGGAATAAATAGTAAAACAATATTATATGAATTTAATATTGCAAACATAAATAGAGTTATATAGGAATAAAGCGTCGCTGTTAAGACTTAAGTTTGAATATAGATCGCCAGTGAGCAAACACGGGCGATCCCATTTCTAATAGGTAGATCACGTGACCATAGAGGAAACGCATAATATAGGAATTAGCGTGGTGTCTAATTGATCGCTATTTCTATTCTATCCTCTATTATCATATGGATAACTCTTTCTAGTCTATCTTTTATTACTAAACGGATCACTGTCCTCTATACTGTTCACTATACCATTTATCTATACTGATTACTATTGAGTGGTAACTATTCGAGCGAGTATTATCGAGTTTGTACTGTTAATACGAATGCTATTCGAAGGTATCTTACATCTAGCATTGTTCAATGCCGTTACTATAATTTTATCGGCGATTACAAAGTCTCTTCTACAACGGGCAGTACGAAACTGACAACGCGTATTCGTTGACATTACAAAAGGTGGCAACGAATATTCGTTGAAATCACAAAAAAAAAAAAAAATACAATTTAAACGTGAAATGAAGAATATTAAGAATATTGTTTAAGAAAGGGATGCACCCCCATTATCTTCTTTATATAAAACTCACAAACAAAAAATAGTTAAGCAACGCTGAAAAGTACACAAAAATTAAATTCTCGACAGTATTTATAATGATTAGTGTAGAGCTACATTGGAGGTACAGGGTGGGTGGGCGAATAATATTCAATCAACCTGACTTAGAAGACAGCACCGGTGATTGATTAATATTTGGGGTTAGAATTATAGTCAGTGTCTTTGTAGGTACTCTGAAAAACATACTAAGACAAAAATAAATATTTATTCTAAGTTCTAGAACATCATGTTCTTTTTTGACACAACTCACAGTAAAGAAATTTCCATCAAATTTAATCTATGGATGCAACACAAACGAAAAAATATACTAAATACAAAATGTCTTGTTTATATATAATTATATTGTAAAAAATTACCATATTTTTGGGTGAAGAGTGTTCAATATCGAAAAAGGCAGAATGTTTGTACAACGAGTGTGAACATGATATTAATAATCCTATCGACAGTTTTGCCTCGAAAATGTTATCAGCAAAGTACTCTAGGTGTAAATATGACAATCAACTCACAGTGCATTTTTTACGCCGTATGAATCTATCTATCTATATATATATATCTTTCTTCTCATCTATCTATCTATCTATCTATCTATCTATCTATCTATCTATGTTCTCATATATCTATGTTCTCATCTATCTATCTATCTATCTATCTATCTATCTATGTTCTCATATATCTATCTATGTTCTCATATATCTATCTATCTATCTTCCTATCTATCTATGTTCTCATATATCTATCTATGTTCTCATATATCTATCTATCTATCTTCCTATCTATCTATCTTTGTTCTCATATATCTATCTATCTTTGTTCTCATCTATCTACCTATCTTTGTTCTCATCTATCTATCTATCTATCTATCTATCTTTGTTTTCATATATCTATCTATCTTCTCATATATATATATATATATATATATATATATATATATATATATATATATATATCTTTGTTCTCATCTATCTATCTATCTATCTATCTATCTATCTAATATGTAATATGGAGAAAGAATTTAGGAGAGAGCCAAAAATGTTTATAAATACTTAAAATGCCGGTGGATATTTTCGGACAGCAATTGTCTATTGTAATTGTGTAGATTGTTTTGTTTATTGATGAATAAACGTCAATTAATCTTCCATTCTGCACCAATGATTCATTTGTTAGAAATTTCTTTGACAAAATACCTAATTATACAATAATAGGAAGTCGTTAATTAATCGTAAATGATATTAAAACGACAGGTGTGATTTTATTGTTGCTATTATTCACCACGCGACGCGTCCTTGGACGTTTGCACTCTCACCCCCAAAACTCCCCCGAGACAATCTCTCTCTTTCTCTCTCTCTCTCTTTCTCTCTCTTTCACTCTTTTTCTCTTTCTTACTCTCTTTCACTCTCTTACTCTCTCTCTCTCTCTCTCTCTCTCTCTCTATATATATATATATATATATATATATATATATATATATATAATTTTATTAAGAATGTGTGCTTGAATAAATGCTGTTATATTTTACCAACATTTACATTACATCTTTACCTCTCCATATTATCTATTAGATAGATATGAACAAAGATATATATATATCCATAAATACATAGATAGATAGAAAAGAAAAACTATATATATATATATATATATATATATATATATATATATATATATATATATATATATATATGCTTGCTTGTGTGTGTGTATCCTTTGGTGTAAATAAAACAGTGTGACGTCGTCCCCTGGTCGCAGCGCCAACCGTGACGTTCTATCCTAGTCTACCACGGCACCAACTGTGACGTCCCTACACAGCACCAATTGTGACGTCCTCGCTGCTCCGTTCGGGTGTCGCTGCTTCAAATGTGACGTTCTAACCTTTTGGTGATTCGGGTGGGAATCTGGTTAGATTTGATATCAGCCTCGTCGTTCCCAACTCGCTTCCAATGCCTGGTTACCAAGGTAACTGCACTGATCCCCCAGTCCGCCTACCCACGTTGTGACTTGATCTTAGGCAGACGAGATCAAACAGTGGTTGGGGCCGTACTGCAAACCGAGTTCAACGGGGGTGATACCACACAAATATGCATAAAAGACAATAAAATGAAAACTCAAGAGTTCAAAGTATCAAAGAAAAAGGTAACAAACTTTATGTCTAGTTGTTCGATACATAGGACTGCATCTATCTCCCGACCCGTTCTATGGATTGTGACACGTCGTTTTCCGCTAGGCAAGTTTTAACACTTCAAGTTGTCTGCTCTCAAAAAAACTTATTTCGGTGATCTGGATCTAAGTCGCTCTTCAAAATAATTGTTCTTGGGTTGAAGAGGTGTCCGGAATGTGCGTGAATCTTGGTCAGCTACCTGCGAGGCTTGCTTCAACTGGAGACTGACTCTGGGAACTGCTGAAACTCAACTCAACTCTGCTCGTTGTGGCTTCATTTATATGGGCTCCGACCAAAACCGGGGTGAGTTTGTCGGCGCCGGCGGTTCCTCGATAATTCTAAATAGATATCCACCTCTCTGGTTAGGAATTTCCACCTTTTTCCATTTTTGGGAACCTTTCCTCACTCCCACCTTCTCATCATACTTCAGAGGGGCGTGAACTGCCCTCCGCAAATCTTCGTAGCAACCTCTCTTACTCATCCTCCAGATGGGCTGCAACAGCCTCCCTCGTGCGTAACGTGATCACCACTCGACCAATGATGTCTTAGTCGGGCGTAGACGAATCCGCGGCTTTGTTTCAGGAAGAAAAAAATATCATGCTTAACTAAAAAAAATTATCTCTTCTCTTTCCCTTTTCTTCCTCTTAATGGTGTTATCATTTCTCTGGCCACGAACGGGACAATATGACAATGGCGGTCATAACTCTTGTTCTACACGTGGTTTACGTCAGGTATTTTATCGCTAATTATCAGAATGTGTGGTCTTCCTAACACGGTCTCAAAAAGAAACATCTCCAAAGTTCCAGTCAGTCTGTCGCCTCGAAGAAAGAAAAAAAAAACACTTCTAGGTTCCCATTCATTTTCCTTCGGTACATATTTCTGATAACATAATTTTATATCTGTCCAAAGTCCCTTTAGTTGCCTGTTTTTCGTCACTTATCGAATTAACATTTTCATTTGAATTTTTTTTCTTTGGCCAGACGGTCTGTAGTTGATAATAAGATGTCTTCCCGTACCAATAGTTTGTTTTCCTATACTTAGATAACACAACCGATGCCAAAACATATCTGATTCTTTCCTTCTTTCACTTTCTTTTTACTCAGAATTTCCCTGTCATTGTAATGACACTCTTTCGCCATTTGTTACTTATCAAAATATCCTTTTATCCATTGTCTCTTAGCCGTGTGTGTGTTCTTGCTTATCACTCACGAATCGGTCCTTAGCCTCTCCTTTTCTTCTTTTCTTTCTTTTCCCTTTCTGCCTCGTTAAATGGTGCCACACAGTGCTCAATGAAAAATCACAAAGTTATTAGGTATATTTTAATAAATATACATAATACCTCACGCTGAGAGTACGACTTGGAGTTTCCTGCACTATACAATGATTAGGTTTAAATGAACTGGCCTTTAAAATTACTGTGTCCCGTGGTCATAGTTGGAACAATTATTATTGTTATAATATCTAATTGTACTATAATCTAAATTTAAAATTAGGTTGAACTTACACGTAAAATAAATAATGAAAGAATAAAAAATCCAACTCAAATCTAAACTTAAAACAACGAGGGACGCTCGTATCAATATACGTTTAAAATGCTACTTACTATGTTTCAAGTGGCGTGACACTTTTTTGACTGGTGTAAACCACTTAAAAGGTGATATCGATAATAATATGTTTTTTTTTTATTCATAATGTTTTAGTGATAGAAACCATAGCTGTGGAGAGAACGTGCGTATGTGAATATAAGGAACTCAAACTCGGTTCTTCGATTCATAATTCCGCGCCATTATCCATTACGTCATGCATACATCTAATCTTACAGCGTCTGTAATTCCCAAGCTGTTTTACTTGGCAGTATTAACCAGGTTCGAATTTGCTTAACTTTGGTGATCATACGGGTACCGGCTTTTCATCGTAATCTTGCCGCCAGTCATAGATAGATAGATAGATAGATACGTAAGCACAGACTGAGATAGATAGATAGATAGATAGATAGATAGATAGATAGATAGATAGATACGTAAGCACAGACTGAGATAGATAGATAGATAGATAGATAGATAGATAGATAGAGACATAGATAGATAGATAGATAGATAGATAGATAGATAGATACGTAAGCACAGACTGAGATATATATATATATATATATATATATAGATAAATAGATACGTAAGCACAGATATATATATATATATATATATATATATATATATATATATATATATATATAGATAGATAGATAAGCACTGGCTGAGATAGATAGATAGATAGATAGATAGATAGATAGATAGATAGATAGATTGATTTGATTTGATTTGATCGTTTACTACGGTTCATCAACCCTATGAAGGTTACTTAAATTTAGGAAATAATGGTCTAGTGATAAAAATCTTACTAATTAAACCATAGCTGTGGAGAGAACGCGCTTAAGTGAATATAAGAAACCCAAAGAGAATTGAAACTTGTCTCTCCAATTCACAATTCCGCACCATTTAGATAGATAGATTGAAAATAAACTGATACACTGTATGGCGATTTTAATATCAACGTTTGAAGCAATTTTGTTAATATCGCTTGAGGGATAAAACTGACAGTTATATAGATGTATTGATATTTTGTGTGCACTTTCTGTATGTACAAAGCTTCGGTAGTATTGATACAGAATATTCTTCATCCATAAATATGGTAAATTTCATACAGTATATTTTTGTCAACTTTTTGATGAGAATAATGAAATTCGGGCTGCTTCCTCAGATAAAGATCTTTAGAGATTTACGGGTAATGGTTTTTCTTGCCGAATTCTTTATTGAAATAATCTTTATGAAATCGCGGAATGAAATTTGTCTAGAATGGCCACATGTCTACATCTGTGTTACATCAACGTGTCTACCCCAAATGGTCCTCTTTTTGGATCTATTTTATTCTGAATTTCTTCAAAGATGATGATGTCATCAGTTCTCGACAGAGTATCAATGTAGTTAACACAAGTATTTACTCTTTTATTAATGTTACGTTTGATAGATTGGATAAAAACAAATTGACAGCTGATCATGAAAATTCCGTGTTGTTAATGAAGACAACAAATGACTTGTTTAATTTAACACCCCCAAAATGAAACTTTTGATCTCATCACATAGGATAACCATTTCTTTTTTGTTTTTTGCTTTCCGTCAGCACGGCTGATACATAATTCTAGGCGAGTAACTCATCTAAAGTTTTCCAATGACATGAAGTAAAAATACTATATTGAATAAATTGCTATGTCCGCTGCTAGGTATTTAGATTACCGCCTTGTAATAAACAATATTTCTCGCCAAAATATAGTTTACAAATGTATAAGTCTATCGATCGACTGTCCGTCGAAATTTGCTGCCACATATACTTTGTTGCTCCCGAGATACATCTAGAGAGTCTTGTTAGAATCCAAAGAAAAATCTGCAATATCATTGGAGTTGTCCTCGTATCTCGGTGTTAGTTGTTTCCTATTTACGAAATCTATTTCCCTCTGTCTTTTCTATGCATATTTTTTGTTGATTATTCTAGTGAGGTATCACTGGTACCTCGTCATCGCTAATTTGAGTCCAGTAATGAAAAAAAAAAAGGCACATACTTAGCATCAAGAGCAGATAGCTGAAGTTTATAAGGCACAGAATGTGGAAAGACATTATATTTCCTACTCACGGGACAGATTGAAACCAAGGGAGTCAGAGTAAAAGAACGCATAACCCACCTAAAGTATTTGAGTAAATCAACGATGGGGCAATACTTAGGCGATATAATAAAAATATAACATTTATTAGGTCCAACAAAGGACAGGAAAAGGTGGTGAGCTATTATCGCCTACGTCCTGAAGGCACATAGAAGAAGTCTAAGACGAACTTCGTTCAGGCCCCATCATATTTTTTGAAATTGTCAGTTGTAAAAGTAAACTCTATGTTAAAAGTTTATTCTCTTGTACTTCTTGCTTGATGGCCTATCTTCCGGTGTCTAAATTTCCTGTATACTTCTCTTACTTTTATGTGCCGTGTCCCTTTAGAACGTAGACGATCATGGCCCTCCACATCTTACTGTCCATGGAAGCTATAAATAAGTTTTGTGGTTTTGTTATTTATCCCAAACCTTGTTCTAACATCCATTTACTGAAGCACATCAAATATGTTACACACAGCTTTGCTCTGTCTCTCTTTCAAATCAATCTGTCTTGTGAGTATCAGATTTCCTCAGATAAATATCTTTAAAGGCTTGCTGGTAATGTCTTTTTTTTCCGAATTTTTTATTGGAATAATCTTTATCAAATCGCGACATGAAATTAGTCTAGAGCAGTCAGATGTGTACATTTGTGTTATATTAATGTGGCTACCTCAGATGGTCCTCTTCTTGGATCTATTTAATTCTTAATTTCTTCAAAGATCTTCGCGATGTCATCGGTTCTCGACAGGGTATCAATGTTGATGACAAAATATTTACGCTTTTATTAATGTTAAGTTTGATGGGTTGGATAAAATCAAATTGACATTTGATCATGAAAATTCCGTGTAGTTAATGACGACAATAAATGTCTTGTTAATTTTTACGGTTCCAAAATGAAACTTTTGATTTCATCACATAGGATGATATCAAGTATGTTACACGCTGCTTTGCTCTGTCACTCCTTCAAATCAATGTGTCTTAGTATCAGATCAGATTGTCCAATGGCATAACGTGTTCTCTTCGTGATCTTAAGCATATATCACCTTTTCTCTAAAACCTCATCGCTGATCATATGTTCGACCCATGCTGTCCTTAGCATGTTTCTGTACAACCACATTTCTGTTGCTTGAAGTCTCTTCTTCATTTTTGTCCAGCATTCGCTACCGTATAGGAAGGCTGATATCAATACTCTTTGTATCTGTCTATATTTCTGAGATTAGCCATTATGTACACTATTTACATTATTCAGACTATTGTCCTCATCTTTGCTGCCATATTTATCACAACTTTTTGGCCATGTATCCTCAAGGACACATGGCAGAGTGGATAAAGTCGTTAGTTAGATCCAGTGAGCGGACCCAAAGAGTATGAGTTCCATACCTGGTTAAGGCGGCGGAGAACATGTAGAGGGGAATTAAAAGGAGATAACTGATAACGGACATTTATTAGACATGGTACATGGAACTAGAAGAGTCTACACCAGCGAGTGAAATAAAGGGTTCAGTTCGACATTCCAACCACCTGAAGAAGGCCAGAGCGTAAAACAGCCGAAACGTTGTGATAAATATGGTGACAAAGATGAGGACAATAGTCTGGATAATGTAAATAGTCTTTTCTTTGTTTCTAACGATTTTTTCTGCCTCTTAATCTTCTTCTTATCATTTGCAACGAATCTTTCGTCATCCTAATAAGTCTTCGGATCTCAATGTTGTATTTGTCTATCCTTTCTTAGAACACATCTGATGTGGGGCCAAAGTCGGGACCACAGAAAGAAAAAAAGGGAACATGGATTCGATGTAAGAAATATATATATATTAACAACAGGTTCCAAAGATAGTGTAAGCGGATCTTACTATATGTTAGTGTCCGATACTGGTAGTCGTACGCGGCTCTCTCTGTCTCTCTGTCTCTCTGTCTAGAGTGTTGTGTCGCATACGTATTATAGACCTGGAAGAGTCTATTGTGTAGGTAGTTCCGGTTTCACAATACCCCCCTTCCAAGAGTTTTCTTTTTGGAAAGGAGAGAAAAATAAAACTGTTAATACTTTTTTCCTCTTAGGATTTACGTCGAACGGTTGAGTAAATGTCCTTTTCCTTCCTGAGCGTCGCACGTCAGGAGAGACCTGGGGCATGTCGAGATGGAAGTGATCGAAAATTACGTCGATCGGCTCTTCACAGTTATTTTGTAGTGATTCCTCCGATTCCTTCAAACGGCACTTTCTGAGCTGGTTCCAATGGCGTTTGTGAGTGTTTTTCTGTCCTTGGACAATATAGACCAGTTATCCAATTTTTTGTTTTATGGTGTCTACTTCCCAGAATGTTATGTTGTTTTTGTAAGCCTTTAAAAAGACTTTATCGCCAGGATTGAAATATTTCTTATAAGGCGATACGGTTTTTTTGAATTTTGCTTGACGTGAAATAAGTTTGTCGAAGATTTTCCTTGCGAACATTGTTTCTGCAGCGAGCTTTCCAAAGGCGTGTTCGGCTTAGGGGTTATCCGATACACCTGCATAAACTGTTGCAATGCTCTATCTGTCGGTATCCCTAGTGCTTTTTTTAAAGCCCTTTTTAGAGTGTCCACGAAACTTTCGGTCTGGCCATTCGACCTAGGTTGGTACTGGTAAGTTATTGAGGTTTCGCCGTGAGTACGTTTCTCGAATCCTTGTTGCCACTGATGTGGGGCCAAAGTCGGGACCACAGAAGGAAAAGACGGAAGATGGATTAGATGTAAGAAAGATATATATTAACAACAGGTTGCAAAGATAGTGTAAGCGGAACTTACTATATGTTAGTGTCCAATACTGGTAGTCGTACGCGGCTCTCTCTGTCTCTCTGTCTAGAGTGTTGTGTCGCATACTTAATATAGACCTGGAAGAGTCTATTGTGTAGGTAGTTCCGGTCTCCCAATAACATCCCAGATATTTAAAGTTTTGTACTGGTTTGATTTTTTGGCCTCATCCTTTTGCTGATAAATATTCAATCTGTTGTTTATTATAGTTTATACTTAGTCGGTTTTTTTTTTCTCGTTTTCATTCGATATCTCCTTTGGTTGATTTTGTAGTTTTCTTTCCTTGCCTGCTATCAACACTGTGTTAATATGTTGTTAATACTGTGACAGCCAGAAATATAAACTACGATCTACAAAAATGTAACTTCAGTTGTCATATTATGTTTCGAAGAATTCTGTTCTTTTTCTTTCCTCTGTCTGCGAAAATATTTTTAAAGTTTCTTTTAGTCTCAACAACTCATAGTGGGTTGATCATTTTGCATTAACTTTTTTGACTGTCTATGCAATTATTTTATAATAAATATATCGTATGTTTAATAGCTCACGGGGAAAACTGTGTCTCTGTTATATAAACTGTGCGTGTGAGACTGTTTTACACTGGATGATATTTTTTAGATGAATCCTTATTTATTTAATCAGTTTCACTCCATGCAAAACATTAAAGGCACAAGGACACAAGGGGTAACTCTCTGTGGAACAATTAGGATAATAAAGATTAAAAATGAGTGGGAAGAGAAAAGAGTAATCAGGAAGACAGTAGATAGCGATTGACACCGCATTTAAATTTTTGCTGATTAAAATTGGCTAGATAGCATGGAAACGGAAGGGATTTTCACAACCGAGAAATGCCAGGAATTTCTTTTTTCATATAACTTACGGCTTGATCTAGCTAGATCTCCTCTGAACTGATGAGAACTTGATGCCAGTCGAGTACTGAACTTAAATTCAATAAATCTATGTACCATAACGAAGAGCTCTCCATGATCAATGACCATGAAATTATTTACAGAAAAGTCACAGAGACTGTTATGGTCAAGGTTAGGGCCAAGGAAGAACAACACGAACACAAGAGTAGAAATAACGTAGGCATATTACACGAAATAATAATACAAGATGCGGAAGGTGTTAGTATGACTGTCAGTCTGGTTTGGAGTGAACTACAATCGGCTCTACTCGATTCGTTCCTCTCTCTTGAGAGGGGTAGTATACATAGTATTAGGAAGAGTTCATTCTGTAGTTATAGGTAAGGACCCATGACAGAGAGGAAACCATACGGCGATGGGCAAGTGTCTGAAGCCGAGCCGCCAGATCAGGATCAATAATTTTGCTGATTCTTCTTTGGATTTTATCAAAGAGTTCTAAGTAAATAGTAAGGGAACCGGGTTATATGTGGCGGCAATATTCTCAGCATGAACCTATGGTAAACTTATAGGTAAGTGAGATAGATTCTTGACAGACAATTTGTCTCGCATGACAGAGTGAACAAACTTTATTAGCAGCAGACCCCAAAATGGATTCATTATAATCTTTCCACTACAAATGCTTAATAGAATATTTATCATAATCTTTGTTTATCTTAAATAACTGTCAGACATTCTCATATGCTCCTCATCTACTAGAAATATTTCCCGGTAGGATGATGGACGTAAAAGAAATACAAAAATTAAAAGGATCAACAATGAAACAAATGGTTTCCTGTTCTGAATTTAACTGTCCTGGACGACGTTGCCAGAATAGTGCCCACAACAAGAGGCACGTACGATGAATAGGCACAAAAAAGAAATCTGGCAGAATTGCATCAATAAAATCCAGTCAAGATGAGGAAAGTATAAATCAACAACATGACAATATATCATCCGCTAATAGTTGGCAAATAACATATTCATCTTCAAGATGACAGCCGATATTTTCATTATTTTCCTATTTATACATAAAAAAGCAAAACAGCTAAGCATATGTGTCCGTTTTCAAAAATGAGAACATAATCCGCCATCAAACGCATTCCTCTAAAAGTAGCACAACCAGAACGATTTACTTTTGATTAAATTTGGAAAAGACTGTTGCAATTCAAACTATTTAAATATGGCATCTCTGGAGAATTTATGCAGTTAACAACCAATTAGTTCCCTGAATGTCTAGTACAGACGTTGTTAATGGCTAGTCTTTTATAACTCGTGGGATCAAGGGAGACCCCTCCTATAGATTTGTGGAGTGAGTATACAAAGGCAACAGTAAAATAAGTAATAAAAATTGTCCAACAGAAAAATAAAAGAACGGGGCAAGAATAATATAAAGCAAACAAACAATGTATGCAAGGCAAATTAACAGTAATACGCAAAGCAAAAGCAATATGACAACAGATTCACAAAGTACAAATTGGCGTCGACACACAAAAGCAAATTCGGACAAGCGAACGTAGCTTTCTGAGTTCAAGACAAGACAGATCGGAACTGTATCAGGTGAAACCGAGAAACAGTCTATTTTATTGGAGAGAAAAAAAATCTCAACACGCATTTGTATGCCTCTGCCTATAAAAGAGGAGGGTAACGTGTTTTGCATTCATTCCCACTAAAGACTGAAACAACAAGATTTTTACAGACAGATACCGATACAAGTAACTGCATATATATATCTTCGTAAATAAATCTATATATAACTTGATGAAATTCCGAAATGATAGATAATTATAGGTACGAATTATAACAAAAAGATTATCGCATAAAATAAATCAAGTTAAGCGTTAACAAATATTCGAAATATTAATAAGTCGATGAATATATAGTTGTGTGTATGGACACCTTAGATGAGATTTTTATGTCCCTGGTACATTTGACCTGCAGACAATATTGGCGGACTCGTGTGAGTTCACGGAAATATAAGAGGTCGAATTTAAACAAAGAAATATTAATAAATATATTGAGAGGAGATTTTACAGAAGCAAAAAGAGAAATTAAATTAAATGCGACGATTTCAAAGCAAACATCAATAGCTGTAGTTGAGGTACTTACATATCGGCGGTAACGAAATGTATATATCTTTTCGCTATGAAAAGTCATCGGGAATGAGATGGATTCTGTCAAATCAATCGTCGATGGGCAGTAATTCATAATCTTACCGCCTAGGGCGGTGGAGAATTCAACAAGATAATTAAATATATTGTGTAGAAAGATGAATATCCAACCATAATAGATAACTATAGCTAAGCGTTTTAATGACTGATAGCGAATCATTAATAGACATAGATAAAAACATATACACGTACACACACACACGCATATATATATATAATGATATGTAAACATACAATTAATTACTTCGTGGGTGTATTAAAAAGAAATTCTTGATAGCAATTAATTTTACCACGAAAAAAATATTTACCTAACAAAATATATTCATAATATTGCTCAGTGTTTGCTTTTTTCCCATGGAATACTGGCTATAAATGGCATATGAAATTTCTGGGACACGTGGTGAGAAAGGAGGGTCTGGAGAATCTGATACTCACGGGACGAATAGAGGGGGGAAGCAGCGCATGACATACGTGATGGGCTTGGGCAGGTGGATGGAGGAGTGCGGTTTGGAGGAGTTGGCAGAGATTCAGAACCTGTTGAGAGCCACAAGGGATAGGGGGAAGTGGAGGGTCATGTTAGCCTACGTCCTGAAAGGACACGACACATAAAAAGAAAAGAAAGAAGTAACAAGAATAATAACAAAAAATGACGATATATGACCATAGAAATAACTGGTGCCAACTAAGATAAGGAAATGTAAGATATGAAAAAAGGTATAGCGCTACTTATCGTTTTTATAGTGCTGACTATATAAGATTTTAGTGCTAGATTATAGTTAATACTAGGTATATAAGTTTTATAGTGCTAGTTTATAATTCTTTCCCAGACTTTTATCCAGAAATATTTAAAATAAAAAAGGTAATTTTTGTATTTACATTACAATTACAAACACATATTTTACAAACAGCAGAGAAGAAACTGGTTTGGTTTGGGGCAGATCAACCACAGTGGGTTATTTAATGCCGACAATTTATATTGCTGGTAATACTTTTTTCACCAAAAATGCATTACCGGTATGTTTTTTCCATGAATTCAAAAATATATTGCTTGAAATAATCTTTTTTTTTTTTTTTGGTGGAGGGTAAGTTGGCCATAGCTGGGACCCTAACAGGTGCTACCACACCGGACCATGGTGGACCTGGGAACTCTAACAATTAAGAGGTAGTTCCACGCTCCTCAAAATCAGAGGATCAGATGCCTTGCTGTTGTATGTAGTTTATCGTCTTACCCAGGACGCGGATGTAGTTTATCGTCATACCCAGGACGCGGATGTAGTTTATCGTCTTACCCAGGACGTGGATGTAGTTTATCGTCATACCCAGGACACGGATGTAGTTTATCGTCTTACCCAGGACGCGGATGTAGTTTATCGTCATACCCAGGACGTGGATGTAATTTATCGTCATGCCCAGGACGCGGATGTAGTTTATCGTTTTACACAGGACGCGGATGTAGTCTATCGTTTTACTCAGGACACGGATGTAGTTTATCGTCTTACCCAGGACGCGGATGTAGTTTATCGTCTTAACCAGGACAACGGAAAAGAAATGAAAATGAATAAAAGTTTTCTATTATTTATTGTTATAATTTTAATTAATAACATCTTTAAACCCTATAAGAAAATATATGCTTACTACAAATGTATGACCGATCCGTCTTTTCTTGTATCAGTTGTCATGATGACGTCAGATTCTCCCTGTTTGACGTTTCAGTGAGTTGGCAGAGGAAGGGATGATAAGGTTGCACCCATTCTGCCTAATAAGGCAACTTGCCGAAAACGCCTCGACTCTCTACCGATCTCTGTCGAAACTCTATCTCGATCCCTGTGTCTCTTTGTTTTTCTCTCTGAGCACGTGGGAATTCATGTTTTTATGTGTGTCTAAGAAGTGGCTAAGCCCAGACAAGTCACGAGAGTAACACATATTGGCAAAGTAAAAAATAAGACACCGTGGAGCAACCTTTTTTTAAAAAAAAAATGACAACAGACGGTAACTAAGAAACGTCTTGTAAATATGACACTTGCGCATTTTTTTTTTTTAATTTTAAAATAAAATCCAGTGAATAAAATAAAATAAATGTACATGCATAAAGTATAAAAGTTTATTTCTATTACTTTAATTTTAATTTCGAATATGCTTGGTAAAGAAACGTGTTTTGTTTACAAACATTCTCATGCCGATTGATGTTTTTTTAGGAAAGATATATCAGCTGCTTCCAGCAATTTCAGATTAGCTGTTTCCATATGGAAAACATTAGTTATTCATAGACTAAGTTGTTAGGGCTAATATCGGTTGAAATATTAAAATCATTCTTATAGAAATATATATATATATATATATATATATATATATATATATATATATATATATATATATATAAGAGAATAGGTTTGTCAAAATTATATTTATCACTCTTTCTACTACTGATGTGGGTTTCCGTCATAACTTTCTGTATAAGATAATGTGAAAAGTCAAAATCTTGCTTATATATTTATTTTTACTGCGAGTTACATATGCTATTTTAGTTCTGGATACTTTTGCAACTATTCAAATCATTGTGTCTTTGTTATTTATAACAAAGACACATTGTATTTGTAATTATATTTATTTGTGGTACTTTAGCGCCAGTTTAAGAGGCCGTCATGGTCCTCCGTAAAACCAACTGGACTCATTTGCTCACAACCATTTTTAATTACTGATCTGCAGATAGTTTTCTATCTAACTCGGTGTTTATATTAGGTTGGTGCAAAAATAATGACGTAATAATGTCGTTTTTTGACGTATTATTTAACGTCAAAAAACGACGTTAATACGTCATTATTTTTGCACCAACCTAATAGTTTCGGAATGAGTTGAATATGACATACATAGAAGATTCTTCAACTGAGTACAGAAGCCAAATGGTGTCCTTAGCATGTTTCTGTACAACCACATTTCTGTTGCTTGAAGTCTCTTCATCTTTGTCCAGCATTCGCTACCATATAGGAAGGCTGATATCAATACTCTTTTTATCTGTCTATATTTTTGAGATTAGCCATTATGTACACTATTTACATTATTCAGACTATTGTCCTCATCTTTGCTGTCATATTTATCACAACTTAGGAAGCACGGTGGAGTAATGGAAAACGGCTTGGATTGAGGAATCGGAGAGCCGAGTTCGAATTCCAGTCAAATCCACTTACATTCAGTTACGTGCTAATTCCCTTGGGAAAGGTGTGAATCCTCTTATTATCGCTGGAGCTATGGGTGAATAGCAGGGCAGACTGGGTTCTATAGCCTTGGATGGCAACTGGTCTAGGAGAAGGACAAATGTGAATTCAAAACCTGCTGAGGGTCGTTTGGGTACCCTGTGGCACGTAGTGCACCAGGTCTCTGTAATCGACCCTTCAAAAAGTGTGGATGACCCTGCACGAAACTTCCACCACTATAATCAATTCTAATGTCCTGTTGTCTGGCTGTCGCTTTCCTGGGAACTTATCTGCATGGCCCTCATACGTCTAATTCGACGGGAGAGTTGAATATATATAATATATATATATATATATATATATATATATATATGTCGGATTAGAGTTGCCGGATCAGGTAGAATAACCCTCGCGGAACCGTAGGTTCCTAAGGAAACTTGAAACACTCGTAATTAAGACCGCTATACCAAGTGCCTTGACACTATCCCCTGAGCCGACGATTACTGATATGTGTAGGCCACATCAATCTGCCAAAGAATCGAGAAATGACGGCATTACATTGCGAAGTGACCTGGCATTCCAGGGCCCTACACAATTACCGCCATCAAAATCCAGGATCCCCAGGGCGCTACCCCGACTACTCCCATGCAATCAGTAAGGCAAGAATGAATTGATTCCTCCCTAACGGCCACTATGTTTCCGCAATGGCGAGAGGAGGGAGATGTAGAACTCAAAGGACTTATCTGCCAACATAGCTGCCGTCTTGTATCCGCTGGTAAAGGCAAACCAGCTAATTTAACTCATTTATAAGAGAATACCTAATGCAGCAGGTGGGTTGGTCCATTTTACTGGAATGGACCATCTCAACACATTTGCATGAGGGGACTCTATTCAGCTATATATCTCTCCATTAATTAACTCAGGGCTATTCAACTTAGTGGCTACACCAGTATAAGTGTGTGTCAGACCACTTGCAAGCCAACAAATATCCTATACTGAGGAGACTATTTACAAAGCAATGTCGACTTGTTATGTTAATATCCATTCTTTCATTCGTTTAGTCATGTTTCAATTCCTAAGATGGGAGGCACAGATTCTCCGTGTCCTACAATTATTTTAATACCCAATTCAATTATCTCCTAGAGTAAATTGGCCTTAATGGATCCATATAACGAGGATTTTGAAGTGCTTAAGTTGTGGTGTCCTCCCTCTAAAGCGTCTACGTTGGATTTTCCGCTTACTATAAAAGAGAAGACCTTGGCAAAACAGTCGAATAGATTGAATGCAGGGACAACCGACACACACTCACTAGTCGTGTACTACTGTTCTGTTGTACTTACAGTTAATATAAAATATATCTGCGACACTTGATATTTCTTTAACCATTTACTTGGTCACAAAATCTTTGTGACGATGGATTCGAAGAAACAGATTTTAAGTCATAAATAAAAAAAATGCCAGTATGTACAAAAGTGGTGAAAAAAGGAATTCTAATTAAACTCTACGACAAAAGGGGCATCCAATGTTACTTACAACACTGACAATGAAAAAAAGAAAATCTTCAAAACAAGAGGATTTCTACAAGTTCAATTCAGTCGTTGGGAAAAATGTTGGTGAACATTATTATTTTTTTCATTCCAAAAAGTCAGTAAAAATACTGTACAGATCAAACAGAATTATTGTTTTCGCTAATAAAAATTTTCAGTAAAAGAATCGTACAAGTCAAACAGACTTATTGTTGGTTAAGTGTTTTTATCCCCCCTCTTTTTTTAATTTTACGCACCACCGCAGTAAAATAGACGAATTTAAATGTGTAATGCTAGAGTTGATAAAACAGAAACAGGTACAACAACTACTGTAAGAACAGAAATATCAAGAAAGACAAGAGAAATTCCAACGAGAACAAGCAGAATGCCAGAAGAAATTTGAAGATTTGCACCTAGAAATTCAAGTTAGACAGCAGAAATTTGAAGAAATGCTGCTTTAAAAACAAAATGAGCAAAGGCACTTGTATGATATATCTATCAAATGCTAAAATGAGGACAGCGAAAATGCGTTCTCTTAAAATGATATATGGATTACTATTGAAAAATTCACGTTTACACCTGAAGAAGAAATTACATTCGCTTCGTACTTTAAACGTTACGAGGATTTATACAATACGGATTGTGTAAGTTCGGCTGACCATAAAAAGTTTCAAGTACTCCACCTGAAATTAGGCACAGTAGAATATACTAAGTTTGTTAATTATATTTTGCTTGAGAAAACCAGAGCTTTGATATTTAAAGAGGTGTTTCAGAACTCTTCAGTCCAAAAACAACACTGTTCCACAAGCGTTAGAAATGCATGAATCTCACCCGCAAAGAAGAAGAAGAAGATTATACTGCATTCGCGAGTGTAGTCAATAAACCCGTCGATCATTTCAAGTTGGCAGAATTGAGCGCCAATAATTTTAAATACCTGATTTTCATCCAGGGTTGATTTCATCGAAAAACGTCGAAATACGTCGTAGGGTACTCAACAAGCTTGAAAAGGAGCCGGACGTTACTTTACAGCAAGTTGCCGAAGTTTGCCAACGTTTCGTGAGCGTCAGAGAGGATTCGAAAAACACCGAACAGGGTAGCGTGGCTCATACTAAAAAACTACGCCAAAGAAAAATTAAAAAGTATCAACCAAAAAATAACAAAGTTACCTTGCCCTCAAGAACATGTTTCGGGTGTGGCCAATTACATTGGGATAGAGATTGTCCTTTTAAAGATAAAAAATGTTTTAATTGCAATAAATTGGGAGACAAATTTTCCACTGCAGGATTAAGCACAAGACAAAAGTCTGATGTACCAGAAAGTCATAGCATCAGGAATTATATTGAAATTCAAATATTTAACAAAAATGTAAAGCTAGAGCTTGATTCGAATTCAAACTTATCCATAATTAATTATCAAACATGGAAAAAAATGGGTGAGCCAACTTTGTTAAGAATAGCTAAAAGTGTAACTGGCGACCGTATTAATTTTATGGGCGAACTTATAACGAACGTAACATTCAAAGGTAAAATTTTAAAACTAAAGGCGTATATTATGAAGAATACAGGTGAATTGTTTGGGACTGATTTTTTAGAAATTTTAAACTTTGGGATATGTCTATAACTCATGTCAAAATATAGAAAGTTTAACTGACGAAGCAGAAACGTTGAAAGGGGAACTTCAAAAAAATCTCGACGTTTTCATTGGAGGACTAGGAAAATGCACAAAAATGTCTGACATGTTTGAATTACAGACAGACGTAAACCCAGTTTTTTAAGAAAAAACGTAACGTTCCATTTGCCTCGTTAAATCAAATTGACGAGGAGTTGAATCGAATTACGGAAATGGGAGTTCTGGCAAAGATTGAATACAGTGAATGAGCATCTGCCACAGCTTACATTAAAAAAAAGAGCAAAGGTATTCGTGTATGTACTGACTTCTCTCTGGGGCTGAACAGCGCCCTAAAGAACCACCATTATCCCCTAACAAGTCCAGAGGAGATATTCGCTAATCTCAATGGAGGAAATATATATCTAAGATTGATTTAAGCGACGCATATCTACAAATACCCGTGGACAAAGTATGCTTGAAGCTCCTTTGCATAAACACCAACAAGGGTTTATACAAATTTTTAAGACTTCCGTTCGGAGTTAAGGTGACCGCTTCCATTTTTCAACGGGTCATGGACACGATGTTAAATGCTCTGGATTTTGCGGTGATTTATCTCGATGACGTCATAATGAAAAGCGAGGGCAGCCAGGAAGACAAATCTCACGTCTGGCAGGTCGTCATGTCAATGCAGGATTACAGATTCGAATTAAAAGATGGGAAGTCTGAGGTTTTCTTAGAAACTTTTAAGTACTTGGGGAATATAATTGACAAAGAAGGAACATGTCCCGATCCTAACAGGGAAACGGCAATAAAGAATATGCCAGCGCCAGAAAATGTGTCGACTCTTCAAATTTTTTTTAGATCATGACAATTATTACAAGGTTTTTGTCCCAAGAATGAACAGTTTGAGACTTCCGCTTAATAAGTTATTGAGAAAAGACAAAGAGTGGGAATGGACAACCAAATGCCAGGAAGCATTTGAGAAAATAAAGGATTTCATTCCATCAGATCTGTTCCTGACTCATTACGATCCAAACATTGACATCATTGTACACAGGGGCGTGCATTTTACACAAGTTAAAGGATGGATCGATAAAGCCAATCGCCTATGCATCTAGGATGCTATTATCAGCTGAAAGGGGTTACTCGCAAATAGAAAAGGAATCCTTAGGAAGCATTTTTGAGGTGACTAAATTCCATAGATTTATTCATTGAATGTACCATTTGTTGCAGACAGACAATTGTCCACTCCTTACTATCTTTGGATCAAAAATGGTCTGCCAAAACCTACATCTAATAGACTGCAAAGATGGGGAACCATTCTCCTCGATTATAACTACAAAATGGAGTTCCTCCCATCCACTAAAATCTGTCATGCAGACGGGTTGTCTAGATTAATCCCTAAGTATGCTGAACAACTGGAGGACACAGTCGTTGCTGCCATAAGAACAGAGGTCGAAATAAAAGTACCTTGTGCAATACTGTCAGGAATCTTCCTATAACAATTGACGAGATAATAGACAAAGCGTCCGATGATGAGTTCATACAGGAAGTAAAGTATAAACTAAATAGTAAAGACCAGAATATCTCAGAAGTTTACTCACTCTGTAACGGCATACTAAAGTACGAAGAGAGTGATAATCCTATCTACAATGCAGAAAAAGACATTAAAGTAATTCCATGTTGGCCATCCGGGAACTTAAAGAATGAAAAGTTTGATGAGTAGTTACGTCTACTGGACCAACATAGACAAGTATATTGAAAACACTATAAGATCGTATTAGGTTGGTGCAAAAATAATGACGTAATAATGTCGTTTTTTTACGTATTTTTAACGTAAAAAAACGACATTATTACGTCATTATTTTGCACCAACCTAATACAAAGTGTGTGCTCTGGATGCTAAAGAATTTAAAGATTTTTGTCAGTCATTCCTGATCGAACGTATTACCACGGGGCTAGAGCGTTGTGTGGACACTATCAAGAGAGCACCGAGGAAGGCGAGGGGTACTTCCACCGATACGGCTATACAGCAGTTTTTGCAGGTTCATCATGTAACACCTGATAGCAGTCCTCCATCTGCCAATACTCCAGCGGTGGTCATGTTTGCCAGGAAAATAAATTCGGCATTTGACAAATTTCTTTTGAGTGAAAGGGAACGGGAAATAGGGATAAAGTGATTAAACAGCGCTTTAAGATCCGTGGAAAGATTTATTTTCGTGTATTTGGGAATAATAAAGCTCACTGGGAGATAGGAATTAATACACAGACAAATTGGTAACAGGATTTACAGGGTTGAGGGATTGAAGTTTATACACAAACGTCATGTAAACTAAATTAGAAAACGGTATGAAAGCGTAGTCGATAGGGATCCCATAGAAGATGACACTATGCACATTTGAGGTTCCAATACCGCAATCAGTGCCAGAGCTTGGAAGACCCAAAAGAAAAAGGAAATTTACTGAACCTTTAGAAATTAACCCGAAGAGAAAAAGATATTGAACATTTTTCATTTCATACAATGTCTACAGAAAAAGGAAAAAAATAAGTAAAACACCCATCTCCTCACTTATGAACTTTGAAGTACCAGAAAAGCACAATACGCATTGTATTATTATAATTTACCATTAAACTTATCCAATTTTTCATTATCATTCGTGAAAAAGAAATAGAGACCTTAATAAAAGAGACACTTGTTAACACGTAAAAGTAAAAAAAAAAATGAACATAATTCCTGTATATAGCTTTTTCAAAGTCGTTGTTTCTGATTGTTTTGAGAAAAAGGGATTATTTTGTGTAATAAAAAGTATTGTGTGGTAATTATAAAAAAAGAGACTCCATACGGAGTTAGGCCGAAAAGTGGGTATTGTGGTGTCTTCCCTCTAAAGAGTCTATCTTGGAGTCTTCAGGCTACTGTAAGACTAGTAGGAGAGAAGGCCCTGGGGGAACAGTCGACAAGACTGTTCATTTCTGTCTAACTCTCTGCCTCGGCAGAGAGGAACTCCGACGAAGCTTTGCCACAGGTCAAAGTTTCGTCCGGGGAGGTAGACAGTCCTTGAACCCGATTTGGCGTGTTCAAATGGAATATTTTTGGCCGAGCCTACGGGCTCGGAATACCCACAATAAACCGGTCTTGTGCCATAAACATCCATGTGGGGTGGGGCTGTTAAATATTAACAGTCGAACAGATCTGTTCGCACTGTGCGGGTCAAACTCTCTGCATTTGGGCAGAGAGGATACCCAGACGAGGCTATTTTGAAGGGCGGAGTCTCGTCTCGCGAAACAGTTACCGGCCCCCGTTTTATAAGTTGTCTATAGGTAAATTTGGCCGATCCTATGGGCTCGGATTGCTCCATATTAAACTCGTCATCGAGCTATATCTGACTATGTGGGGAAGCTGGTAAATAACAACAGTAAAATCAATCTGCTCCAGCTTTGATGGTCAAACTTTCTGCCTGCAGGCATAGAGTATCCCAAGACGAGGCGATGTCGAAGGGCAGAGTCTCGTCACGGGAACCAGTTAGCCGACCCCCGTTTTATACGAGGTCTATGCGGAATTTTTGGTCGAGCCTACGGGTTCGGATTGCCCCACAGTAAACTCGGCCTTGTGCCACATCCTACCTCGCGAGGAGGCTGGTGAATATAACAGTCGAATAGATTGAACGCTGGGTTAACCGACACACACTCACTACTCATGTAATACTCTTCTGTTGTACTTATTTGTAATATAGATATATCTGCAACGCTTGTTTCGTTATTTCTTTAACTATTGTCACGACAGTTTAATATTAATGAATTCCACGTTTTCTTTTTCAAAATTTACGATTGATTACGGCAAGAACCATCACTGCTTTAATTTCAGGTCAAGATAATAATTCCTGTTTTTGGAATTTTTATATGAATTCTTATCGTTATTAACATTTTTCAGGCTATTGTCTTCATCTCCATTGCCATATTCACGACGGCCACTGTACGATACGGTCGACAATTCGTGAATATGGCAAGAAAGATGAGGACAATAGTCCGAACAATATAAACAATTGCAATACATCATCGCAGAAATTTAGACATATATTGAAGTCTGTTGATCTTAAATAATTGGAAAGAATTATTATACCGGCAATTACTACCTGTGTCATCAGTAAACTGGGCCGGGGAGGAACGCGCGAACGTGTTTTCTGTTGGCAGATTAGTTTGGGTTATGGTGTGTCGTGTATAAATGATCATACCTTTAATTTCATGTAATTGTGAGTTCAATTCGGGACATTGTCTACCTGAATCCAATTGAAACAAGAGTAATAATAATAAGAACTAAAGCAAATTTGGTATCACTGATAAAACTAACCTGGACATTGGTCTCGAAAAGGACGTCCAATCGGTTCTTGACTGGGGTAGGAAACGGCTGGTAAATTTTAATGCCTCAAATGCAAAACTGTTCTCTATTACCCACCAGAGAGAACCCTCCTTGCCTCCCATTAGAATGTCAGATGCTCAACTCCAAGAAAGCACCGCTTTACGACTGCTTGCTCTCACACTGTCAGCTGACCTCACATGAAATAATTACATTGAATCAATAGATTAATCTACCGCAAGAAATTTGCTCCCCTCTCTATCGCGCCAGGAAGTTTAGTCACCCAAGTCCATCCTATAAACCAACCATTCGCCCTTGCATGGAAATTTGCTGTCATATATGGTCTGGAGCCCTCGCTCTTCGTCTTAGGGTCCTCAACAAAATCAACAGACGAATATACAATGTGGTTGTCCCTGATATGGCATCTCGTTTACAGTCGCTCTTTCACAAACGTGCCGTCGCTTCCTTCTGTCTTTTCTACAAATACTTTCACGGTAACTGCTCCGAGAAGATATTTTCGCTAGTTCCAAAACTGCATGTATTTAGACTTGCCACTAATTCGGCATCTCAGTCAAACCCTTTCCGTGTCGAAACGGTTAAATGTAGCCGTCTCTTCTACTCCAATAACTTCATGTCTCGTATTTCGCGTCTATGGAACTCCCTTTCTCTTACTTGCTACCCTGTAAGCTATAATCTCCAGCTATTCAAAGGCAATGTCAATCGACATCTCCATTTGCCTTGATCTGTTCCCTGACCTCTTCATCCTTTACTCTCTCACTCCTCTATACTCATCCTGCCACTTTCTGTAACCCCTTGCGTGCTAGTGGCACTTGCTTGGGGTGAAAAGTTAAAAAAAAAAGAAAAAAATATAATTATAGACACGGATCCTGGAACAATAAAAGTCCCTCCATGTTAAATGATAGGTTCACTCCGAAATTCACCGTTGATTACTCGGATCGTTATGCAACCTGATGGAACCTGTGGGTACAATGATAATAGCAATAATGATGAGTACCTAAGTATATGATGTGGATAAAGTCTTCATTTTTTTCTGTTGCGATCACGTTTCGCCAGTGTAAATTACAAAACATCTTTAGTTGACTATCGACATGGACTATAACATATAATACTAAAGAATTGATTCGTGGAATTGTTGACAGAGTAATAAAGATTTCGATCACTAAAACGAGGGGCACATGTTCGCGCTAAATAGAAACTGCACAGCCATTAACAGAGCACAATTAAAAACAATCAAAAGATGTACACAGCGGAAAGTAGAAAATCGTCTCTCTTAGATTGAATAAAGTATTCAGATTATATTCCCTATTTGCTTACACGGAACTATAGACACTTGAAGCAGTCGGAAAAAACAATACTAGTAAGAAGAGTAACAACTGAAACGAGGACCGACTACCATAGAAATAACTCGTGTCAACAAAGATTAGGACATGCAAACATAGAAATAATTGGTACCAACTAAGATGGTTGACAGGTAACCATACGAATAACTATGAACAACTAAGATGAGTATATATAAACTTAGAAATAACAACTAATATGGGGTCTTGAAACCATATACATAGCTAGAAATAGGCACTTCGATGTGGTGTCATGGTTAGCAAGCTTGTCTCCCTAGAACAATTATGAATGAGTAGTGAGTTCGATCCTCATTGGGTACTCTTTACTTTCGGTCTTATACCACATCCAAATTACTCTTGGAAAATCATTATAAATAGCTAGAAACATCTAAGTGGATGATATATAACCACAGAAATATCTAGTAACAACTAAGATGAGGATATGTAATCTTAGATATAGCAAGCAACGACAAAATCCATGATAATTAAACCCAGAAAATTACTTGTAATCGCTAAGGTGAGACCATGTAAAGGTACAAATAATTATTAGCATACAAGATGACGGTATTAGTCCGACTGCAATACATGGGAATAATAAAAAGACCAAAATAAATTCCATTTTATATCACTTGGCGTCTCCCATAATCCTTTTCAGAAGTTCAGCTGATATTCGAATATATTTACGAATATATAAAAATTTAACGTTGAACACTTAATATTATTTTACCTCGGTGGTATAATTTCTGAGTCTATAAATAAAAATAATAATAAATTTCTAGGTGTGCCTTAATGAAAAGATATTGAAAATAAAGATAACACTTGTCATTCCTTTTAGCAATATTCGCGGACAAATTCATTTATATCTTAATTTTCAAACGTAAATGCTTACCATTAAATTTAAATATAAGTTAGAAATTCTATAATAAAAAGGATAGTTTTTTGCAACATTGTATGGGACTTGTCATTTTTTTTCTCCATTTGGAGATTGAGGGGAGAGAAAAAATGTAACTGCATTTCGAAAATCGAAGAGACACAGAGGTGAACAGACAAGTGTTTTATCACTGAGCGCACAAAGGCTGTATTTAAATGTCAGCATCAGATTACTAGCTTCTCTTAGTCAACAACAGCTGTAGCTCTCTGATCTATGATGTAAACAAGAACTTTACAGACACTTCCCAAACTAAAACGCAAGTATATATATATATATATATACATACATATATACATATATATATATATATACATACATATATATATATTTACATAGATATATATATATATATATACATATATATATACATACATATATATATATATACATACATATATATATACATAAAGACATATATATACATACATATATATACATACATATATATACATATATATATACATATATACATATATATATACATACATATATACATATAAATATATATACATATATATATATATATACATATATATATATACACATATATATACATATATATATATATACATACATATATATATACATATATATATATATATACATATATATATACATACATATATGCATACATATATATACATATGTATATCTACATATATATATATAAACATATATATATATACATACATATATTTATATATATGTGTGTATGTATATATATATATATATATATATATGTATATATATATATATATATATATATATATATATATATATATATATATATATATATATACACTAGCATAAACGCATTTAAGCTAGCTCGTGCGGAGGGCTCTTGATTTGGACTTCATCACTATACGTAAGGAAAAGTAGATGCAATTGGCAGCAATAATCTGCAGAAGAATTCTAAATTGATCGCTGCATTTAAGTATTGCATTAATATTTTAGCTTATTTTTTAAAAGTTCGACGATAATTCCTCTGCTGTCACTTTATTTACAGACGGTTTCTGGTACGCAACTCCTTACTCACAGTATATACAATTATTTTATTACATGGGTGACTTTTGCTGCTTTTCGCAATTAATTTCAATTATTCTAAAATTTATTTCCTAGTTATAAAAAATGTTATCTTGTGAAAAACTTCGTCTAAAAGATCACGTAACAAAATCGCCTTAAGCAATTGCAGTAGTAAAAATTTCTGAATCCAAAATTTCAGGAATTTGTGTCCGGATCTAGTCAAGATTTTTTTTTTTTAATTCGCTCAGTGAGTCACTGACTCCAAAATGCGGTGATATTTTGTGCTACAGTCTGTAAAAGTAAAGTTGAAAGCGCGATAATTTTATTTTGGGACACTGTAATTTGAGAACAGTCATTTTTATTCAATTGAACATGAGTTATTTAAAGATATAGAGTTGTGACCCTAAAATTGTTATTCTTAATTGTACAAGCCAACATGACGGAAAAACGAAATCATTCGCAAATAATGAAACTTGGGAATCCAAAATTTCAAGATTCCTTTTCCGGATTTGCCATGGAATGATTTAAATTGGCTCACGGATTCGGCCTAAGCAAATATTTTTCTTCTTTAATAAAATTTTTCGAATATTCACACCCGTAGAAGAAAAATAAATATACATTTAATAAATAAACGGAGCCGCTGTTCAAATATGTTTATCCACAAAAAACAATGTTAAAATGATAAAAAAAATCTTTCGGATTCATAAATAAAACTTCCATTAACATTTTAACCCTTTGAGCCTTGCGTTTCTCGCCAATTTTAATCCCTCTGCCTGAGCTCCTGAGTCAAAATTCGTAAATAATTGATACGCAATTTTTCACGGTAGATATAAAAATAGTCCCAAGTGTTTACTCACCTTTCAACCGGTGGCAAAGCGGAGGTCAGGTCTCAATGTTTAATATATATATATATATATATATATATATATATATATATATATATATATATATATATATGTATAATTATTTATTTAAAAATTATAACATAAATATGTTATAAAATAACTAAAATTATAAAATAAATATGTTATAATGTGACATTATTTAGCGATCGCGTGAAAATTAAAAGCGATAAACAATTAAGGCGAGAAGAAGCTGAAATAAATAAGGCGAGAAGAAGCTGAAATAATTAAGGCGATAAGAAGCTATCAGGAAAGACATACTGAGCGATGCTATTTTTTTTTTAACAAAGAAATGTGGTAAATGTTTTATTTTCATTTGCGAACGAAAGTATTTTTTTTTCGCAGAAGATAGGAAATTCGTAAGATCTCGGATCTGTCGAATTAATTTATGCTACGAGGCGGCGAATAAAAGATAGCCATCTGCCCATGGCAATAATGAATACTTCAAATTGGTAAAGTGGCCTACGAAAAAGAAGCTGGGAAATAATGGTAATCAGGTCACGCACTGACCGAGAATGGCGTCAGTTTGGACCACCCCCGAAGGAGAGAAGGAAAGGAAGGGAAAAGAGAAAGAAAAAGAATAAACCATTAACTATCCTTCGGAGATATCATTTGGTTTTGGGAAAAACACCTGTTTTATGTTAGACCTGGCCATGATAAGAGTTTATTACCGGGAGATATAATTAGCGACAGAATGCGAATACGTCCAGTTAACCACACACTTGACGCTGGCAAAAATATCGTTGATAAAGTCCAGACGACATTGGGTTAAGACAGAGATTAATGACAACACTACGGGTCGTAGGGGTCTGGTGAAAAAATAAAAAGAAGAAAAAAATAAAAAGAAGAAAAAAATAAAAAAGGAAGATATTTTCTTTTTCTTTGAGCAAAATTTTTAAACTGAGGCCAGTCTAGCCACACCCACGCTGCTGGGCTTTCATTGGCTGAATGGTGGCGTGAGCGGTAGGCGAAGGTAAACTATGAGAAAGGAGGGGATGCCTGTTGACGACTCTGAGGGGATTGGTGTGTGATACCACTATGAGAAAGAAGGTAAACATGGTGACGCCCTCTCTGGGGATTGGTGTGAGATGCCAATATGAGAAATGAAGAATTTGGGAGGACGACTCACCGAAGAACCCCTCCAAGGCAGAAAGTAGGGGATTTCCAAAAATGGAAAATGATAATTTTTCCTGTCCGAAAAAAAAAGAAAATCCTTATTGTGGATTTAGGATTATCGTGGAACTCAAACACCGACAAGCCAACAACCGGTTTTGGTCGGCATCCATATAAACAGAGTCGCAGCGAGTAGACGGCAGTGAGTTAGTTGCAGTTGGAGTTGGAGAGAGAGACGCAAACACAGGAGCTGTGAGCTCTGAGACAAGCCTCGGAGGAAGCTGACTGAAGATCCACGCATCCCGACTTCGACTTCTAACCAAGAATAATTTATTTTTGAAGAACGACTTAGACTCACACCACCAAAACCAGTTTTACGAATATCGCCTGAAGACACCAAAAACCAGTTATCGAAAAACAACTTAAGATATTAAGACTCGCCTAATAAACACAAAGTGTCCCGAATCCATAGAAGCGGGCTGGGAGAAAGATGCAGTCCTGTATTCAGCAACCAGATATATAAAATATTTGTTATACTTTTTTTTAACACATTTGAACTTTTCGAGTTGTTATTTTATTTTCTTTTACATATACTTGCGCACTTCTTGCATTACGGCCCGGCGACTGATTGATTTCGTCTACCTAAGATCAAATCACAGCGTGGGTAGGTTAGACTAGAAGTGAAAGCATTTACTTCGGTAACCAGACGTTGGAGTCGAGCTGGGAATGACAAAGCTGATACCGAATCTAACCAGATTCCCTTCCGAATCAGCAAAGGGTTAGAACGTCACATTTGGTGCTGTGGCAGCAGGATCACGTCACATTTGGTGCAGCAACCAATACCAAGTCACATTGGTCATCACAGGATAGCACGGGGGCAGAGAGAGGCCAGGCCGACGTCACAATAAAATCACTACAAAAACAACAATTTTGTTTCAACCACTCGGGTGTCTTATGGCACTTGATAAGACGACGAAAGTGTTGAAACAAAATGACTATTTTTTAAGTGATTTTATAACATATTTATGTTATAATTTTTAAATAAATAATTATATCTGCTCTACTTTGTTCTGAGTACTCTTTTAAGAATAGTAATTGTTGGTTATTGGAATTTATTCACCAATCATATACTTGGATACATATATATATATATATATATATATATATATATATAATTGGATTGATATGAGTTTGTGACCTTGGGTTTCACGCTTTTGAGATCGACAGAAAAACTCTTTTTTGTCTGACGATCGCAAAAGCGTGAAACGCAGTGTCACAAACTCACATCAGTCCAACTAAATATGTTACCTCTATCTGATATTGAGCGCTTTCCAATAAGTAGCGCGCATATAAATTATAAACAATATATATAATATATTGCATACACACACAAACACACACACACACATACACACACATTATGTATATATATATATATATATATATATATGTGTGTGTGTGTGTATGTGTGTGTGTGTGTGTGTGTGTGTGTGTGTGTGTGTGTGTGTGTGTGTGTGTGAAAATATATAGAAAATAGGAAAGAACTGGTTAGGTAAATAATCCAAAGTTCTTTAGTATTTTCGTTATTATTTTTTAAAAATAGTGCTCGATTCAAAAGTAGAGCATAAATATAATTATTTATTGAAATATATGATTCCAACACGCTACATAAGAGTTCTGATGTTTCAAAACAAGAGCCAAAAACTTCAATATAATTATTTGAATTAAATTGAATTAAAGTAAGGTGTGTTCCATCTATAAGCGAAATTTTTTGGGGAATAAGTTATTTCTGAAATTTACGTGTTTTGATAGCATTAAAACACGTAAATTTACGTGGAATTTACGTGCTTTAATAGCTATTAGAACACGTAAATTTCAGAAATAAGTTATTCCAAAACAATTTCGCTTGAAGATGGAACAGAGCTTACTTTAATTCAATTTAATTCAAATAATTATATTGAAGTTTTCGGCTCTTGTTTTAAAACATGAGAACTCTTATGTAGCGTGTTGGAATCATATTTTCAAATGAATAATTATATATATATATATATATATATATATATATATACGTGTGTGTGTGTGTTTAAATCTGACTTGCTGGCATACTTCCTCCTTGATATTACTTTTGGGGAAATGCGTACTATTGCAGTATAAACATCTGAATTGATTCAATAAACGTAGTTCTATATACGGTAACCTGTTGTATTCGATATACAAGAGCAGGCAGGATTAAATGATTTTTCGTGAATACTGTTGATCCAATATAGTATTCAAGGTAGAAGGATACTGAATGGGGATATTTTAAAGGATTATAGTTTCGGAGGAATTGTTGCATATTATGATATGTACGATACATAATAGTAACTCTCAAGTTGAGGTGATTCAAAAGATAGGATTACGGGAAGTTCGACATTGTAACAGTTCTTGGGAAGTAACTTATCACATGCAAGGCCACACAATTTTCTTTTGAACCAGAAAGTAAGGATAAGGCAGTACCTACTGGCCAAAATGTGATAATCCTCCATTTTTGTTTTGATTTTGGCTTTGGGGAGATGGCGCGTGTCAGGAGGCCTCAGGGACATTCTCGACTGTTAAAGTCTTTAGCGATAAATCCTTTGTACAAGTTCCATGATGTTTAGTGTGAACGTCAGTCCCAATAGACGATCCAAGAATGGAGACATTTGAGAGTAAAGGCAGTTCATCATGAGAGGAGAATATACAAAATCTGCTCTGTGATGATTAAACGTTACTATCTTGGCTTTGGAATTTTTTTTTTATTGTACGGTTCACTGTATACAAGGATACGGGGGCTAATCGAGGTAGAAGATTATGTTAAGGTGATGATAACTGTTGTCTAGTACAGGTTCAAATTGTAGCTCTCAAGGAAACTTGGGAGTCTGTTCCATATGGGAGTGGTTCGTAGGGACTCGCGTCATTCCGCCTGTCTGAGAGATTGGAGGGTGGAGAATATTTCTTTTCCAAGAAGAACTCGGAGATGATTTTGAACTCTATCAAGACGGAAAAGTGAGGTCACCCATTACGATTGAGCAGACATTGAGTTTTCGTCTGTCACAATGAAAATATATTATCGCAAGAGACCCCTTGCTCTCCTATTGGGATTGAATCTCGCCCCAGTGCTCTAATGGGTCTCGCATATACGTTTCCTCGTTGAAGGGCTGGAAGAATGATCGACTATCGAGAAGGTAATTAACTGGCTCCTCCCGATCTACCGTTACAAGAATGAAATCAAGCCGAAAATACATTACTCCTTTCAAGTATTTATAAAGTTCGATAGCTTCTTCTGGGTGATTAATTATTATCCAACCTGCAAACCTTTTTTCCCCACAGACAAAACTGTTCAAGGCTCTCGTTACTCTGTCGCTATTTCCATTAAAAAATGTTCAGATGAGCTACAATCCTTAATTTCACCAACTCCACTACTCGCAACTAAAACCCGCTTCGGCGCGTTCATTAAGACGAACCAAGATGATTCCATTTGTAGTTCCACTTGCAAAGCTTCTTACAACAGACCGCTGTTTTGTGTATCTGACTCCCAAGAGGATGTTTTGCAGATCACTGCAATCCTAACGTGTTCAATTCTAGGGTTAACTGCTATCTTTTGCATATATCATCCTAAACTACGTTTCTTACTTCTTCAGTTATCGCCCAAATTGTCTTCAGTAACCCTTTAACACGGGTGGCTCTTGAATATTCTATACATAGAGCACTATTAAACGAGAAGTTTCCTGATGGTTTGCGTCCATGTTTGTATTGCCTTAAACATAACAAGAAACTAGATGATCACAAATGTCAAAAGCACAAAGCTACGAGCTACAAGACACATATAGGAAATCGATGAAACAATTTCCAATTCCTAGATATTTCAGCAGAAGGAGAATTTTTCACTTTATTTTATTATTGCTATTATCGCCATATATTTCTTTTCAAAAACACAATGTCTCTTCTGCCATATGATGTTGTACGATCACTGACTTTAAGTAACGTCAAGGCGGGTCAGTACCTAAATGAGTAACCACTTGGGAATACCAGTGGTTGTAAGCTTGGATGTGCGGTTAGTGTTATGGATAATTCCTCAAGTACCATTTCCAGTTAGGTTCGTTATATACACGACTTCTACCCTCAAATATGGGTTAAATAGTACGAATTGTATCATTAATTATTATTATCTCAAAAACAATTCCGTGTCATGGATAATGACACAGAATTATTAATCGGAGGACGACATTCCATTTCCTGTTGGGTCCGTTATATTCAGTTAGGCGCAAATATATTGGGAAAATGTATTAATCCACTAGTTTTCCCCACATATATGAGTTAATTAGTAAGAATTATATAACTAAATGTCTATTATTCAAAAATAAAAACATTTGCGACATAGATAATTATTCAACATTAATAATTGGTGAGTAGAGTTCTAATTCCTGTTAGGTTCCTTATATGCCTTTATGCACTAATGCCCTTGGAGAAGGTACGAACCCATCTCTTCTCCCAAAAGCTATGGGTTAATTATTGAGACTTGTAACGCTAAGCGGTTATTATCTCAAAACATCTTAGAATCTAAAAGTATTTTCTGGCTTTAAATAACCGGAAGATGTGTTGATAAGCAATAAAAATACAATAAATGAATTCAGCTTCTGAAATTTTGGCGATCCTAGTTTCCGCCAATTTTTAGCTTTTATTTTTAATATAAATTGCTATCCCGCTTGTGGCAACGACCCACATAATCTCATTAAATATTAGGTTGGTGCAAAAATAATGATGTAATAATGTCGTTTTTTGACGTTAAAAATACGTGAAAAAACGACATTATTACGTCATTATTTTTTCACCAACCTAATAGTTTACTTATTATGATAAGTATTATTGAAAAATAAGTATATCTCGTTAAATAGTTTATTTATTATGACAACTAATATAGAAAAAAATAAATCTTATCTCGTTAAACAGTTTAGTTATTATGATAATTATTACTGAAAAATAAGTATTATCTCATTAACTGGTTTACTTATTATAATAATATTACTAAAAATAAGTATATCTCGTTAAAAAGTTTATTTATTATGACAAGTAATATTGAAAAAAATAAATCTTATCTCGTTAAACAGTTTAGTTATCATGATAAGTATTATTGTAAAAAAGTATTATCATGTTACAAATAGTTTATTATTATGATAAGTATTAGTGAAAAATAAGTATTATCGCGTTAAATAGTTTACTTATTAGGTTAAGTAATAGTGCAAAATAAGAATTATCTCGTTTAATACTTTACTTATTACAAGTATTATTGAAAAATACGTATTATCTCGTTAAATAGTTCACTTATTATGATAAGTATTATTAAAAAATAAGCATATCTCGTTAAATAGTTTAATAATTATGATAATTATTACTGAAAAATAAGTATTATCTCATTAACTGGTTTACTTATTATGATAAGTATTACTAAAATAAGTATATCTCGTTAAATAGTTTATTTATTATGACAAGTAATATTGAAAAAAATAAATCTTATCTCGTTAAACAGTTATTATGATAAGTATCATTATCCTGCTACTCTTTCCTTCATATCTTGTAAGCTTCCAATCAGGGAATCCTTTTTATATGCCCGACACATTTCAAACTTCTCTTTCTGATTGCAAGGATAGGCGTTTCTGTTATCCCCATTTTTCTGAAAAAGTTCGAGTTGCTCCCATATTCCGTTTATGCTATTCTTACTATCCACCAGCTGCACCATACTTCTGTCGCTTCAATCTCTCCTTCGTGTTTTCGAAGACTGTACATCTTTTCCTTCCTTAAATTAGATTACTTTCAATAAATTATTTAGGTCTCGGATCATTTGTTTCTACAGACATTCCGAAATTTTCTTAATATTTCGCTTTGTTTTTGGAAGGCATCTTTTTCTATTCCTTCGCCCGTTCGGAAATACTCCTCACATTTTCGATCATCTGTTATTTCAAAATTGCAGATAGCTAAAGATATTGTCGGTGTATGATGTCCCAAACACATGATATTAGCTGACAAGCCATAGTCTTGTTATGAGAAAACGAGACACAAATTCAAACATTACTATTATATATATTTTGTATGATTTTTTGATATCTTATTTTTATACAAATGTGGAATTAGTAAATACAAAATAATTTAAAAACTTCGCTCGATTAATCATATGAGAGAGCCCTCTCTGCCTTCCATCAGCATGGCTGATGCTATCCTTCAGGAAAGTGACATTGCGGCTTCTCGAGCTAACGTTCTCACCTGACCTGAAGTGGAAAGACAATATTGAATCTATTGTTAGATTAGCTGATAAGAAAGCCAATTCCCTGTGTCAGGCGAGACAATTTTGTTCCCAGGAATCTATCATGCATATTTATAAGTCTACCATTCGTCCATGCTTAAAATATTGCTGCTATATATAGTCCGGTACCCCAGCCATTTATCTGTAACTCCTTGATGAGATCCCATGAAGAATCAGCAATGTTATTAGTTCTGATTTTGTGGCTTGGCTTCAGTGAATTGCTCACCGCCTTAGAATTACCTCTCTGTGCATTTTATAAACATTTAATGGTAATTGTTCGAATGAGTACTTCGCTATTGTACCCAGACTATGAATGTAGGCACAATACTTGACTGACCGCATGATCTCAACAATTTACAGTTGAGCGAGATATATGTAATGTAGAAAAAAAAGAAAAACAAAACAAAAAAACGCAAAAAAACAACAGTGATGAGGGAGGGGGGTGCCAAAAAATGCAGTACTCGCCGGCAGGCCAGGTGTTTTTTTTTTCTTCTTCCGTCACCTCAAGGAAATGGATTACGAGGCTCTTTCTCAGCCGTTACACTGGGTAGTTGTAAAACAGACACCAAACCCAGCCACGCCTACTTCGACTTCCTCTTTGTTCGTCTGTCATTTCGAACGTCCATCTCTATTGCACGCAGTCCGACGAATGACTCCCGATTTCCTCGTGCTCCTGGTACCCCGCTTTTTATGATGTTCTAATACGGTCGAAATTTGCATGTGTGCGAATATCGTCTCGTTTTGGTAGAGATCGGCGCGCATAAATTGCGTCTTCAATTGCGGCCACATATCTTTTTGTCATTAGTTTGCAAGCAAGACACGTTCGCGCTCGCTTCGAATTCTGAGCTATGTCATGTCTTTCGTCAATTTTAGCCATAACTTCTCTGCTGACGCTTCCTTTTCTCGCACTTCTTGTTTGTGGAACTCCCACTCGGATATATGATTTCCAGCCAACGTTAATCTGCAAAAATTTAAATGCAATGTTAATCAATATTTACGGACCTCCTGGTTGCTCTTTTCTGTTCCTAAATATTACTAATGTTTTTGCTCCTAATTCCTTTACACCCTGTAATCCCTTCCGTTTTAGTAGCTGCACTACCTTCCTTGGATTGATACCGAATTTAAAAAAAAATACTTCGGCGTATGGATCAGTTATAACAAGTTTAGTAGAGAATAAAATGAAATTGAATATACCAGAGGTAGTTTTACCGAATCACCTCAAATTATACAAAACTAAAAACATCAAGGTATAAACTCGTAATGTTCTTAAATAAACTTATCAGATTGAGGTTTTCTCATGAATGCCTTGCGTGGTGCCAAATCAGTTCTGAAATATCTAAACTGTCAACTGTCTACAACCGCTTTCTAAAATCAATGGTTACAAAAAGATTTGAGCAAGTGATGCCTGAATATTTGGGCAAAGATCATCCACCTTTGTAGAGTGGTGCTAAAGAATCAAAAACAAATTGTATAAGATAACAGAAACCACATCACTTGAGGACTACCAAAAGCAGCAACAATTAAAATGGATAGCTCACGTAACTTGGAAAGAAAATAAGGACACAGTCAAGATGTTGACATTCTCAATTAGTTCATATAGAAGGTTAGGGCGGAAACCTCGATCAATCATGGAAAGAGCGATAACAGCTACTGAACTTGAGAAGGGACAATAATGACATAATCAAGATCTTGACATTCTCTATTCCTTCATTAAAAGGTTAGGAAGGAAACTGTCATCAATACTGAAAAGAACAATAACATCTAATCTACTGACTTGAGCAGAGAAAATAATGACATAATCAAGATGCTGACATTTAACATTACTTCATATAAAAGGTTAGGAACGA
>OZ010595.1:60888047-60915547 GCA_963932145.1 Acanthosepion lycidas
GTAAGATAAGGGGTGGCTACTTATGCACTGTATTCATTATATATAACGTTTGAATATATATATATATATATATATATATATATATATATATATATATATATATATATATATAATGCATTACGCCCCGATCAAGGCGTGAAGCCACTCGGATGCAGGGAGTTGCAGAAGATTTGGAGCAATAGCAGATAGGAGTGATAGAAGAAAGAATGAAGAGAGGGATAGTGTGTAGATCAAGGTAACTGGAGTTGTCGATATATATATATATATATATATATATATATATATATATATATATATATATATATATATATATATATATATAAATGAAAGAACAGTAAGATTTATAATCCGGTGTTCTTATATATATTTCTACTTTTACAAAATAGTGCTCAATATAAATTTACATAGCATTAATATTATAAATTATTTGATTTAAAATATGGTTTTTCCGTTACACAGTTCTAACCATGTTTCAAAAATGGAAGGTCCGAATTTAATTTTGTAAGTAAATTAAAAACATTAGTTCCATTTCATCCACAAGCGAATTTTGTAGTGTCTTTAACTTAATTGCAAAATTAAATTCGGACCTTCCATTTTTTAAACATGGTTAGAACTGTGTAGCTGAAAAACCATATTTAAATCAATTAGTTTATAATATATATATATATATATATATATATATATATATATATATATATATATATATATAGAGAGAGAGAGAGAGAGAGTTTCCATTTATACATTTTTTGATAGATATAATTTATTCAAGTGAAATTATATTAAAAAAATATTAAAATAATTGTCGGATTTAATCCATTTCATAATATATATATATATATATATATATATATATATATATATATATATATATATATATATATATATATATATATATATGTGTGTGTGTGTGTATGTATGTATGTGTGTGTTTGTAAGAAATTAATGGTACATAATATAATCGGTCCTAGGTTATAAGTGGAAATCTTCACCTTGATACGTTGACAAAAAGAATTTTGACGTATTTGAATTTTCATTTTTGTTTTCAATAGACTCTATACGATTCTCTGCATTGCTCTAAAAAGAATAGATTATTCATTGCTATCTATATATGTAGACAATCGTAATTATATGATTTTAACCTTTATCGTTTCTTTTGTATTTATTCGTTGATTCCATTCTCGTGTATATTTCAATCGATCAAGTTTGTTTAAGAAAAAATGTTCGAGTCGTTAAAGAAGTCACATTCGGATTATAAGTGGGTTTGGATTTTTTGGAAAGAGAAATATTTCCAGCTTAATGACATTTTAACAATACCTGATATTTTGCAGTTTCTCATCGATCATCTAATTTCATCTGAGTGAAAAGATGCTGGGTGATACTTTTTTTACAATCGAGATAGATGAGACTGGTCCCTGTCAAAACTTTCATTGAAATAACAGCTTTTATTAGACAATGACTTCGTTTGTCCCGGAGTAAAACGAGTTATTTATACTGTTCACAAATACTGTATTACTGTCTCCTGTGATGAAATATATTTTATATAATACAGGTTATGTGTTTTGTATTTGTTGTAACCCAGAGAAGGTTAGTGAATAGAATAATCATACGGAAGTTGGTAATGAACGATAATACTTAGGACAACATTTAATTATCAATAGCGACACGTAGAAGATCTAGTCAATTCCATAATGAATCTCCAACTGTGGGATATCTACCAACCACCCCACGAGTGCAGATATGGCACAAGGCGAATGTGGAGTATGCGGGCCCATAGGTTCGGCCAAAAAATATCCGTAGACACCATAAAAAAGGGGTCCTGTAGCTATTTTTTTAAGACAAGACTCTGTTCTTCGACACAGCCTCGTCTGACCGGCGCAGTTGGAGACGAATCTCCAACTGCAGGATATCTAACCCCACCCACGCGCTCAGATGTGTCACAAGGCCGAATTTAATATGGGATATCCGAGCCCCTATGCTCGACGAAAAATTCCCCGTAGACCCTGTAAAAAACGGGGCTGAACCACAGGATATGAGGGACGCCGAGGTTATCACCTTCTGAAAAAACAGGGGCAAGTAAAGCAACTACAACAAATACGGAATTCTCTCTATCCTCAGTATTGTTAGTGAAATATACACACCAGTCTTTTTCGTTTGATTATAGCAACTCGTAAAACGTATCTAACTCGAATTGCAGTGCGGCTTTCGTGTCAACAGATTGAAAGTAGACATTATATTCTCTCTCCTCGGGAAAAATTCAGGATACAGAACATGTCCCTGAAGATCGTCTTTATCGATCTCACGAAGCCGTTCGACTTGGTTAATTGAGATGGTCTGTTCAAAAACCTGCCTAAGATTGGAACAAACAAGCATACTCGGATACGAATGGTCAGCTATTGCTATATATAAATATATATATATATGTGTGTGTATGTATGTTAGTCTCTCTGTGTATTCATGTGTATGTGTCTGTATGTGTGCCTGTGTTTTTGTCTGTGTCAGTGTAAAATATCAAATATAAATAAAATATAAATCAGTAAAATGAATATTGATAAACTAAATATTATATATATAATATAATTCATAATACAAACTCCCTTCCTAAAATTTGGAATATATATATATATATATATATATATATATATATATGACGCTATTTGTTACAGGTAAATAATAATAAGGGTTAATGAATAGTCCGAACGACATATCAATAAAAATCCGTGGGAGAGAGGGAAGATTTGTATTCTCAAATGGAGCCGAGAACCACGTTGCTGGCAGCGAGAACGACATTCAAGTACGACAGATCATAGTGCAAAATATGTTTATGATACTCACCTAAAAATACGAGCTGTGAAAGTACAAGAAAAAAGAGAACAGGATTTAAGATCATTATTCGTAGTTAAGAATTCTCTTGCAGTGTGACCTCAGATGTAACTCCAAAGTGTGTAGACAGACAACTGCATTGCGTCAGATATGGATAATGGAACACATGAATGAGAAGATTTTATTTTTGCGTAAATAACAAACTTAGAATTAATCTTTCTTTTGTTTTCAGCCCGAGACAGTTAACAACACTTAATCTGTGAGTAGCCGAAGTGATGAGACATCAAGAACGGTTGGGGTGTAAGCGACGCCCACTGCGGAGCATTCGAAAGAGAAAGTGGAAATGGCAAAGTAATGTCTGTAACCATCGACCGTGGTAGAGAGGATTTCCTCAAAATTATGAATTAATTTATTTCTCAAGACCTAAACAATGAAGATGACATAGTGACAGAAACACCGAATTCCCCAACGCTGGTTTAGGTAAACGTCAATAAATACGATTGTCTCAAAGCGAGAAGCAGATTTCGTTCCAGCCACCAGATGCGAGACTCCGGACGTGAGTATCTGCCTGCAAGAACCTCCGAAAACACCCTTGTGCTGAACTTTACGAAAGTAAGTTAAACAAACCTTAAGTTAACAAAATGTCATGTCTGAGTTAGAAGCGGGTTGGGTCGATAATTGTTTTCATTCGAACTCTTGGATTTAACAACAATTAACAAATTACTGTACGAAGGACTTGATGTAAAAATAGTATTTAAAAAAAAATATTCGGGTGTTATTTTCTTCACCCTGCGTGGACCAGGCCAATACGAAGATACCTAACGACTATTCAATCTTGGTTGCCGTATGATAAAAGAAAATCACAACACAGTACTACAATTATTTTAAGACCTGGAAGATTAAAGAAGTAAAATCGACCTTCCTAATCGATCGACCCTCGGTGGCTAGATCGGTTAACGCACGTCAGTCTATATGACGGTTCCGTATAGAATACAGGTTCGATTCCTGTCGGAGGACGAATATTTTCTATGAAAATTTCTCGGACATTCAGGCAGGTAAATGTTATTAATACTGCTTATTATAAAACAGAGAATTTATTTAAATATTTGAATCTATAAAAAAAATGTATAAACATAAAAAATGTCTCAAAATAATTGTCAGACTTTGTCCATTTCATAAAGTGTGACGTCATCTGTTTATGTTTGGATACGCTTTTAGCAGATATGAATATCCGTGAGAGATTCATGGAAGATTGAAGTTTAAAAGCAGTAAAATCGAACTTGCTTATCGAACGATCCTCCATGGCTCGATCGGTTAACACATGTCAGGCTATATGACGTTTCCGTATAGGATACAGGTTCGATTCCTGTCGGAGGACGAATATTTTCTACGAAAATTTCTCGGACATTCAAGGCGGTAAATGTTATTAATACTGTTTACTACAAAACAGAACATTTAAATATTTGTATCTTTTAAAAGAATGTATAAAAACATGTCTTAAAATAATTGTCGGACTTTGTCCATTTCATTTATTTATTATATATATATATATATATATATATATATATATATATATATATATATATATATATATATATATATATATATATATATATATATATATATACACACGCACACATATATATATATATATATGTATCTCTCTCTCTCTCTCTCCATATATATATATATATATATGTATATATCTAGGTACCTCCACTATTTCGGCATAAATTTTCTATATTGAAGTTTAAAATTATTTTTTTACAACGAAAAAACATTCTTGAAGATTTCATTTTAGCTTTAATTGAAAGTTTAATGATTGAATTTACGATTTCTATTAATTAAACAATTATGGTGTATTTCAGATAGAAACTATATACATTTGATTGTCAAATTTAATTTTAAATTTTTAAATTTTCTTAAAAACGGCCATTTTCTTAATTTTAAGAAATTTGTAAACAAACACAAATTTATCGATTTTTAAAATATTTAAAAAAAATTCTGACACGTTATTTTAGTAAAATTAAAACATTTAAAGTTAAAATAATCTGATTTGAAAGAAATCTTTCTTACTTATAGCGTAAAAAAATAATATACAACCAATTATTAACGATTGATCCTGTTAATCTGACCCACCTATTGATGGATTGTCGAATGACGAGGCGATGACAGCTACTACGGATTACCATCAATGACATAATTTTTAAAAGTCTGAGTTAAAAAAAAATAATTATTCTATTTGAGTATGACCCACACTAATGGAAATACAATACATAAAATAAAATTATTTAGTGAAGTAGTAAATGAAAAAAAAGAAAAATTACTTTAAAATTTAAATTTACACTTTTAAAGTTGAATGGAAAATAAAAAATGTTATGAAAAGGCCGCGTAAAGGGACAAAACCCTTAAATCACGTGACCTTGTAATAATACTGGCAATTTCAGTATATCATACACGGAAATAAGGAATGTATTAAGTAAAAAAATACAACATAAAAAATTATTTTTAAAAAAAGTAGCTCAACTAAATTTATTAAACTTAGCAATTTTGGATTCGTAAAGTTTTTTTCTACTTAATTACTACATAATATCGAGGAGCCCTCCTAATACAGAACTTTAAACGATGTTAAACTATTATAAATTATTATAACTAAATTTTTTTAAAAAACGAAAAAATTCTTGTAAAAATTAATTATTCATCAGAAAAAAATTATTTCTTCAGACAATAATGTCCTTAATATTACTTATTTACAAAAGTAATTAAAAACTTTTCTAATTAAGTAATATCCTTGTTTGATTGGATTCATTATTTTTCAATTCAGACAAGATTTTCAGTTAAATAGCTCAAATTTGAAAAAAAAAAGTAGGTTATTTATCATCTCCAAAGACTCCTCCTTTTAACAAAAAAAAAAAAAAATTGAGGAGCCGAAAAGGTTTCGGGCGAAATTTCATGAAATTAAATAAGTGGGGGGTAACATATTTAAAAAAAAATATTTTTTACCAAGAATTTCTAAAAACAAAATATTTCAAAAATAATTTCATTTATTTGTGAATAAGTCCTGAAAATTTAATTAAAATTGGACAATTACTTTAATTTTACAAGAATTTCCAAATCAATGTGTTTTCAACGGGAAAAAAACGCACAAAAAAACTGTTATTTTAACGTTCCCGCGATGACGTAAACAAAAGATTTTAACCGAAATTTCGAACGTGTTAGAAAATATTAAAAAATTTAAAAAAATAATTAAAAAATATTTTTTTCTTTCATCTTAATAATAACATAAACATTTTGACGATAATACTTTATTTTCTTTAATTTTGTGGCATTTTTCATTTACGCTATGCTGTTTTTCCGCGAAACAGTGGACATGCCTAGTATATATCTATATATATATATGTACACACACACACACACACACACACATATATATATATATATATATATATATGTATGTATGTATGCATGAGTTAAACATTAAATAATTATCGGAATCCTACATGAGAATAAGATAAAGAATAAATAGGAAACGTATATCATTGAAACATATTTCACGCTTATTAAAGCTTCGTCAGAGTCTGCGAGAAAATAGACCAAAAGACAGGACTTCGTTTGGGACAGTTCTTATTGGTCAGTCACGTATCATGTGCATTTAAAACTTAGATGAATCTATGATGTGTGTAAGTTTTTAAATATATATATGTATGTATGCATATATATATATATATATATATATATATATATATATATATATATATATATATATATATATATATTTATATATATATATTTATATATATATATTTATATATATATATATTATAAATACGTCCGATCAGCATTTTTGACATTTTAGAACGAACAAAATTAAATTGCAAAATAGCTGGTTTCTGTTGGTTACAGTCTTGTTTGAAAATAATGATACAGAATTCACGACTATAATGATCTTGAAAACGTGCGAAATTCTATCAGTTATTGTGGAATACCGTCTTTTCATGTGATGAGTCTGCTTAATTTTCCGTTTTTACTGCCGTTCTCTTGGCAGACTGTTGTTCTATTATAGCCTATAATCCGAAGTTATTTACAAATGGCGCCGTGAATTTGTGTTAAATATTTATACATGGCACTTTTCCCAGAGATCTGACAGAAAATCTTCTCATGAGATATGATTTGGCGTGAGCAATACATGGAGACGATGTGATTATTTAATATTAATATTAACGTATCATTCCAAATGAAAATACCGGCTATGTAAAAAAGCAGTGTATTTTGTGTATTTTCTCGTCTTTTAGGAGATTGCATCTCCAATATCAAGAATCCAAAAACGACAATGAATGCTCATATCGTCTATATTCGCAACGCACTTGTAGTGCCACGCCTACATTTTCTCCAATTCTAATTGGTCAATAAATACATACTTAAAAATAACAGGACAATTTATCTATTGCATTCCACTATAGTAAATTTGTTCCTCCAGTTTGTTCAAAACAATCTTTGCTACAAAATCACTGATTGGTCAATTTTCCGTCCAATCTGATATTTTTCATGTGTATTCAAAAATGTACTAAGCGTCTCTTTTTTTGAGCCACTCACAATAGTATAAATATTGAAGGATTTCAAAAAACCAGTAGTAGTAATTTCAGAACAACAGTCGAGGTACCCAGAGACAATAGTTCTCATTTACTCGCTCGTGTATTTCATCCTACTCACTCCGCACGTACAGACACACTACAGAACTTTATGTGACACACCACCAGTTCTCAGTGGACACACCAAGTTAAATCAACTTTGTAAGTTGCAACTATTGAACAGTTTTCTGAAAGAAACATTCTATTTTCAACACTGAACTCTGAACATTTACTCAGACAAATCTTCTATAGATATTTTCTTACTCCCTTTTTTACTCATATTGCAACTACTTTGTATTATTGTTGAATTTAATATACATATTTCTTCGTTAAACAAAATTGGTTCTCATTGTTCTTTTTCCTTGATGTTTTAAGTATTATGTATGAATGTTGATTACCTTCTCAATACGCAGCCGTATTATCTATTTAACCCATTCAACATTGGTGACCACAACACTCGAGAAGCAGTACATTCTATAATTGATCAACCCGACGTACTAATCAACACTTTACACACTTACTCATGGTGATTTTCCAATCGTAGCTTAGATGTGGCACAAGATCGAAACTATGGGGCACCCAATGACGTTCGAACTCACTACTCAGTCGTAATTGTTCTAGCAAGATATGCTTGTTAAACATTACACCGTTTCGAGGAGCCTAAACGCATTTACTTATGTGTTGAACTTCTGAACAATATCTAAATCAGTTTTAAAACGGGACTACCATCCTCTGATGATCGACTTAATATTAGGTTGGTGCAAAGATAATGTCGGTTTTTGACGTCTTTTTTAACGTCAAAAACCGACATTATTTTTGCACCAACCTAATATATATTGATTAAAAGTTTGACAAAACATTTCGAGCATCTGTGTACCAGTTCCTTTCAATATTTCAAGCACAGATTCCTTAAGGCCGGTTGTGTCTGCCATATTTAAAGATTGTCGACCTGTCCTAATAAAACTTGGATTTTTTACTCTAACTAATTCCCTGCTGGAACTTTAACTTTTTAGTTAAATTTATATTTCCATCTTTGTTTTTCTTTTCGTCAGTCATTTTATTTTTCGTTTCGATTCGTTGAGTTTCGGCTTTTCATTGTTTTTTAAGCACTTTTTTTTCAACGTATATTATCTTTTAATTTATACTCTCGATCTGATTTCCAGTATCTTCTTTTCACGATTCCTTTTAGCAATTCTTTCTATCTTAGATGCTACCTGTCTAATCTTTGTTCTTTCGGGCTGATTATTTAAACTTCAGTTTCATTTACTTTTTTCCTCATTCATTCTTTTACTTTTACAGAGAACCGAACATAAAGTTATATAAGAGTATATTTAGAAGTTTGTGTTATATGTCTCGGAAGTCTTTGTGAAATAAAAAAAATAAAATAATATCTCACTATAATAAATTGTAAAATACATGTACAAAGTAGAAAAAAAATATTTTATCTCTGGACTTTTTTGAAAATAACTTTCTATCTTATTCGCTTTTATCAAGATAAGTTTGTAACTTATCCGCTTTTTATATTAAAAAAAATTAAAAAAAAAACCAATAAGAAGATAATTGTTTGAAGTGTCTTGATTAGTCCGACCTAAGTAAATATTAGTATAAAGAATATTTAATAAACTGCTTTCTTTTTTTATGTACCATGTCCTTTCAGTACGTAGTCGATCATGGCTCTCTGCCTCCCTCTATACCTTGCAGCTCTTAACAAGTTTCTTCCCTCTGTTTCCTCCCCTAGACCACATTCTGTCATCCACTTGCTAAATCCCGCCAAGTATGTCACGCGTTTTCTTTTCCTTTGTCTCTTTTTCCTTCTATTCGACCCGTGAGTATTAGTCTCTTCGGGCCCAACTTCCTCATTATGTGTTCCAGAAACTTAAGCTGATTCTTCTTAATGTTAAGTATAAACCTCCTCCTTGTTTGCCTCCTCTCTAAGACCTCATCGTCTTTCTCACGCTCGGTTCATGCTATCCTTAGCACGCTTTTGTAGAACCACATCACCATCAGCTCGAGTTTCTTCTTCATCTTTGAGGAAATCTTCAAACATTCGCTACTGTAAGAAAGGACAGATGTCACGTAACAGCTCTGTATTAACAGGCTTACAGAAATGCAAAACCAATAATATACAGTGTAACCCGGATATAAGAGAGTTGTCGTGACAGGAGAAGTATCTTATATCCGGGTTTCTCTTATATCCGGGTTTGGTCTATTTTGTTTAGGTAAGTATGGCTCTAATTTGGGAACAGAGAAAATCTCTATTATATCCGGGTTTCTCTTATATCCGGGTATCTTATATCCGGGTTGCACTATATAAGTAAATACTTAAACGGTTTATTTCTTATTTTTGCTGTTAGAAAATGTCTCGGCTCTTTCAAACTCCGGAAGTAATTAAGCGGACATTTTTAATGTTGTGAAATACTTCTTAGTCCATTATGAGTTCAGTACTGAAAAAAATATTTTCTTCATACTTTATATGCTATGCACTTTCTGTAAGTGACATGGATTATCATAGCTCTCCACAACACCGTATCCTTTCTAATTGTGAGTAATATTTCCATGGTAATATCTCTGACAAATCTCTACTTCCATCAATCTACATATATTTTTGAGGTAGGTTACACACCATTTTCTGTACTTCTTACACTGAATGTAGTCTTTGAGAGGCAAATTCTCCAAGCTTTCTTTCTCCATTATTCATTGCAAAAATTTCAACTAATCCTTTCTGAAGATATGGAAAGTCACATTTTGAATTAAATTTTAAATAAAATTTGCTATTTTTCTTATGTTCCGTCCTTGATATCCACATATTTTCGAAGTAGGACATCTTTGAAGCGTCATCTCTCCTCTTCGTCTCAGTGGAATTTGTACAGCATTTACTGGAATATAGGATGGTAGATATAATAATTCATGTATATTTTCCCTGTTTCAGATAAACTTTTCCACTTTCTAAAAATTTTGGTTAGCACCAATCTTTTGCTATCCCAATGCACTATAGGTCATTTCTTGTATATTTTCTGTGTTTTTTTTAAGCTATCTCTGTCTTTTCTGTCGAAGTTTAAAAGAATCCAGTCTTTTCCTTCATTGTTTCAAACGGTACAGTGTTTTCGTCGTCTTTTTTAAAAAATTCCGTGTTTACCGTTGTCGTTTAAAACATTTCAGTGTTTGCCTTGTCTTTTTAAACATTACAATTTTTCCGTCGTCGTTTAAAACAATTTAGTGTTTTCCGTCGTCGTTTAAAATGTTTCATGTTTTCCGCCGTCTTTTAAAGCAAACTCATGTTTCCGCCGTCTTTTAAAGCAAACTCATGTTTCCGCCGTCCTTTAAAGGAATGTCATGCTTTCGGTCATCTTTTAAACAATTTCATGTTTTCCGCTGCCCATAAAAAACAATTTCATGTTTTCCGTCGACATTTAAAGCAATTTCTTGTTTTCGTTGTCGTTTAAAACGTTTCAGTGTTTCCGTCGTCTTTTAAAAAACTTCCGTATTTTCCGTCGTCGTTTAAAACATTTCAGTGTTTGCCTTGTCTTTTTAAAAACTTCCATGTTTTCTGCCGTCTTTTAAAACAAACTCATGTTTTTTCCGCCTTCCTTTGAAGCAATTCCAAGTTTTCGGTCGTCTTTTAAAATAATTTCACGTTTTCCGCTGTCCATTAAAACAATTTCATGTTTTCCACCCTCATTTAAAGCAATTTCATGTTTTTCGTCGTCTTTTAAAACAATTCCATGTATTCCGACGTCATTTAAAACACTTCTCAACTTCTGTACTTAATTAAAAACCAGTGTCAATCTTTAATCGTCCATTCTCATTTTAAACAAAATCAGATTTCGACTTAAAATGAAAGAATAAGTAAAAACCTTCTATATGTGCAAGGTGATGATTAAAATGCCGAAGTCAAAACCTCTGATCACGTCATTTTATTTTAAAAGCAACTTAGATTTTCTGAAAATGAATTGTATTAGGTTGGTACAAAAATAATATCGTTTTTTGACGTAGTTTTTAACGTCAAAAAACGATATTATTTTTGCACCAACCTAATAGCTGACATCTTTGCTTCTCCGACCAGAAATTGTCTTTTCTGATCAAGTAAAAGGCTATGATTTTTAATGCTCATATACAATAAGAGCTCCACAAAATATGTTGTCATTTAAATCGTTTATAAAGATCTGCAGACGCCAAATCAATTATTAATTTTTCAAAGATTCTTATTTTCTATATTGTGTATGATATTCACATAAAAGGACTGCCTATTTTTAATCTCTTATTCAAGTATAAACATTCTTTTGTTTTTGTTTTATTTAAATGCAAATATATTTTCCTTTCCACCTGCAGTTACAGTGTATCGCAAATGTCTACACACCCCTTGAAAACTGGATGTATTTTTTTTACTTTGATAGGAACAATTGATATTTTAAACTCCAATAATTTATTTTTATAAGCAGATCTATCACACTTTTGTTTAATACGCAAAATACATTTGAAAAATTTAAAAATGATTTTTGAACAAAGATAACTTTTAAAAATATCTTTGCAAAAGTCTACACCCCCTTTTGTATGTCTTCAGCTAATACTTTTTGGATTATCCTGCTGCGTCAGCTACAGCCTGCAGACACCCCGGGTAGATTTCCACAACTTTGCTGCAGTGGTCCGCTGACAGTTTTTGCCATTCTTCATGGCAGATCTTCTCGAGCTGTGTTAGATTGGATGGGGAACGCCGATACACAGTCAGCTTTAGATCTCGCCATAGATTTTCGATAGGAGTGAGGAATGGAGACTGGCTGGGCCACTCCAAAACTGCGTTTTTTTTTGCTAGCAAGCCAAGATTTAGTGCTTTTTGACACATGCTTGGTTCGTTATCTTGTTGAAACTTGATATTGTGACCCAAGCGCCGAGCTACAGCAGACTTCAGCAGGTTTGCCTCCAATATTTCTTGTTATTTGTCACTGTCCATCGCACATTGAATGGTTACCAGCTATCCAGGCCCTGCAGCTGAATAACAGCCCCAAAGCATGATCGATCCACCGCCATGCTTTACAGTGGGGACGGTGTAATGAGGTTGATGAGTAGTGCTTTTTTTTCCGCAAAATGTAGCGTTTCGTTGTTTTTCTAAATAACTTGACTTTGGTCTCATCTGACGACAAACTCTTTCGCCACATGGTCATGGAATCATTGATGTAACTTCTGGCAAAATTTAGCCTAGCTTGATAGTGTATAGGCTTCAATAGTTACTCTCACTTGCAGGCCAGACCTGTGCCATACTTGGAAATTGTACATGCATTGATATCTGTCCCAGTACTGGAAACTGAAGCTTTCAAGTCTTCCAGTGTTGCACTAGGGATGGAGGTTGCCTCCCGGACCAGTTTTGATTTTGCGCTTCTCGTAAGTTTGCTCAGTCTCCCAGATCTTGGTAAGGTAGCTGTGGTTTTGTACACTAACCATTTCTTAAGAAAGAGTGATTTCTTACTTAACAGTGTTTAGGGGCAATTCTAATGTTTTGCGATGTTTTTATAGCCACTATTTTCATTGTACTTTTGAATAATAAGGTTTTTAACTTCCTGAGACAGAGACTTGCCCATTTTCCTTCCCAAGCTGGACACCTTGTGTTTACAGTCAGAGTCCAAAGACCAACATACCAAGAAACTATGTGGTGGATGATTTTGTAGGCAGTTAAATCACCTTATATAGCAAAATAATAGACTGGCCAAGTTTGTTTGTTATGGTAGAACACACATGTCACTTTTGATATTTCTGGATTGTATACATCAATTATAAGCTACGTGATAACACTGTATAATATATGGGTGGGTGTAGACTTTTGCAAAGACATTTTTCTAAGTTATATGATTTTAAGAATCAGTGTGAAGTTTTTAAAATGTAATTTTTATATCAAAGGAAAGTGTGAAGGGATCTGATTATTACTTAACAATTATTGGAATTGAAAAAATGTGTTGTTCCCTGTTAAATTATACAAAATATATAAATTTTCAAAGGGGGTGTAGTCTTTTGCAAGCCACTGTATTTTCTGGGATTAGATTTTAAGGAAGGGAATGAAAGTTCAGATAATAAAGGGAAAATAGATTATATGATTTATTCGAAAAAGAAAAAAATAGCAGTAAAGATTTTAGAAAAATGATAGAGATCGGATAAAATGCATTGTCATATACTGAGGCCAAGATGATTAATTTAATCTTTTTTATTATTTTTAATCATGATATTGAACAGTTCTGAGACCGGTTGTGGTCGTAGGGTCACTGTGCAACAGAGAAAGTTAACAGTTTTCTCTGTATATTTGTATTGAATGGTGGATAAATCTTAATGTATGCTAGCGTTTCTTGGGAAATATACGCGGTGGGTTACATCCCTCTCTAAATCAAACAACAATCGATGTCCTCCAGAATATCTGCTCAACTTGCGCACGCACCAGTGGCCGTTGGCCAATAATGGAAACCCTCTGACCAGCGACATCGTGTCATCATCGCAACGGCTACATAGATAACTACGGTGCCTAATCAACTCCATTATACTCGATAGCAGTTTACCCGAGAAGATCCATCCGCCCTTTGCCATGTCCTTTTTATAATCTTTCTAGATGCCTAGCCACTATTCTCCCCAGAAAGACTATATGGACCAAACCGGTTTAATCGCCGAAGATACATTTAGATGCCAGGTATTACTGGATTATATAGTGATAATAGCACTTGCAATATGTTTGGTTCTACTTTTGAGGAAAAATTGGGGTGTTTGAAGCCCACATTCAGTACCCACTATACCGCTGTAGACGATTTACTTGTCAAACAGACACCTAACTTGTAAATCTGGTGTTATTCACTATATATGTCCTTAAATCAGACTAATCTAATCTAATTCCATCAGCCTCGACAGATTTCAAAAATATTTACGAAGCCTTGTGGTTGATCAATTATTTTCCACCTTACTAGCTCTTTATCTCAGACAGACAGAAAATGTTGTGACTCGTGTCATTCGTAAAGAACTTTACATGTTAATCGTCATCTTCAGTCTCATTGAATCCTGATAGATATATATGTCCTCTCGCTCAAAGATTTTTTTAATTCTCAGTAACAACTTGCACTTAGTAGTCATTTCACCTTACTTGCGGTCAAATGATTTAAAAAAAAATACCTTGCCACATCATATGTCTCGAGGTGAATCAATCTCATTTCCTTCGTATTAACTTACGGTCACATCACACTGGAACACCAGTTCCCTTTCGATCACTAAAATTTAAGCAACGTCGAAGCTGTTCAATATTTCGATGTTTGACCGTTTAGGAATACCAGTTGAGTTTATTTTTTGATGTTTGATTTGTAATCGAATGATAAGGGCTCGCAATTGTTAATCGGATGAATGTTAATGCTATTTTTTATCAAACAACATTTCAGAAATATATTTTTTATTTTCGCAAGATTTTTAAAACCGAGAACTATCTTGTTTATAATTGTCATTAAAATAAACGATTTTATTAATTCTACTGAAAAAAAGACTAGAATTTTACCAAAATTTTGAACGTGCTCGATAGTATTAAAATATTTAATAAAATAAACAAAAATACTTTGATCTTTCCTCTTAACAATAACATAAACATTGTGAAGATAAAACATTTTTTTATCAAGTTTAGGGTCTTTTTTCATCATGCTACGCTCTTTTTTCAGCGAATTATTAGAGATACGTAATTTAAATCTTTGAATATTAAAGTTTACAGGGAAGAAAGAAGCGGGAAGAGAGTTCCACAAGCGATAAGTGCGATGGAAGAAACGCACGGTTACATTTTAACTCTAAAAGGATGTGACATTCGTGCCAAACTAGTACGGCGCTTCATAATGTTTACATTACATAGAAATTTCGTCAGGACAATTATTATGAAAGTATTCATAGAAAATAAGCAGGGAATCTACGTTGTGGCTGTTGGAAAGAGACTGAAGCCGTCATGCAGGGTTTGATTTAAAGGTTGAGGAATAAAATATTGCTGAGTTACAGGTAATCGAAAATCACGATAATTTCCTTTACTAAAAAAGCACTACTAAAAAAAAAAAAGGTGATGAAGAATTCGAGACATTAGAATGGTGCTAATACGATTAAAATTACGATTAACAATAACCACAGTTTGCTCAATGAAAGCAATGGACGCTATTGTGAAAAGAACAAAAGTCAAACCATAAAATGTTTGAAAATACGGGCTCGTTTTCAGCATGAGATTATTGAATCGTTTTATTGGCATATTTTTTTTTCTCGACTATCCCGATAATTTTTATATTTTGCTCGCGAAAATATAAATAGTTTAGTCCCCATTTCACCTTATATTCTTTGTGTCGCTGTAAAAGAAAGGTGAAATACGGTTGTATTTTGGAAATGTAACTAGCTATTTTCCGTATCAATGTTTTTTTTTCATTCCAGACTGTACAATGGCTGAGAAGACAACAACATTGTGCACAGAATTCCAGTAGTCTAAATAAGAGTGCAAGAAATAATGGTAACCGTTTAAAATGGACTAAAAACATTTAAACTGTGAATTAAATATGCACACTTTTTAGGTTTATTTTCATTTTGTTGTAAACACCTGCAGGGTTGACTAAAGGGTTAAAAGCAATAGAAATGGATTCAGCTGGTCCGGTTTCGATTACGGATGGGAAAAATAGGGTTTACTTCGTACTATCGCCTTTGGGAAACCATAGACTTATCACTTATTTTCTGAGCTGTGATTTCTTAGTGTAGCATCGGTGTTTTACAATTCGCAACCAGTCTAGGAGATGGAGAATTCAGAAAACAAAGATAAATTATTTAAACTATTTACATTGTTTGAACTTTTCTCCACATCTTCGTTCGCAACAAAGATGACGACAGTAGTCCGAACAATGCAAATAGTGTAAATAATTTCAATACTTCATCTCAGTAATATAGAAAAATATTAAAGAAACGGTACGGACCCGATATACGAAAAAATGGAGACGATTAGAAAAGTTCCGCCCGAAACTCATACGAACGGCAATCCGTCTAACATTTCTAATTCGATGCAGAGACTTATAACACATCTTTTCAGACTTGCGGTCAATTCAATGAGATCCTATCTGGTCGCAGAAAAAGAGGGGCACGCCCTTGCCTAAGAAATAATCCTGTACTATCGTTGAATAAAACAAAAGCTGGAATATAATATCTCCCAGAGTTTAGAGGCCTTCTTCAAGAGAATTACCGATAATGAAGACCCAAAGAGGATCCAGCGTGATATGGATAAATCCTTCAGATATGAATTCGATGCAGTCAAGGCCCGCCAAGTACAGAAACTGAGACGAACAAAGATGATTATGACAGTCCGAACAATGTAAATATTATTAGGTCGGTGCAAAAATAATGACGTAATAATGTTGTTTTTTGAAGTATTTTTTAACATCAAAAAACGACATTATTACGTCATTATTTTTTACCCAACCTAATAGGTTGGTGCAAAAATAATATCGTTTTTTGACGTATTAACGTCAAAAAACGATATTATTTTTGCACCAACCTAATACCTACAGTAACACATCTCTGAAACAAGGCAGAAAATTAGAAATTTAACCCACCACACTACGGATCAGAACAACAAAGACGTACATGTTTTCTTGTCACTCCATCTATTGGATATCGACGCGAAATTTGGAATCGTTTGATTGCGTTCTGGTTCCAGCCTAACCCCCTACGTTCGGACAAATGCGTTTGAGAAAGTTATGGATTGCCTCTCATCTCTTCCAACTATCGTTTAAATTGCCACGGAGGCTGCCTCTCTTGTCTCTGATAGTGATCAGTTTAAGAGAAGGAAATTCATATTTATATTCAGAAAGGGAAAATAATTTGGAATGCATGTTTGGAAAGTAGTTTTTTGGGGAATACATACTGTGAAGAGAAGGCGTAGAATATCTAATGCTTACAAAGATATATTAAAGGAAGATAGGGCAAGGAAGCTCGTATATCCTAGATATTGAATCTCTTTGAATTTCCGGTAATTGGTCAAAAGTAAATGACAACAAAGAAAAGGAATTTGTGACGAGACAAAATCACCTATCTTAAGAATATACATGGGACAGAAAAGATGCACCCCCAATTTTTTGGCTATATCGTCGAAGCCAAGGCGTTTTTCAGGGACATTTTTTCTCGATTATCCGGATATTTTTTTCTATTTTGTTAGTGAAAATATAAATAGTTTAATCATTACTTCAACTGACATTCATTGTATTCCTGTAAAAGGAAGGTGAAAGATGGTTGTATCTTGGAAATGTAGCGGGACATTTTCCGTTTCGTAGTCTTTTCAATCCAAACTGTAAAATATTTTAGAAGACAGTAACATTATAACATATTCCCAATGCTTTTCATATTACGTATTTGGATTCACGTAGAATCTACTCTTTGAATTCTCTTATCCTGTGATTTCTTTGATTTTCATATGCAAAAGTGAGAGCCATGGTTGTTCAGTCACTAGCACGTTTGTGGTGTAGATCGTTAGAACGCTCTCTAGAAAATCTGATGGCGATCGAGTCTAAATCAGTGAAATTGTTTTGCCCGGAGTTAGATACTCCAGTTTCCTTCCCTTACAGATCATTATTTCGCATCTATTTTAGCTGGCAGCTCTAGGTCTGACATATGCATTTCCACACTTTCATTGTTTTGATTGAGTTATAGCATTTGAGTACTTTATGTTATATTTAGTTTTGTCTGAACTACTTCTAGATTTGAGGATCATTTATTTCACATTTTCTCCCTTCAAATATTGGAAAACTTATTTGGGTTCAGAATAGGGTGTTATTTACGTTCCTACCCTATATCTCTACACCTGGTATGTATTATCCTTTATGTGCTTTTGATGATTTACAAGTGTAGTTTAAAAATATATCATGACTTATTCTCTTCAAGGTCGAATTTAGGCGATTTTTTTACATTAACTGATTTGGTGTTGAGTCATCAGGGCCAATATTAGAATTAATCGTGTTTTGCGGATCAGGGACCTCATAGTTGGTTGAAGAGTTTATCTTAGTTACACATTTTTCGATCACATACTGGTTCCTGTGCAGTTTAAAGATATACCCTGATTTACTTATCTTCAAGATTTACATTAAGTGATTTGGCGTTGAGTAATTAGAGTCAAGATTCGAATTAATCAGCTTTTGGAGATAAGGTAGCTCATTGTTGATTGATGAGTTTATTCCAGTTACGAATTTTTCGACCCTAGACCGCTTCCTATCTGAGTGATAGGCCCAAGCGATCTGTTTTTATTTGTAAACATAGAGATTTATTTCTGCGTTTTATTCATATCCAACAGGGGGTAATTTTGTTCAAGATATCACCTGTAGGATGACTGTCGGCTAAAACTAATGAGTTTGTTCTGTCCATGGGACATGGCTATTACCTACCGGACTCCAACCCAATATTTTTAGACCATTTTCATTTATTTTTAGTTTGCACCACATTGTCTGTCATATATGGCTTTTTCAATTTTGCCTCATTTTTTTTAGTTATGGATCTTTGCCTTTTCTGTTATATTGATTTCTTTTATATCTACTTCTTCATTTGAGAGACATTTTTACAGTAAGCTTCACCATGTCTAAGACCTGGGGAACACTCGTTAAGAGGCAGTTAATACGGATAGGAAAGGGAGAAAATTGTTAACACTTGACACAAGTTAAGATTGTAGTGATCGGAGATACATGTTCTTTCGATTTGGTTCTACAGAGTAGCTGTTCATGTGAAGAAACTGATTCAGTAGAACTGACGTAGCAATGATGAAATACAGAAAGAATATGGGTGTTTGCTGCAATGTAAGTGGTATGGTGGGTCTCTAAGTTAAGTCTGGCGGACCCAAGAAATTTGATTCTTCTGAGCACTTCCCGTAAAAGTACGGGTAGAGTAGAGAAAAGGCTTGCCGCATCTTATGTTGGAGGGTGGAAAATAATTCGTCACCCACAACTACTCGGAGACGCTTTTGAACTCTATCGAGGCTGGAAAGTACGATCTGTGAAACTCACCATTTATTTTACATGAAGTCTTTCTCTCGATATTGGCCAGCATGTTTGGGCTGAAAATAAGGTCTTATTTCACTTCCTCTTTTCACAATCTCTCCATATCTGATCTGAGGATTTTCAAGTATACTGAAAGAAGTTTGTAGTTAGTGACCAGGTGATTCATTGTTAACGAAAAAGTTACTTCCACTGACAGATTTTTTCACCCCAGGCTCGTTCCTTTCTGACGGTCCCGACCCAAGCTGACGCTGGCAACAACCAATCTGGCATGAAGTTTTGCTTCTAAATATTTTGACTTTTTGCATTTTATCGTTAACTGCCAAGGTGAAATATTTTTAATATACAACGTCGAGGACGACTATCGAAGAAAATGAAAGATATCGAATTTCCATTGAGACACAGCTATTCCACGCCGAATGCTAACCTCGTATACCTAGGCCAAGGAGAGTTCTTCTTCTTCTTCTTCTTCTTCTTCTCATTCTTCTTCTTCTTCTTCTTCTTCTTCTTCTCATTCTTCTTCTCATTCTTCTTTTTATCTTCTTCTTATTATTATTATTATTCTTTTTCTTCTTTTTCTTCTCAATATTCTTTTTCTTCTTTTTCTTCTTTTTCTTCTTCTTCTTCTCATTCTTCTTCTTCTTTTTATCTTCTTCTTATTATTATTTTTCTTCTTCTTTTTCTTCTTCTACTTCTTCTTATTATTATTATTCCTCTTATTCTTATTCTTCTTCCTCTTCTTCTTATTCTTGTTTTCTTATTATTATTCTCATTCTTCTTTTTATGTTTCTTATTATTATTTTTCTTCTTCTTATTATTATTTACTTCTTATTCTTATTATTTTCTTATTATTATTATTATTATTATTATTATTATTATTATTATTATTATTATTATTCCTCTTCTTATTCTTCTTCCTCTTCTTAATCTTCTTTTTCTTCTTCTTCTTCTTATTATTTTTCTTCTTATTATTATTTACTTCTTATTCTTATTATTTTCTTCTTATTATTATTATCATTATTCCTCTTCTTATTCTTCTTCCTCTTCTTAATCTTCTTTTTCTTCTTCTTCTTATTATTATTTTTCTTCTTATTATTATTATTTACTTCTTATTCTTATTATTTTCTTCTTATTATTATTATTATTCCTCTTCTTCTTCTTCTTCTTCTTCTTCCTCTCCTTCTTCTTCTTCTTCTTCTTCCTCTCCTTCTTCTTCTTCCTCTCCTTCTTCTTCTTTCTCTCCTCCTTCTTCTTCTTCTTCTTCCTCTCCTTCTTCTTCTTCTTCTTCCTCTCCTTCTTCTTCTTATTATTATTATTTTTCACTTTGATTTTAGTTTTATACACATCGCTTTCCGGGTCCCAACCAAAGAAAGGTTAGACATGGTTTAATGATATTTTCCACTTATCATTCTGTTAAAAAAAAAAAAAAAAAATTAAAAAATTTAAGATCACACAGATTTTATATAGATAAAGATCTTCGTAATATGTGAGAAGTTCTTTGAGTATTTTTTTTTTATTTCTTTAAGAGATGAGCTACCATAAATCTCTTCAAAGTATTAATAGGAACTTTTTCCAATCAATCCGATGGTTCCAACTGCAACTGGGATTATTGATGTCCTCGTGTGCCACTTTTGAGATTTCCATTTCAAGATACTTGGACTTTGATAGTCTTTTGAAGATCTTCGAAGATGCATAAGAATATTCACGGACTGCCATGTCAAGAAAGCACGTTCTATTCTTGTGATTTTGATCACGATCTCTGAGTAATTAGATTTAATTGTTCTGTCAGTTGGTATTGTAAAATTCCATAAAAAAAAATCTTACAGGTCCTATCTCTTTAACTGGGTTTGGGTGATGTTCATATATTTTTCTTGATTTATTCCTTCCCGTAAAAATTGCAGATTTTCCTGTGCAGGTATTTACCCATTCTATCATGCCGTTTTGTTTATTCAGTAGGTGTTATCACTGTGCAACCCGATACAAGATAGTCAATTCTATCTGGATACTGATAAAAAAAAAATCTGCATTTAGGGTCAAGATATATTTTCTGCTTGCTTGTTAATTTATAATCAGTAGGTATTGATCATGTGCAGCAAGAATAAAAACTTAGGATTAAGCTTTTAACGCTGCCTTGCGTACTCAATGGTTGGTACGGGATTTGTCGACATCAAATTGTTTGGTACCTTCTTATTTATGTTCATTGCCGCTGCTGTATTTATATTACGGTTTATTTGAATTTCTGCACTCACTTGAAATTCCATTTTGAATTTGTTGCCTTTTTTTATTACTGAATAAAGTGACTTATATATTTCATGTTCTTTGACAGAGATCTTCATCCAGTCTTTTGAGGTTTCAAATTAACATGGAAGACCGATTGTTGTGATTTCTTTAAAGAATTCTAGTCGAAATAATCCTTTGCGTCCCTCGGCTCCGGACACATACAGACGATCAGGATCTGTCTTAGGAAGATGCATGCTCTGGAAAGTGAGAAGGTTTCGTGTTTTGATGCCCATTCGGATTCAGGTTTTAACGCTGCCCTGGGTAATCACTGGTAGGTACGCGGATTGTCTACATCAAATTGTTTGGTACCGCCAGAAAAGTGACAATGTAGAGGCTTATTTTGCCATCGTTTCGGCATTCGGGTTCAGCCTTTTGATATCCATTGGGATTCAGCTTTTGACGCTTTTTAATATCCATTCGCTTAATGTCAGCTATGGTGTAATTAATGATGTTGAAATCGTATTGCATCACAGGGAGAGCGAAAGTGTTTATGGCTAATAATCTATTTCGTGAATTCTACAAGATATCTCGCACTAGACGCACACTGTAGTAATATTTTCTTGTTTTCTTCTTCCTTTGTGTATGCTGTATTAGGTTGGTGCAAAAATAATGTCGTTTTCTCACATATGTGAGAAAACGACATTATTTTTGCACCAACCTAATAGCTGTATGCCTGCGCTACGTAGCAACTGATGTGCACGGTTATCATTATTATTTTTGTTGTGTTCTTGTAATTGAAAATTAGCCGTTTCCTTATCCGGGAATGTGTCGTATTCAAAGTTATTCTTTGGGCATCTCAAACGTTACAATGGATGGCTCATTTAAATTCCTTTCATTATTTAATTTACTAGAATGCTAACGTTATCAATTGCTTCAGCTCCAAAATCTTTTTATTCTTTCCTCTATTTGCATAATAAAACAACTTTAATTCGTAACACTTTTCTGTAAGATATTCTAGAGTATTTATCGATTTCAAAATGTGGCAGAATTAATCAAACATTTCTGTAAAGACATGAATAAAATGAAATTACAATTAGAAAACGAGGCAAATTTTCGAACATATTTTCACTTTAAAGAATAACGACTTCCTCGACAATATTTCAGTCAGTCTTTAATTTGCAACTAATTCCTTTGTCGCAGCTATTTAATTAAATATACAGTCCCGATGTCGCCAGTACACAGTCATGTATTTATGCTGATGACACAACTGTTTACTGCCATCATAATAGTTAGTCCTATAGGTCCGACAAACTGAAACTTAAAGATGCTCTCGAAAATGTTACCTGAATTATAAAATTTAACGCCTCCAACACGAAACTGCTATCAAGTTATCACCATATAGAAATATTTTCTCTTCTGTCAATATGGCTGATTCTATCTTATCGGATAGCAACACATTGCACCTTGTTGGTTCCTCATTTTCCTCAGACAGGAACTTGAGTGATTATATTTTTTGTAATGTCAACGAACAGACGTTGCCACTTTTGAAATGCCAGCGAATACTTTTTGTCACTTTCGTAATTCTCATCGTAGTAGAGATTTTGAAATCGCAGACACAACTTATAGTAACGTCGTTGATCGATACTGGTGTCAGAGGCCTTCGAATAATCTCGCGCTCATAGTACTTGTTCGATAATTTTCGCTCGACAAGTAATATAGTGAATAGTATAGAGAATAGCTATCCGTATATTATACAGGATAGAATAGAAATGGCGATCCATAGTAATAGAGGAAGATTAGAAATGGCGACCGTAGTAATAGAGGATAGAATAGAAATAGCGATCCGTAGTAATAGAGGATAGAATAGAAATAGCGATCTGTAGTAATAAAGGAAAGAAAAGAAATAGCAGTTCGTAGTAATAGAGGATAGAAAAGAAATAGCGACACATAGTAATAAAGGAAGTTTTAAAATAGCGATCTCTCTTTGTTGATGGGCTTAAATGTAATTAGCCTTTAATGTTATATTTTTTGGTTGAATATATTCCTAATCTGTAAAATTATATATGCATTTATAACCTGCGATTTTGCATTTTGTTATGAATTTCATTTTTTTTATGTTGATCGATGAATATGTCGGTTTTTAATCCACTAATGTATTAATTATTGATAACAGATGAGTGAAAATAATGACAGAACTTTTTTTTTAAATCTGCAATTTAATTGCAAGGGGCGAAAATTGTTTTTCGGTTTAACATTATCTCTCTCTCATATATAAGTGTAGAGGTTTTAAAATATGTTGTCAATTGTAAACCAATTCATATTTTAGTGCTGTGTTAGGTTAACACTGTTTATCATTTGATAGTTGTTGATTCAATATATATTAAGTCCTACGAACCATCTCTTTGTTGATGGGCTTAAAGGTAATTAGCTTTAATGTTATATTTTTTGGTTGCGTATATTGCTAATCTATACGATTATATACGAATTTATGGCTTGAGAGTTTTCATCTTGTTATGAACTTTTTTTTTAATGTTGATCTATGAATATGTTTCCTTTTAATCCACTAATGTATTAATTATAATACGTGTGAAAATAATGAGAGAACGCTATTTTTTGAAATCTATAATCTAATTGAAAGAAACATAAATAGATTTTCGGTTGAACGATCTATCTATCTATCTATCTATCTATCTATATATATATATATATATATATATATATATATATATATATATATATATATATCTTGCTCCATATCTGGCCACGTTTGTAAATCAATAGCGGGTCTTAAATGCCACTTAAGATTATCGCACAAAATTTCATAACTGAATCAATAAGCTGTCAGATCCTCATACGTTGAATCCGACGGGAGAGTCCACTATAAATATATATATATATATATATATATATATATATATATATATATTCATGAATTATTCATACATAAAACAAATACAAAGGTTAAAACAAGAACACAATCTATTTCATACCTGAGGATGTCTGTAGGAACAGACGAAAGCTGGTAAAAATAAAAAGACCTATTGCATCTGAAATTTATATAACAGTTTTTTTTTTCATTCATAAACAGGATTGGGGTTTTTGTATATTATTTGAATTGTTCGCTAAGATAGATTTCTCGCCATTTAAATCATTAACCTTTGTATTTGTTTTATGTATGAATAATTGATGAATTTGTAAATTAATTACACCTTTATTGAAATATATATATATATATATATATATATATATATATATATATATATATATATATATATATATATATATAATTGTGTACAGGGTTTTAATTATGGCGTGAATTATAAGCCAATTCATATAATATAAATTAATAAATAATAAGTAACGTGTAGCAAATAATGTCTATCGTATTTCTAGTGTTTCGTCCATTACTTACTTATTTAGTTCCCTAATTTATACAACCGTTAGAACATGCTAAACCGTCATAAATTACGGACTATTTCGTCTTAACCGCGTGGAAACAGAACTGACACTTCGGAGACGGTACTTGGTTTCACCGAGAAAATAAATTAAAGAAAGAAAAAAAGGGAAGATAGAAGTGTTTAATTTGTCAATGTCAAATCACCGATTCATACCCGCTTAATTATAAATAAATGCATTAAGAAAAACGTTTACAAGACAGATTTTCAGTTAGTAGAATATAATTATTGCATAGTTTTGATTGGGTGGAATATTTTTGCGCTTCATAAAAACAAGATAGAAAGCGGCAACTTTGTAAAGGAGTGGAGGAAAGGATTTGGAACTCGAGCTAATGTAATTAACATTTACATTGCACTAATGCCTTTGGGAAGAGAATGAGTGCCTCTCTACCAAGTTCTCCGTTCAAAGCTTATTCCATGCGGCTATTGCTATATAACGCAATGTTGATTATCACATTTTGCCTGGAAGGGACATGTGTAACGTCAAGCAATTCTCCATTGAGCTAGGAAATGCCAGGAACGAGGTAATATATTTGGGCCTACAATGAACGAATCTATGGTGTTTTTAAGCGTAGCTCAGATGTCGTACATGACAGAAAGTATGGACAACTTAGTAAGGATCGAACTCACTTTCAAGTCGTAATTAATATAACAAGAAAAGATTTCATGGCTTCGAAGTATCTAATGGTGATTTTCTAAGCGTAGTTGCGATGTGGCACAAGGCCGAAAATTTGGAACATTCAGTGAGGATTGAAACAAGTACTCATTCATAACTGTTCAAGTGAGGCAATTTTGTTAGCCACATCGAAGATCCGCGGCGGTAATTTTCTTAGTGTTGCTTGCATGTGGCACAAGGCCGAAGTGAGCATCAAACTCCCCATTCAGGCGTAATTGATCTGGCAAAACTAGTTTTTTTAGCATCACACTACGTCGAAGTGACTAAAGGATTTGCTAAGCTTAGCCTAGACGTGTCACAAGTTAGAAAGCGTGGAGCACTCGTTGATAATCGAACTCAGATTATCTCGCGGTATACCAACCTTTACAAGCCGTCGAAGTACTCCGTGGAACTAAGCTTTGTGGTAATTCTAACTATGATTATGCATTATTTAATGTGTACAAAGATGTAATTATTAAATAATCTACAGACGGTCCTCGATTCTACGCCGGACCGGACGAACGTCGTTTCGTGGTTACGTCGCCATCTACTGTATTATAAGAGGTCTTCACGCGACGGTATATAAGGAAGATGTCGTAGTTTTTTCACGGACTGTACGCCATAATGGATTGTGATACATACGCTATCTCTCGTTTATGTTGTTATTTGTTGGAACTTTGTGCCTTTCATTATGTCTCCCAAGCGTAAGGCAGATGAGTGGGTTCTTATTAAGTTCCGGACAACGCCGAAAATCAGTTTACGTCGCGGCAGAGAAAAGGATATCCGGTGGGCGTCAGTCTGGGACATTTTTGCATTGAAAATAGTAATATTTCTTCATGTGTAAAAATTATTTTGATAGTTGTATATATATATATATATATATATATATATATATATATATATATATATATAAAGAAAGAACAGTAAGATATATAATCCGGTGTTCTTATAGATATTTTTATTTTTACAAAATAGTGCTTAATGTAAATTTACAGAGCATTGATATTATAAATTGATTTATTTAAAATGTTTTTTTCGCTACACAGTTCTAACCATGTTTCAAAAATGGAAGCTAAAAGCTACGAATTTAATTTTGTAATCAAATTAAAGACATTAGTCCCATTTCATCCTCAAGCGGATTTTGGAGTAATTTTTAAAATTACTGGGTTTTAAAGACACAGCTAAAATCACAATTCACGTTTCCAATGTTACAGATAAGTCTACTTCAACTGGACAAGGGGTGTCTGCGTGTTCATTATGTCTGTATTATTGTATCCGTTATTAGTTACATTTTGGTAAGGGGTAGAGATGTATTTTTCCATGAAATCTGACATCCGTTGAATGCATGTCGTCTGGATTTTTTAAAAATTTATTGTTAACGGCGAAAGAATTCTTTCGGCATTTTTTTCTATTTGTAAATTTAAAGATTTTTGGGGGTGTCTAGGTTAGAATACGTTTTACTTAACTACGATTTGAAATATTTTAATTTTTAATTTTTATTATACTATATTTTAAGAACAATTAAATGTATTAGAATCTCTTATAGTATGTAGAATTATTTTTGCATCAAGTATAAGTATGTATATTAGGTTACAATTTTTTTTCTTTTGTATTTAAATATTATTTAAGTAAAATTTATGACAATGACGGCAAAAATAGTTATTTAATTTAAACTGATGTAGTAAACTTTTATTTTTTATATAAACCTAGTAAAATATTGTTTCTC
>OZ010595.1:60920547-60938047 GCA_963932145.1 Acanthosepion lycidas
ATATCGATTCAGTGAACGCGCAGAATGCAAGAATATTTACGGAAAAAATATTTAAAAAACTGAAATGAGAAAAACATATCAATCTTCCCAGCATCGTTATTTTTATGGTACAGGCATATTCGAATGTATATTTATAAATATCTGTTCGTTTTTGTTTTTTTTATTATTATTTTCAGTAAGAAGGCGCATCAATCAATCTGAAGCCTTATTTAAAAGAAAAAACAAACAAAAAAACCCTTTTACGAAATATATATTTTTTACTTAATCTCCTTCCTGTTAAAATCATTCATGTATATCAACAATTACAGAGCCTTGTTTACGATATGAAAAATAAAGGCGAGTTGTTTAAAATCAATAATATGTTATAGGCAAAACTTTCTCTGTTTAACGAGTAATTTTTTGGACTGACTGAATAGCAAATTGATGACGATACACAACGCTCTTCACCCCAGGGATGACAGCAAGAAATTAATTGCAAAACGAAAAGAAGGATGAAAGAAGAGAGCTCATTGCGGTGGATATTCCAAATGGTAGGAAGAGGCTTTGCGAAATATGTGTCAATGAAGTGAATAAATGTGATAAAGCCTTTCACTTACTTCTACTACAATTGAGAATATACAACATACTGGAATTGGGAATACGAAGCAAAAAATGAATGAGGAAATGCACTCGAAGTTGAGTTAAAATGTTACAGCTATTTGCAGTGCGTTCAAGTCGCAGATGAATGTGGCGCAAGGCCAGTTTAAAGTGGCTTTAACAGCAATAAAGAGGGAAAATAGTCTCCGAGGCACTTCCACAGATTTCAAAAGGTAAGTGAATCTCTGGCAGATCAAAACATGACGGATATATTTCCTCAGAGAACACGTGAGAAAAGTGAGAACTTATGGCTCTCCATAACTTCTTATCTCCTGTAGCTGTTAGCAAACTTTTTATATTTGACCATTAAAACATCGGCATCAATTCGCATGATTGATTTACAACAACGCAGTGTTTAGAAGTTAATGGCTTCTGTATTTATTAAGAAAGTCCCTTGGTTGCCCATATTAAGGCTATTAAACCATTGTATTTTTACTTTAATATTATCAAATTAGAGTTTCAGTCTGACCAAACTGAGACAGACTTAAAAGTGAGTACGAAGCAAATGCGTTTCTATGCTTGAAAATTGCGCCCATTGACATGAATCTACGCCAGATAAATGTTGTCAGAGCCTAAATATTTGATATGAGAACAGTTATCAATCAGTAATGCGTTTTTGCAGTAACGATAGCGGTTTATGAGACAAGTCACCCAGTCCGACAAAATGGGACAGAAGGAGCCTCGTTTTAAAAATTGGAAATATAGTGTAATGTAGCTGAAGATTGATCTATCAAAAAGTGTACTTTTGCTGCCGTATCTAGTGCATATTCAGTAGAAATAAATCGGCCGACTCGCCAGTGTGTTAGCTTTACCGTTGGCAAGTTGTTTCCTAGTGGAGAGGGCCCCACCGATATAAATAAAAAAGAAATAAGCAAACAAATTATTTTACTTACTGCAAACTATCAATTACTCAAGTCCATCATAAAAGGACATGTTCAAAGCTAATGATCGTAAAGACAAGATGAAGAAATTTGCTGTCTGAGGAGAATTTGAAATCATACATGTTGCTATCTATTGAAAAGGAAGTGTTAGATGAATTGGATGTAAAAGTAATTATTGGCAGATTCGTCAAATATCCGTTGAACACAAATGATCACTCTTAACATAATGGACTGCACGTAATACTATATTGTGCTTTTGAATAATCGTTTAATGTGTGTATTGTTCAGTAAACTATTTAAAAATAACAACCAATTAATTGGAATTTTCAATTCAAAGACCTATTATAACTCTCTGTATTTACATTTAGTATCTTGCGAGAATAAAACGTACCGGACATGTACACTGTAATTACTAAAAAATATACATTTTATACACAAAATAAAGAAAATACCCTTTTTTACATATATACTTTTGGAAAAATTTTGTGATGCGCTATAAAAATTATGATATCTTTGTAAATTTGAATGGGCCTCTCTTGTCTCCGATATTTTTAGACCCATTTCGCCATTACCTTTTGGTTAGCTTGCTGGTTAGTTTTCCCTGTCAAAAACAGATATTCATTAAACGTTTGTACATAGTCTGTTCGACATTCATATTTACACGAATATGGGAAATAAAAGTAAACAATAGGTTTCTACAATCCAAATCTTGCAATAAATATCTACGATAAAAAAATGAATTGTAAAAATATAATTTTCAAATTCCTGAAGATCATATAATAAAAGCAAGCAACTATTAGCTAAATAAGGTCTTTATACTGGAAATTGTTTTTAATGTAATTAATAATTCCATTAGCTTGGTGAATAATTCAACTTATTTTTGCCTTGCCCTATGTTCAAATAAAAGCCAATGTTACCGCTTAAGAAGCGGACAATATTTCCAGGAACATGCGCACCAAAAGGGGTAAAAAACGTTAGATTTAATTTTGAATGGGTATATTTTGCGTTTATCTTCACGTTCATTCTCTACCTCTATTAATGATATTTTCAGATTTGTCAGTTTAAAATTGAAAGATAAAGCATTTTTAGTTTCCTTAATTTAATATTATTTTAACAGAATGAAACACGATGAAACATTCTATGTCTAAGGGATTTGTGTTTCCTTTGGACGTGGTAGACACAATTATTGCTACTTTTCTCATCTAAAATCAGGCATGCAAGGCTAACATTGTTTTGGACATTTTCTCCCAGCGATATTTACATGAATATACTGCAAGAAAGGAGATAAGTACATTTTTGTAACCATTTCACCCCGAAGAAGTGCATTGAAACCACTTCGACCTAAGAAGCTACTCAGTGTTAGTGAGTATGCGAAAAAAATACTTGTAAGGAAAGAGAACAATACAAGAACAATAATTAAAAAGATAGAAGATAACGATTAAGGTTCCATTTAAATTATTAAAGGTCAGAGGTGACTGGGAAACAAGAATCCGGAAGAGATTCCACAGGCAAGAATTGCTATAGAAGAAACTATGATAGTGACATCTTGCTATTTTCCAACTGTAAAATAATGAGAAACTTTCACTAATCTAGTATAGCTCTTAAATTCATGAATTCTAGAAACCATAAAGTAGAGATCCCTGGAACAATTAGCATGAAAGTATTTATAGAAAAAGCACAGGGAAACAATGAATTGTAATAAATAATATCCTTGGGTTATTGAATTACTTATTTTGTCATTTACAATCGAAACATGAATAAAGTATGCTTGTTTATGCCGGGAAAAATCAAATCTTCAATTGATATTTCCAAATCTCCAACGAAACATTAATTGATAATTCCCTCCTATTAAGGTTTAATGTTGTCTCCGATGTTAATAATGGCGCGTTGACAATATGTGTATGCGTTGAGTGTACAAATGCCTATATTTTGAACTTAAAGAAGATATCCATTAGAGAAAGGTTTAAAAACCTATCCTATTTAATCAGAGTTGTATATTTGAAAGCATGGTATTACTAAATTAGCAAAAAGATCTGATCATATTACAGTCAAAATTGCTAGCGTACTGGGTATGACGATAAACTACGTCCAACAGCAAGGCCTCCGATCATGGGGTTTTGAGAAGCGAGAAACCACCTCTCAATTACTGGTGTTCCCAGTAGACCCCAACCCAGGTTGGTAGTACCTGTTAGGGTCCCAGCTATGAGCAAATAGTTAACCTCCAAACTGAGTTCAAAACACTTTGAAAGTGTAAAAATAGGTTTTATTACCAGAAATATTTCTTAAAATAGTTATTACTAGCAATAAATTATTTCCAGCAATAGATTTTGAAAAAAAATATTACCAGTAATACATTTTTGAAAAAAAAAAAATATTACCAGCAATATATTTTTCAAAAAAGATATTACCAAAAATATATTTTTGAAGGACAGAAATATTACCAGTAATATATATTTTTTTTAAAAAAATATTACCATCAATACATTTATGGGAAAAATTTACCAGCTGTACATTTTCTTAAAAAAATATTACCATCAATACTTTTATGGGAAAAAATTTACCAGCTGTACATTTTCTTAAAAAAATATTACCATCAATACTTTTATGGGAAAAAATTTACCAGCTGTACATTTTCTTAAAAAAATATTACCATCAATACATTTATGGGAAAAATTTACCAGCTGTACATTTTCTTAAAAAAATATTACCATCAATACATTTATGGGAAAAATTTACCAGCTGTACATTTTCTTAAAAAAATATTACCATCAATACATTTATGGGAAAAATTTACCAGCTGTACATTTTCTTAAAAAAATATTACCATCAATACTTTTATGGGAAAAAATTTACCAGCTGTACATTTTCTTAAAAAAATATTACCATCAATACATTTATGGGAAAAATTTACCAGCTGTACATTTTCTAAAATAATGTTACCAGTAATACATTTTTGAAGAAAAAAAATATTGCTAGAAATATTTTTTTGAAGGAGAAATATATTACCAGTAATATATAAAAAAAAAAAAATTACCAGCAATATATTTATGGAAAAAATATTACCAGTTATACATTTTTTATAAAAATATTACCAGCGATACATTTTTGAAGAAAAAGTATTAACAGAAATATATTTTTGAAAGAAAAAATATTACCAGCAATATATTCTTGAAAAAAAATATTACCAGCAATAAAAATTTTGTCGGCATTAAATAACCCATTGAGGTTGATATACCGTAAAACTAAGCAAAAAAAAAAAAAAAAATGGCCAGATATCGTATTTTTTATACTGATATATTACTTTTATTGCAATTCTCGCTTGTGGAATTCTCTCTCGGCTCCATGCTTTCCAGCCAAGTTTAATCTTCGATAATGTAAAATGTAAATGCAGTGTCAATCATTAACTGTTGTTTTACTGATTATTACTCTGTAAGTCCCGCTCTTTAGTAATATTTTACTTTTTCTTTCAAACTCAGTAAACCCTTGGAACTTTGTTGCATGCATGGGGTGAAATCATAAAACATCCATATTATTAAAAGTGGTAGAATTATAGAGGTGTTTATTTAGTTTTTTTTAATTCGAACAACTTCTCTCGTTTTTATTTAATTGTTTATTTCGGTAATGCTTTTCTTAATCCATTCTAAGGATTCTGCAGTCCCCGTGACTGTCTGAATATAGTTATTTACATTTATTTTTAACTCAACAAAAATAAGTTCAATTGTTCGTAAATTTCATTATTAACAGAAGTACAGATTGTTTACATTAGATTCAAACCAGCCTACGATGCAAACGGATATGACAAAATTATTAATACATCATCACTGTGACCCAAATTATAAAGGATATAGAAATGACCAGAAAGGTGGACGATAGAGAGACACCGCCAGTGGCAAAGAGAATGCTTGTGCGAAATAGCTAAAGAAAGAGACAAAAAAATATGTCATCCTAAGTAAAGAAACTAATATTTGAACAAAGTGAAGCCTTTGTAAGGCTATGTTCGCGGAAAAAGAATATTTTCTTAAATAAAACGTGAAAAAGATAAGACAAAGAGCTAAAAAGAGAATAAATGTTTCTTTTTTTTTGTGATGCTGGTGGTGGTGAATTGTAATTTGACTCTTAGGTTGTCTCCTCCCTGATCGATAAAAATTGAGACAATGCAATTTCCGCATTGTAAATTATCTTTGAATTGAATTACATTAAAAAAAATGTCGCGCACGATATAAGATGAAAACAATCAAACACTCAATGGAGACAGAACAATCAGAATTTACACGAAAGATGAAAAAACGGAAAAAAAGACAATTAGCTAAAATTGAATAAAATCTATAAATACGTAAGAAAAAAAAAAATCATAAAACCAGTAAATTTTAGCAAAGACGATAAACAAAAAATAAAAAGCAGAAACGTTGAAGCATCAAATTGAAAAAGTAACGGTAGCTCATAAGATATAGTCGTTGATAATATGTAGACTATTCACATTTATTTCATACAGCACGTATAAATATCGTAACTTCTATGATTTATCTTTAACTTTCTGCTTAATCCGGTCGGAAATGGGCAAGTGGTCGGAGATGGGAAACTGGACGGAAATGGGCAAGTGGTCGGAAATGGGGAAACTGGTCGGAAATGGGAAAGTGGTTGGAAATGGGAAACTGGTCGGAAATGGGCAAGTGGTCGGAAATGGGAAACTGGTCGGAAATGGGAAACTAGTCGGAAATGGGCAAGTGGTCGGAAATGGGAAACTGGTCGGAAATGGGAAACTGGTCGGAAATGGGAAACTGGTCGGAAATAGGCAAGTGGTCGGAGATGGGCAAGTGGTCGGAAATGGACAAGTGTTCGAGCGGTTAGAATGTTCACATTCCAAACATAAGACCCAGCTTCCTCATGGTCGCATTGTCAAGAATGCAATTACTTGACGTATTTCGGCCTGAGGAGGCGATACCAGCATGCGACACCTTTAGGAAAATGTCTCAAAAACATACCACGGCCTGCCACAAGCCTTGTGTTATAAACTGGGGAGACAAAGTATTTGGAATCTGTCGATGTATGAGCTAGCACGAAGTCACAAGACATCATGGACGAGGGGTGTGAGCGTTCTTCAGACTGTTGATCACGCCAGATAATGCATTATCTCCCAGAAACTGTAACTAAGATCCGCTCGGAATAGTTGCAACAGCTGGGCTGTGAGGGTGTTGAACAAATATAAGTTTTACTTGAACAGGTTGGAAAAAAGGGATTATGTAGCCACCATAATAGACAGTCATATTCAGATACGAGATGCAGTCAGGCGTGTGTTGTAAAATATATGCTGTGACCTAGGGAACGTTACTGAATAGAATAATCAGACGATGGTTGGTAATGGACGATAATACTTAGGACAAGAACAACATATAAGTTTCACCAGCGCCGCGTAGAAGAAGTAGTCAACTGCTAGAAGTGAGTCGAGTTAATTTCACAATGAATCACCAATTGCAGAATATCTACTAAACGGCGCACGCGGTCAGATGTGACACAAGGCCGAATATAATATGAGGTATCTGAGCCCGTAGGCACGGACAACAATTCCCCATATACCGCGTATAAAACGGGGTCGGGTCGTTGTTTCCCGAGACAAAATTCTGCCCTTTGACATAGCCACGTCTGAGGATCCTTTCTGCCCGGTGACAGAGTTTGACCAGCACAGCTGGAGAACTGCAGGATATCTACCAACCGTCTCACGTGGTCAGAGGTGGTATAAACCGGAATTTAATGCGGGGTATCCGAGCGGTTAGGCTCGACCAGAAATTCCCTGTAGACCCCGTATAAAACGGAGTCGGGTTACTGTTTCCCGAGACGAGACTCTGTCCTGACCGGAGGCAAAAAGTTTGATCAGCACAGCTGGAAACGAATCTCCAACTGCGGGATGTCTACCAACCGTCTCACGCGGTCAAATGTGGCACAAAGCCGAATTTAATGCGGGGTATCCGAGCCCGTAACCTCGGCCAAAAATAACCAGTAGACCCCGTATAAAACGGGGTCAAATCGCTGTTTCCCGAGATGAGACTCTGCCCTTTGACATAGCCTCGCCTGGGTATCATCTCTGCTCGGAGACGGAGAGCTTGACCAGCACAGCTGGAGACGAATCTTCAACTCTAGACCAACATATATTATTTACTACTGTATTTATACATACCTATTATCGTCCGTATGTATTCTACAGCAATATTAAAGATGCAGAATAAATTTTCTGTATCACATCTTACTGAATGTCTGCTTGACAGGGAATAACAAACAACAATGTATATCTCAGTATGTAATAAATCTGTGGTCAATTGTTTTTGAGGAAATAGTCACTAAAATGAAGCTTAGTATCATCAGTGAGCGCCTGAAAAATTGTGCCCAAATCAACTTTGTCTCTGTAAATAATTAAATATAAAAGGCGAATCATCTGTTATCAATTTTTATCGAAAAATATTCTGTAACTTCAGGAGCGATGTTTTGCCCCTTTTTTTAAAAAAGAAAATTGCCGGTATATTTAAACGAGTAAATATTTTTAGATTTTAAGAATCTTAGAATTAGATTTTAAGAGATAATAATGTTTTTACCGATACATTTGTTACCAATTAAACCATAGCTAGTGGCAGTAACAGGTGGATTCATGTGTTTCACATGGTTATTTGCACGGAAGTGAATAATAGAACCAAACTTTCACATGTACGTTTAGAGCACCAGCACTTCATATTCCAAGGCGGTCATCCATGTAGGTACTAACCGAGCTTGACCTTTTTTAATTTCCGTGATCAGACGAAAAACTGTCTTTCATCGTGATATGACAGTAAGCCTCCGGTCTCCGAGAAGAGGCTTTATTTAATAAGTGCACAAGTGTATATGTACTTAAGTAAATACGTCAGGAATTAATGCATTCTGATGATAATATTAGGTTGGTGCAAAAATAATGACGTAATAATGTCGTTTTTTGACGTTTAACGTCAAAAAACGACATTATTACGTCATTATTTTTGCACCAACCTAATATACGCATGCTAATCTACAAAAAATATTACTCCTAACATTTTTCACATTTAAAACGAGTAAATTAGTCAAATTAAGTATTGCCCATAATGTATATAGCCTCTAAAACAATCTTTTTTAGGAGTTTTAAGTTAGTCATTACTCTTCATCACGCTACAACGACCTAAATTATCGATGACATATTTACGCATTCTTCACATTTTTTATTTTTATTTTGGAACACTGAAAATATAATTCACGATATAGATATCAGTTTTGCAATGTAATAAAAACGTTCGGAAAGTACCCAGCTACAATATATATATATATATATATATATATATATATATATATATATATATAGTGTGACCCGGATATAAGAGAAACCCGGATTTAAGATAGATTTTCTCTGGTCCCAAATTAGAGTCATACTTACCTAAACAAAAGAGACAAAACCCGGATATAAGAGAAACTCGGATATAAGAGACTTTGTCTCCGGTCCCGACAACTCTCTTATATCCGGGTTACACTATATATATATATATATATATATATATATATATATATATATATATATATATATATATATAGGTAAAAACCGTGAGTAAATAATCCAAGTAAATCCTATGAATATAACATACTAAAATTAGCCACAAAGAGACCTCAATGTATTTATTAGAGTGCATATATAAATAAATACCACATAATAGAAATCCAAAGATACTCCGTAAGAATTTCTCCCCGCAAGAATTAACTTTACCAGTTTTGTCAACACGAGGGGGGTTGGAGATAAAATAAAAAGGTAGCTTAAAGATTTTGAACTTTAAAGAAACAGGAAGTAAGAGGAAGGGAAATATGAAAATGTAAGGAAAAATTTAAAGAGAAAGCAAGTGAAAAAAAGACAAAAATAGAAAAGGAGAACTAGGAGAAGGGGAGACAGGATAAAACAACTAGAGATGCATAAACTCGTCTAGTTAAAGTTTAACCAGTGGTAAGATGAGTTGGAATCAGAGATTAGTTAAAGTAACCTTGACCAATATTTTAAGATATTAATATCTAGTTTAAATTAAGAAAAATTACATAAGGAAATTCAACCTTTAAAACTTAAAGAAGGTTTTTATAATTTTTTTTTTAATTCTAAAGAATCGTAATTAAAAGGTAACATCTGAAATAATAATATTTATAATATAAGATAATTAAAATAAAATTAATTAATAAGTAATAAAAGATAAGCAATTAAGTAAATATAATTAATTATTATATATTAAGTATAAATTAATAGTTAATAACTGTACGCTAATAAATAAAAAATTAATTAATAAATTAACAATCATACTTACGTGAAATATAAATTAATTATTAAATATAAATTAATAAAACCTTCTAATAAATGTAAATATGAATTAAGTACTAAACATAAAATAAATTGATAAAAAACTATTAAAAACTGATTTAATATTAAATATGTGTATTAAATATTATACCTAAAATAAAATATAAAATATTATAAACTATAACTTAAATAAGTTATTAAAATAAAAAATAGAATTTTAATATATGAAAAATTATAAAAAAATAACTATGAAAAGCATATAAAAATAATAAATAAAAAATAATAAATAAAATAAAAAAAAGGAAATAAACCAATACATATAGTATGGGCAAAATTAAAAGGGAATAATAATAATAATAATAATAATAATAATAATAATAATAATAATAATAATAATAATAATAATAATAATAATAATAATAAAACTTGAAATAGCAATCTCAAAAATGTGGCATATGGGAACATCAACAATCCCTGTTGTAGCTGGAGCCATAGGACTGGTTGGAAAAGATTGCAGTAGACTAATTGAAGGGATTCCTAGAAGTCCATGCCTCAAGGAGATACAAAAAAATGTTCTGACAAGTACATCCCACACTTTCCGAAGGGGTTTATCTATGTATTTTTTTTTTTTTTTTTGTCAGTGGAAAGTGTCATGATGCCTTAGGTCCCTAGGCGGGACCTGGAAAGAAATGTGTAAACGCCAGAAATCAAAGAGAATAATAATAATAATAATAATAATAATAATAATAATAATAATAATAATGATAATAATAATGAACAGCAGTAACAGAAGAAGAACAACGACAACAGCAAACCTATGTTGGAGGAAGGTTATTTGAAAGCAATGATAATGAGCAGAAATGACACTATAAGTATTGTATATCAGTTTGTACCTACTTCTGTGACGACATTTATATAGTAACACAATCCTTTGATTTAGTAATATACGTTGATTGCCGAATTTAATAATTCTAATCTTATCTTCTAAAGTTATATCTATTACTAGAAATTTGAGCGAAACCCATGAATTTCCAGTCAATCTAAGGGTTCAGATCTTTCTCCCTCAATTTCCAAAATTTTCGGAAAGAGCAGTATGGTACTTTAAATTTAGGTCGGAAAAAGCGTGTCTATGATTACAAAGTCTTTGCTTCCATTCCCCATCGCAATGTATGGTGGTTTAATCTATTTTCTTTTGGGTAAATGATAGCTTGATAAATAACATTAGAGTCTCTGTAGTTTCTCTCGACTGGACAAAGAGCGCTATTTCTACAATTACTCCAGGCGGAATCCATAAGAGGTTTCTTGTTGACACAATTGAATTTGTTTAGAATATACTTATGTAAGTCAATTATTTCAAACATGTTTTTGTACAGGAATAAATTATTTTGGTAGTTTTTCTATTGAAGATCTTACTTAGAGGGTTATTATTTTGGAAATGTTTATTTATAAGCTTACAGTAGTGGGGATGAACCATGTATTTCTTTTTTTAATTTTGTGCTTACGACTTGTCTTAACCTCAGTAGTGTTATTTATGGGGTTTAAATAACATAGTTTATTTGCGAATCCACATTTTTGGAAAGCATTGTCGTACAATTCTTTGTTTTTATAAAAAAAATATTATCAGTTAAAAGCTTACTAATTCGGAAGCCGACAGTAATTGGCATCAGCTTCACCATAGTATAGCCGTGGTAAGAGTCAACATTAATGTAGTTATGAGTTTCATGTATCTTATGGTAAGGTTTAAAAGTATTAGTATTCAGGTTAAGTGCGATCTCTAGATTATCTACGATTTTGAGGTTAGAAGTAATCTCTATCATAAACACCAGTAACTTAAAAGCTCTACTAATTTTTTTATGTAATCTTACAGTAAGAGGGTCATTACTATTAGGAACATTAATGGGTCCATCGTCTCTATATAGGCCTGCTAGTTTAAGTCCAACAATTCTACTAAGATTTTCCAGAATATATAGACAAGATCGGCAAGCTGATTTCCTGGCAGTAAATATGGTATTGATTTCATCATTAGATATTACCATATGGTCTTTTGCAAAATTTATGCAATCAATTAAGAGATCTGTGGAAATAAAGAATAAAAGTCAATAATGTTGAACTTAATAAAAGTTGCTCTCTTTTTACACCTTATAATTTTGAGCCATTTGATGGTACCTGATGAATCTTTGCAAAGATTGGCACCAGTTGTAATTGATAGTTTATCAGATATTTTTTTAATTATATATTTTGAGATTATACATAACTAATATTTAGTAGGATGAATTAATCAAGATTGAGTATTATTCGAGTAGTTGGTTTTATGGTCTTTTTTTTATAATTTTTATATGTTTAAATTAGATTATTTAAGTTATATCTTATATTATATTTTACTTGAAGTTTTATATTTAATACTCATATTTAACATTAAATTATTTTCTAATAGTTGCTTTTCTCAATTTCTTTTTATGTTTATTAGTTAATATATATTTACATTCAAAGGTTTTGCATTTTCTTTAATAATTAATTTATATTTAATTTATTTATTAGCGTATAACTATTACCTATTGATTTATATTTAATATATAAAATTTTATATTAAATTTCGTTAATAAATTGTCTTTATTATTAATTAATTAATTTGATTGCAGTTAACTTATTACATTACATTATATTATATAAATATATATTATAATATTATTATTTCTGATGTTACATTTAAATTACCCTTCTATAAATTTAAAAAACAAATAATTATATAAACCTTCTCTAAATGTTAAAGACTGAATTTTCTCATGTAATTTTTCCTTATTGAAACCAGATATTAATATAACAAAATATTGGTTAAGTTTATTTTAACTTGTCACTGATTCCCAACTCACCTTGACACTATGAAACTGTATTTAAGTTTTGGCTAGACGAGTTGCAGTGTCTCTAGTTGTTTTATGCTTTCTCTCATTCCGTTATTTCACCTTCTCTGTTTTGGCTTTTTTTTTTTTTTCAATTTCTTTCTCTTTATTTTTTTTCTCTTCCAATTTCTTCTCTTAATTTGTCATGTTTCCCTCCCTCTTCTTGTTTCGTTAAAGTTTAAAAATCTTTAAGCTACCTTTTTATTTTATCTCCAAAAAACTTAGTGCTGACAAACCCTGCAAGGTTAATTCTTGCGGGGAGAAATAGTTATCCATACGGATTATCGTTGAATTTCAATTATATATATATATATATATATATATATATATATATGAAGAAAAATATACGGAAAAAACAAACAAAAATCCTTATATGCAATTATGCTGTTTTAATGTTAATATGTCATATGTCAACGTCGGACGTTTCGGTCTAATAAACCATCTTCAGGACATATACATAAAATATAATTAACATTGTCATGTTCAATTGATAATGTTAATTATATTTTATGAATATGTCCTGAAGATGGTTTATTAGAACGAAACGTCCGACGTTGACATATTAACATTAAAACAGCATAATTGCATATAAGGATTTTTGTTTGTTTTTTCCGTATATTTTTCTTCATACTGTCGGATTTATATCCATATATTTGCTTGCATATATATATATATATATATATATATATATATATATATATATATATATATATATATATATATATATATATATTTATATATATATATATATATATATATATATAATTTAAGAAACAGCAGATATTTTTTACGTGTGTGCTCAATATTAAAAATATCAAAATACTATTAAAAATAGAGCGTTAATTATATTATATGAAAAAATTACTTATCTTTTCAATATAAATATACATACATACATATATATATATATATATATATATATATATATATATATATATATATATATATATATATATTATTTATAGAAAAATTAAAACAGAAACCTGTTAAAATCGCTAGGATCATTGATTGTGTCTTCGACTTGTTCAGGAATTTGCAAATCCCTAAGTCTTTGCATATATTCTCACCACTGGAAGCTGTCCTAGCTGCGTTTCTCTGGGGTTTTCTTTTGCACAAGACTTTCTTTTCATTGCTAACGCCTTGGATTTTCACATTGCAATCCGATCCTCGTTTAGCGAAGATTTCTTATTGCGAGGGAAACTCTTGTCATACACTATACACAACAATAAACTACGGAAAACTCAAAATTGATCACTGCATTTAAGTATTAATATTTAAGCTTACCTCGTAAAAGTTCAATGATAATTCTTCTTCCGCCACTTAATTTAAAGACATTTTTATGTACCTAATTCCTTACTTCCAGTATATATATCTTTTTATATCAAAGGCAATTTTCACCGTATCTCACAATTAACTTAAATTATTTCAAAATTTATTTCCACCTTATAAAAATAGTTTATTGTCCAAAATTTCGTCCCAAAAGGTCACGGAAAAACATGGCCGTATACAATCGCAGTAATGGAAACTTGGCAATCCAAAATTTCCGGATTACGTGTCCGGATCCAGCCCGAAATTTTTAATTTGCTCACAGAGTTGGTCTTATTCCAAAATGGCATGGTATGTTGGTCCAAGACCAGTTTGCTGTAGCCATGGCTTAGTAAGTGGATCCAGTGTTTGACACAATGTGTTGTATGTTCAATACTCGCCTACTCCAGAGTTAAACAATAACTTGGAGAGCTGAGTTAAAGGGAGATAATTGAGACATCCAGAAGAGGCATGGCACATGTTACTAAAACAATCGAAATAAAGGGTTCAGTTCGAAATTTAAATTTCCTGACGAAGGCCGGAGTGTTCAACGGCAGACACGTCGTGAATATAGCAACAAATGTAAGAACAACAGTGCGAACAATAGAAATAGTGTAAATAATTACATTAGTAATGTTACTGATTGTTTCTCCCTTCTCCCCTTATAACTTATTAATGTCAAAATCTACAAGCATTCTTTCCTTATGTGAGGAAAGAAATCTTGTAGAAATTTATATTGTCTCTTTTTGAGATATATATGTATATAAAGACATTTTTTTTTATGTTCATACATTCTGTTTATAGATACAAATATTTAAGTAAATGCTCTGTTTATAATAAACAGTATTAAACAACATTTACCGGCTTGAATGTCCGAGACATTTTCACAGACAATATTCGTCCTCCGACAGGATTCGAACCTGTATCCTATACCGTCATTTAGTTTGACGTGCCTTTACCGATTTGGCTACAGAGGAGCGTTTGGTTTGCAAGGTCGAATTTACTGTATTTAAAATTCAATCTTCCATGAATCTCTCACGTACATTCATATCTGCTCATGGCGTATCAAATATAAACAAATTCATTTCATAATATATATATATATATATATATATATATATATATATATATATATATATATATATCCTTTTTGTTTCTATTTCTTTTAAAAGACGTTCTTCATCACATGTCAGCCAGTAGCATTCTCAGCATCTTTTTCTTCCTGCAAGTCTCTTCTTCATCTGTGTGACAATTGGCCAGCTTTCGGGGACGTAGATGACATCCGATATTAAATAGCAGTTACGAAAACTGTTCTTCCTTTCAGACAGATATATTATAAATCTTTTTATTTTCATAATTATTATCAGAATTTTGTGGGCATTAACAGGTTCAAAACTACGTGTCTTTTTTGTTAGAGTTCAATTATTTTTATGATATATGCATTGTTTTTCTCTTATGATCTTGTTTTGATCTGATGTAACTGGAGAAAAAGAGAATATTTGCTGTATGAAATTTGGTAAAATATGAACATCTACTGCAAAAATAGTCCTGCACACGACAAGAAATTTGTTGCAAAATCGTTTTTGAACCTGAATAACAATAATCGAAAGAAAACATGATGCAGCCAACCAAAAAATACATGCAAATTCGGAGAGTTTCGCTCAGTGTAAGACTGATGTGGAAAAGCGCGTCATTTGGTGCAAGAAAATAGTATTTCCTATCGCTGGAATTGATTTTTTCCACCAAACAAATTACCTGCTTCTCTTTACACAATTTTTTAATGGTAAATAGGCCAGGTATCTATGAAAGGATAATGATTTCATATTTTTAAATTGTATCTATATGAGTAAAATAAAATAAAAATAAATATTAATAATAAAATAATAATAATAATAATACTAATAATAATAATTGTTATAATTATTATTATTATTATTATTATTATTATTATAAATAAGTTTAAGCTGCATTGGCTGTATAAATACGAACGCTAATTAAATGTTACTCGCTGTTTACTTTTAACCCTGGTTGTGTGAGTATGAAGGTTTACCTAGCTCTCTTCCCTCCCGCTTTTTTATCATTTCAAGCCAAGGAAGGCAATTCATCCACTAAGACTAAGGGTTACTAAGTGTTAGAATATCTGAGAAAAAAATATAGTATTAAGGAGAGAGGACATCATTATGTGTCCCAAAAGTTTCAACTGACTCTAAGCGTCAATGAGCTATTTATTTACATTTGGCTTTAAAATATATTCGTTACTCACATGATCTGTCTATGGTATTCACAGCATCCTCCTTTATAAAAGTATATATAAATCTACAAAAAAAAATTATAAGTGTTTGTACAAACGTTTCTTTTATACTGATTAAATACAGTAAATGTGACACTGGCCGAAAAAACCGGAGAGATGGATCAAAGATGGCTGACACTATCTTATACCTACCTAATCAGATTCACAACCCATTTATTCGGTACATTTTACACATTCTGCATAAGAATCTATCCGGCACCATTCAATTCTACTTACGCCAAAATATCCCCCAAACACTGGGCCCCTACTGAAAACCCCCCCATGACTTAAAATTTCGATATTTACAATTGTATAAACATTCAATCATTGTTATGAAAACTTAAAAAAAGTAATGTCCAACCCAGAAAAATAAGATTTGCCGCTGTAGTATGTCTTCCGACAAAATCAAGAGGCTTTCTCTCGAAGAGAGGGGGGGATAAAATAGAAATTAATGGCATTAGAAAATTCGAGATGAAAGGCGCAGGCCAAAACAAACAGGTGAGTTTGGAATCTCGAATCTCATAGGGAGAAGCCGGGCACAGGTTGGAAGTAACATTACTCGCATTAAGTTGATACACAACAATAGTCCACCTTAAACAATGGAGGTCTCCACAGGAAACCGCCTCGTTGTGACAGGGAAACTTAAAAATCCGTGCCTAGCCTGGTTCATGGGAATCAGGCTCGCCAACGTTACCCAAACTTTGCTGAAATCTGTCAATACAAACCGCTTTCTGTCAGTTCTAATATTCATCCTGAGCTGATGCTCAAAGAATATGATCAGATACTGATCAGAGAGGGCGCACACAAGAAGAATAGTATAAGGAATACGAACAGATTTCAGTGAAAGTTGGGTAACTATGGCGAGCCAGGTTCGCGTGAACCAGGCTAGCCTTGATTTTCTTTTACAAATTCCTCTGTCTGGTTAAGATAGGCTCTTCTAAGTGTACCAAGTTAATGCAAGTAAGTATCATTCCCGGCAGGTTTCCCCGGCTTCGCATTTGATCCAAGTTGAGATTCCCAACCTCTGTAATTTGATATGGCCTACCCTTTTTATCTCAACTGGGATATTTTTTTAAAAAATTTATAATACCGGTATTTTTTTTCTCACTCCCTCTGCATTAGTGCTAGATCCTCTTGATTTTGTCGGGTCCTACTAACATCATTATTT
>OZ010595.1:60943047-60945547 GCA_963932145.1 Acanthosepion lycidas
GTACCATGGTGGCAATCTTGGAAATAAATTTGATTATATTAACTAGATAAAGGCACTATTGCCATTTCTCTACATTCGCTCGTACCACACAGCTGACATTTTAAGTTGTGGGATATATTTCTACCATTCCCTGCATATTGCAGAAATTTCAACTCTCCCTTGCTTAATGAAAGAATAAGTTCCCTTGCACTTTCTATTTTTAAAGGCTGCACTATTTCTCATATGATACCCATGCTATACACTTTATTCGTTAGCAAATCTATGCCGCTTCAAGCATTTCCTTTATCTGTCTGACAAGAGTCAGACATTAACAGACATAGAGATTAGATATGACATCGCAATTCAGCAATATTGTCTATGTTTCTAATGTAATTTTCTTATCTCGATATTCTCTTACCGTTCCTCTGTACTCTCGCTTTTCTGCACCGAATTTACCGTCTTCTGTTTCAACATAGCCATATTCTTTCATTTCTTTAAATTTACGATGTTGCTGTTTCCAGCCAGTAGCCATTACCATTACGTTTCCTACCATACATAGTTTCGTATCTTCAATTCATTGACTGCATCTATGATTGGATATTTTCATATTTCTCTCGTCGTTTAATTTTATTTGAGTGATTTTTTTCTTAAACCTTAGACAATTTGTATGCTAGGTAAAGGAGCAAGATATTTATATTGTATTGCATTAAATATTTATTGGCGATGTTAACGATTTATCCAGATACAAGTCCTACCACAGGGTGCGATGGGTAAATTGCTGCAATTTTACATTTTTAATTTCACGCATGCGCACTGTTTCTTTTTTATTCTGTCGACTGCACAGTATTGTTGGGTCAGTTGGGCACCATCTGTGGGAACAAGTGCAACATGATGCAATTCATGCCGTCAGAAATTTTGAAACCGCATGCTGTACTGCATGGTATTCGCGCCGGAAGCCCCATACGAACATTTCAGACTGTCTGTCGATCTGAGGACAGTGCAGAAGATGCGGATATAGTTCGATGAATCTAATCGTGATTAAGAATACGTTTGGGGTGATCACTAGTGCGACATTATGACTATTCATTTTTACACAGGACCTCAGACTCAACACGGGGACTTATATCAAGTGCTTTCAAGAAGCAGTGCTGGCGTAGTCAAGTGGGTGTCTGATGGAAGAATCTATGGCAACAGGACTCTGCACCATGTCATAAAGCATTAGAACCCAGTCATAGCAGTCAGACAATTTCTGCGACCATATCAACTCATACATCTGGAAACTTATTTTCTCAAACTCGACCTGATTATTACGATGAGCGAGAGACAAACAAAACTCCTGTTAACATCAAGGACGAACCGAATGCAAGGATTATGGCAGTATTCGCCAACTTAAACAGGGGGACTGTTCAGAAGAGTTGCAGGCGTTTCCAAAGTTATTTGGAGGCCGTCATTGAAGCCAATGGCGTTTTTATTGAATAAATTTAATTTTTTACTATTTCAAGAAAATGTATAATTTCGATAAATATATATATGTTATAATGTGATGTCTGTATTATTTTCAATTTTGCATAATTCAGACACCAGCTTATCCCTCGCACCCTGTATATAACCGATAGACGGGGTTTATTTTATTAGAGACACTAATTGTAACATTGTTTCTAGGAGGAAGCAACTGGGAGAAAGATTGAAATAAAACGCGAGTCAACCGTTTGGCCAAAATTTCATCACTAATTTTTACTGATTTCTTTTTCTCATCAACAATGTTAATCATTATTAAATAGTGATTTGCTTAATTAATTAAAATATGTGCTTGACTTTTCTAATTCTTGGAACCTCTGACTGCTTTCAGGCCTTTTTGGTCGTATATCAAAACTTAAATAAACAGACTCCGTCTCGATGAGAATTCCACGCCCGTGGTTTGAAAACACTCTCATTCGGTTCGAATAGACAGAATAATGACCAGAAGTTTTCTATTCCTGGTTTAACTTAAACTTATGTTTCCTTTACTTTATCAATCCATTTTGTTTATAGTTAGTCTATTCTTCTTGCTCTCTTCAAAACGTAAAGTGTTGACAATATTATAGTCAAATATAATGCAGAGTTGGAGGTGTTTTATTTTGTTTAATATCGTCTCATTTTACAGATTAAATTAATCCGGCAAGAGAAAATAAAACAATTCTTGTGTGAGTCTTCTTTCTTGTTTTGAGTGTTGTATTAAATGAACTACTTGCCCATACATTTGCAGTCTCTGCGTTGCTCGTAAATGTTAATGCATATCTTTCCCAAGTAATGAGACGAATAAAACAGAAAGCAAAACGCACAAGCAGAAATGTGGACAATAAAGACTGCAGCATAGTGGAGAGGGGTCAAAATAATGAGAGTGCGCTGACTTTGGAGGAATTTGCCGTCGGAGAACGGAAAATGATGGCAGGGAGATACGTCTAGAATGGAAATACATTATTATAATAATGGCACAAATGTAACTAAGCGCGATGCAAACAGTGATTTGCTAATAATTGTT
>OZ010595.1:60955547-60985547 GCA_963932145.1 Acanthosepion lycidas
GTAATTATAGTGATTTAGAGCATCACAGTGTGATGCTCACTTAAATTTCCAGTGTCGTGCCGCCATTAGCACGTTAATGTTGATACTGCTTCTCATCCAATCGTTTTTTCCTTCTTTTTTTTATTTTATTTTGCAGTGCTATGCAAGAGATGCTAGTTAAATCAAGAGGATATGGAGTGTGATCAACCAGTTCAAAGCCTCCTTCCATTAGTTTCTTTGGAGTTTGTTCTTGAGAGTCGTTCATAATTGTCTTAGCTGTTTGCCTTATTTGCCCTTTACATCTAAAAATCGGAGGGCATCACCTTTTCTGCAGATGAAAAGACATTGGTTTTCCTTGGAGAAGGTGAGCAGATTTGCTTCCACTTCATGGATTTTATCTTTGTCTCTGAAAGGGATGAGGCCAACGTTAATTCTGAGTTCGGAAACATTTAATTAGACCAGATGTATCTACTCCATAAATCATCAGATTTCCCTTTATGTCATCCGAATGTGGTCTGTTTGATCAAGTGCCAGAAGACATGGTAAGCACCGAAATGAAACCGTAGTCATACAATGTTAATTGTGCAAAATATACTAAATTCTGTCTCAATATATGCTAATAGAATGGGCTATTTCAATTGGCTGTAAATCAATCGCCTGTCGGCCTTCATCATGAGATCTCTAATGGCCAATATTTTCCTTGGTGGTGACACTTGCAGCACATCCAGATCTTGAGTCATCTTCAATACTGAACATACCATTCCTAAATTAAGATGACTAAATTTGGGCGGTTGATAAGGCTGGGGGCCTAATCAACATGTCGGAACCATGTTAGCATAAATGCGCTTGAGATCTACTCGAGTTTTCTTTAGGTACACGATGCCACATTTTTTTATCCTCAGGAGAAATTGTTACTATTTACATCTGAAATGTTTTTAAACAGTCTGATGTCAGTTTACCAGAAACATTATACTAAGCAAATTGTTGAAACTTGACTAATGCATGGAATAATAATGCAACATAAAATGTAAATAAATATATAATCCTGCCATAATTATTAACGTATACTACCCCCTCTCCCAACATATTTAATACCACCATAAAAATAACCAATAAGGATTACAAACTGAAATTTCTACCAGCCACATATACACAGTCACAAATAAACAAGGAAATAGCGAGTTTTAATATAATAAACAATAATATTTTTGTAAATTAAAAATTGAAATATTATAGCAATCTTCAACTACCATAATTTTACACAGAATACCTATTATCAGGATTTATACCAAAATAAATTGATGCATATAACAAAATAAAAAAAGATAAAATAAAAAATAAAATAAAACACCAACAACCACTCTTTAGCTACCACCACTATAACTACATTCATGGTTTCATCATTCTCCCACCACCGTTACTAATCATTTCTACCAATTTACAATTTCCACCAATTTACAATAACTATTAGCTAATTATATTATCATTGCCTCCAATCCCTTGCAACATTACTATCACATCATATCATATAGACCCGTTATTAAATCAAACTACACTCTCACCCAGCATATTAAATATTAAGCATCACCATATAAATAACCAATAAGGATTACAAATTTCTACCTGTTACATATACACAGTCAAAAACAAACAAATAACCAGCTTTAAATATAACAAATAAACCGCCATTTTTTTCAAAATTTAAAAATAAATATAAATAATAATAATTTTTACCTATCATAATTTCACACAAACCCCACCACACGTATATACATACATGCGGGGAAATATTATTCAGCGAAAAAAAAAAAATGACATGTATACATTCACGAGACATTCACGAGACATTTCCGCCACGCTTCCAATCTTTAAATTTCAACATACATTGTGTATAGACACAACACCACCCGTATACATAGATATGTCATATCCGAAACTGCCATCATATGTTTATATATGTATGAGTCTCGACGGACGACCAAGTATGTATATGTGTCTGCATACATCGATGTTTGCGTCAGTACGATGAAAAAATGACGAAGTTTCCCCCACCACTTCCACAATAACACCAATACACGCAATGTACAAAAAAACAATTTTTTTTTAAAAATTAACCAGTTTGTCTGACGATCGCTAAAGCGTGAAACCCAGGATCACAAGCTCACATCTATCCAACCATATATATATATATATATATATATATATATATATATATATATATATATATATATATATATATATATATATATATATACGTATATTTATATATATTTGACATATATGTATATATATATTTCTTTGAGCCTTTTATAGTATATATATATTTATTTTTATATACATATATATTTATATTATATATAGAGAGATTTATATTATATATATACTTATATTTATATATATAGAGATGTATATTATATATGTATATATATTTTTATAATATACATAATATATATATATTTATATATATATTTATATTATATATATATATATACATAATTCTTATTTTTCACATGTTCAATAGAGATTTTTGTTTTCTTGAATGCAGATTCAAATTACAAATCTAAATACTCTTCATTCTACCTTTTCTGTGCCATTTTATTTTACCCGATATAAAAATTAGATGTTAACATGAAAAAAACTAATAAGCCTCATTTCTGTTTATTTATTTTTTTTCAACAAATTTCTAAAATAGAAATTAAAAGGGTACATATTTTATTTTTATTATTTTTCGACAAAAACAAAATGACCGAAAGTTCTTGACGGATTTCCTAAAGCCGACAGTAATGTCATCCCAGACGGACAAAAAAAAAACAAAAAACAATGGCAGTCTTGTTTGCCCACGAGATTCATCCGTTTATCTGTGGAACATTTGACATGAAAAAATTGTCTTTCTTTTGTTAGTCATTTTTAAGTGTATTTCGTTCTTCGGAATAGTAAGCTGGCTGATTCTTTTCTTTCCTTGATTTCGCAACGATACGCACAATCTCTTACATACAAATTCATATATATATATATATATATATATATATATATATATTAAGCATTTCACCCCAAGCAAGGCGAGAAGCCACTAGGACGCAAGGGGTTACAGAAAATTTAGTGCAAGATCAGATAGGAGTGATAGAAAGGATGAGGGTAGTCAAGGCAACTGGATATGTCGATTGACATTACACTTGAATAGCTGGAGATTATAGCTCACAGGGAAACAGGAATAGAGAAGGGAGTTCCACAGGCGAGAGGTGTGGGACATGAAGCTATTGGAGTAGAAGAGATGGTTACATTTAGGAGTTTCGACAGTGAAGGGGTGAGAGCGGGATGCCAGCCTCGTAGGGCGGTTGAACCCATGACGACTGGGAACCAGCGAATGCAGCTCATCGGAGCAATTTCCATGAAAGTATTTGTAGAACAGACAGAGGGAGGCGACGGCGCGTCTGTGAGAAAGTAAGTGTAGACGAGTTGCCAGAGCAGGCCAACTACATTGCATATCCGCCTCTGGAGCCTATCAAGAACCTCGAGGAAAACAGATATATGGCAGCAATACTCCATGCAAGGGAGAATTGTTGATTTGTAGATCTGGAGGATCGATTCCGGGGAGAAAAATTTCCTGGCGCGGCTCAGTGAGCCAACTTTCCTTGCGGTGGACGAAGCAATTGACTCAATGTATTTATTCCATCTCAGGTCAGCAGTCAACGTGAGACCGAGCAGCCGCAGAGAGTTGCTCTCGAGAAGTTGAGCGTCAGACATTCTAATGGAGGGCAGGGAAGGATCTCTGTGGTGATTAATAGAGAGCAGTTTTATCTTCGATGCGTTGAAGTTGACCAGCCAATTCTTGCCCCAGTTCACAACCGATTGGAGGTCTTTTTCGAGAGGCACGGCCAGGTGAGTTTTGCCAGTGATACTAGATTTGTTTTTGAGGCAGGAATAATTGTGGTGTCATCCGCGTAGATGCCAACTTTAGAATTTATGGCGTCAGGAAGGTCATTTATGTAGATAAGTAATAGAGTGGGGCCTAGGATGGAGCCTTGAGGAACACTTGCGTTCGTAGGATAGGAACTGGATGAGAACGACCTTCAATTCACGGTTAGACAGGAATGATTGTATTAGGTTATACAATCGACCCGTAATGTCATAACCCTGGAGCTTGCGAAGAAGGCCGGCATGCCAAACCCTATCAAATGATTTGGAGATGTCTAGTGCCACGGCACGGTCTTCCCCGTTATTTTGAAGAGCTTGGTAGACAGTTTCAGTGAAGTCCGTAATTGCTTGTCTGAGAGCAGGTTATGGGATGTGAGGTGGTTAGCCACCTCGGTATTGATTAGGGCTTCGAACACTTTGCCGAAGAGGGGAAGGAGACTGATAGAACGGTAGCTGAAAGGGTCAGAGGGGTCGCAAGAGTTCTTGAAGACAGGAACAATCGAAGAGGACTTCCATCAGTCAGGTAAACAAGATTCCTTGAGGCAGTAGTTGTATAGTTTAGAAAGGGCGGGCGCCAGTTCAGGTGCGCATTTCTTCAAGACAATGGCTGGTAGAGTCTCCACCACTAGCCGTGTTGGGTTCTAAATTGGAGATAACTCCTAATACCAAAGCTAGGGTTATGTTTAACCCACTCAATAATGCCTCAGTTCTAAGAGAGAAGTCGAGTATGGATACACCCGAAGAGTTGAGCGTCGAGTTGAATGAAAATTCCCGAGCAAAGCATTCAGCCTTGTCATTAGAGGAGGTCATTACTTCGAACTGGTTGAATAGAGGAGATATAGAGGGTTTGCAATTGTTCAATACGCTCTTGCAGAGACGCCAATAATCTTTGGAGCCAAATTTGCGAGATGCAATACGTTCCTTCATCCGAGCCGCAAATAGTTACTTGGCATCGTTGAGGACTCGCTTACACTCGTTACGGGCGGAGGCAAAGATACGTCTATTGCAGTCAGACATGTCGCTACGGAATAGGTGGAAGTAGTGGTTCCTATGGGCGATGGCGGCTGAGCAAGCAGCGGAGAACCAGGGGGAGGAGCGCGACTTGACCCTATATATACTTGATGGGATGAAAGCGTCGAATCCAGCTTTAATCCAGGATGAGACCTCAGATGCCCATTCTTGGACGGGGAGCGTAAAGACTCCATCCCAGGGGACGCCGCGGAGGAAATAGCGGAACGTGTTCCAGTCAGCTCGTTGATAGTAGAACGAAGTTCTAGTGGTAGGAAGTTCTTTATTGGGGGTAGAGTTGATGGAGATGTTAACAGATACTACCACATGATCAGAGTTACCAAGAGGACAGAGTTGCGTGGCGCTGCAGGACTCGGGGATGGAGGTAAAACACAGGTCGAGAAGAGAGGCTTTACTTTCCCGGTTGAAGGCAAAACGAGTGGGGAAGTTAACTATCTGTGTGAGGGAATGAGAGATGGAAAAATTGAGCGTTTGAATGCCTTCGTGGACAGTAGTAGCATTCTTAAGCCACAAGGTGTGATGGGCGTTAAAGTCACCAAACACAAAAATGTGAGCAAACGGGTGGAGGGAGAGAGCCTTGTCTATGCTGTCAGAAATGCTATCGAGTATCGCACAGTCTTGATAGGATGGAGAGCCGTAAATGAAGAAGAGATAGCTTACCGCATTGAGGAGAGATAGTCGGAGACACATGTATGACTGGTCTGGCGATTCGAGAGAGAACTCTCTGGCCAGAGGGAGATGTTCCTTGACGTAGACACCAAGACCGTGCATGTGGGTTAGAGAGTCCTTTATGAGGAGAGGAGGGTAGCCGGGGATCGAGAGATCAGAAGAGGGGATATACGAGACAATTTTGGTCTCGCAGAGAGCCAGTATATCCGGGCAGTTTGCAGTGAGGAAAGATTCCATTCTGCAAAAGTTTTTCCTAATGCCACGGATATTGGAGAACAAAATGTTGAGGGGTTTAGGTGATTTTTGAGTGGATGGTTTAGGATTACTTTTTGGGTTTTTGTAAGTCATGTGGAATTTTGTTTGTAAGATGAGAAGGCCCGAAGTAAAAGAAACAGACAGTTTCGACCGTGACGTGGTCAGAGAGGAGTTGGCATAACCTGCATCATAATGTGGCCTCAGGGCTACCCACTGGAGGTGACTGCAGGGACACCTTTCCATGCGCGACATGGCACTACAAGCACCCCGGTATTATACAACTGTTGATCAGAGCGGCCGCTCAAGCGCTACGCAAGAGTTAGGACTCCTAAATACCAGTCAGAAACAGCAACCAGTGAACTGTCAACCGTGTACCCTCAGAATGAAGAGGTGATTCCACAGACTGCACACATCACGGGAGAAACAGAGTTGCACTAATACAGAGGCCAGAGAGAGAAAGAGTACCGGGAACCCCTTCCTAGACAAGAAACAAGGCGTAAACCTCTACTCATGTCCAAGAGAAGGGGGAGGAGTTTTGACCGGGCGGTAGGAGAGACTACCTACTCCTATTATATATAACACAAACAAGGACGACAAAAACAGAGGGAAGGAAAGGGTGGAAGGTAACAGGCAAAGAGTCCTGGTTGATACTTGAATATACCCTATCACAACATTAAGTTTTAACAGTATAAGTCCCATTGTCTATTCTAAAAAGAAATTGAAGAAAATAAGGTTATCCTGATTTATTATCGCATCAAGCCAAAGACATTCAATTTTCCATTTTTCCTGATTTTTCTTTCCAACCGGGATTTCTTACTAAACTATCAAATAAGGGAGAAAGATTGTGACAAAATGTCTTACTATGGTAGAGCACATTGACGTGTGGTGGCGGGGGATAGAAAATAGATTTAAAGATTAAAAAAAAGGAAAAATTTAAAAAAAAAGAAAAATGTTAATAGCTTTTTGCTAGATCGAAACTATATATATATATTTCAATTCCTCGCGAATTAACAGCGTCTAAGAATCTGAATGAAACGTGTCCCCGCCTAATGTAATTTATTAGGGTTGCTGTAGCTTCTTCCTTTAATGTCGGTCTCACCCCTTACCCATCGATATCTAGAGATAAGACGCGTTGAGCTTAAACAACGTCTAGCCGACAGACAGGGGGGTTAAGAATAAGGAATTGAAATGGTACACCTAACCCACTCATATCTTATCTTCTCTCCCACCTTACTTCCTCACTTCGTTAATTTTACAGATGCTTGATGAGGCAAAAACATGTGAATTTCTTTTCATTTTTCATTTCAACCTTTGGAAGTAAAGTCTGATGATCCATAGCCCTGTTAAAGGGCTTGTGGTGAAATAACTTATTACATGGAACCTTAAAGTGGTCTGTTTTTATTCAAATATATCTGCTCTGAATCTTACATTGAGCTCTCTGGATATCATCCTCCTTGGGTCTACCAATGCGGATTACCTAGTTTTGCATAAACTAACGTATATGTATATATATATATATATATATATATATATATATATATATATATATATAAAGAGCTATTGGCTAAAGAGCAATGGTGTCTTTTTCTAGTTAATGTCATATTTAAAATCTGGGAGGTATTTCTACTGCACCCTGTTTCAAATTGCAAATACGAAACATGATATTCACTAGAATAAAGTTTAAATAATAAAAATATTGTTTGTAGTTCTTGACATATCGAATCACATAAATGCATGTCTCTTAAAATTTAGTTGATTTCATTTCGCGATATTTGTCTTCAGACCTTTTGATTGGCATAGCAGGAAGCTTCCTATATGAATCGGCGTCTACGAGCGCTGTTTGATATTTTCTAGTTCTTTGTTTAATTAGGCAAGGCTTCAATGTTCTTTTATAGGGAGCTTTCTATCTTTTTCATTCTTGACTTTCCTTGCTATTTTAGTTTGATTTTCTTTTGTCTTTTCATGCCTTCTCTTTTCGAAAACTTAGTTTTGGTAGTTTCGTACTCTGAAGATTTACCGAAAACACTATATATATATATATATATATAAATAATTAGGATGGTGCAAAATAATGACGTAATAATGTCGTTTTTTGACGTTCAAAAATATGTCGAAAAACGACATTATTACGTCATTATTTTTTGCACCAACCTAATATATATATATAGAAAAAGGGGAGAAATATTCGTACGATAGAAATGTTTAATTTATTGTATTTCCAACTATATGAATAAACATATATTTCATATAAGTATACAGATGCGTAGTATCTAAATATTTATAGGGAACAGAAAAAATGATTTAATAGATATCCAATTAATCCATTTTAATGAGTGAAAAAGTGTTCGTACATTACAAAAAAAGAATACATAATCGTAATCTAATACTTTTCAGTATAGCAATTATTCACTTCTACATCAACGAACATATTTTTGTAGTTAATGATTTACAAATGATTCTTCTTCGCATATGGTCGTCAGATCAGATCCGGGATGTTTGTTGGAGCTCTCAATTAGATTTGAATTTTCAATAACGCCTCTTATTCTGGATTATTTAAATCTGGGGACTAACTTGCCCATTTCAGGATATTTACCTTATTTTCAGAAGGAAGTTCAAGTTTTTCATCCGAATTCATTAAATTTGCTTCCAAAATTTTATGAATTCCTCCGGCATATATTTATGTATTACTGATAGGTTGCTTTTAAACTTTACAGAAAAAAAAATATCCCTAAAAATAATGCTGCAATTACCAAGCATTCACTAGTGCAACTGTGTTTTTTGTTTGAAGACATCTTTCCTCCATACTTTAATTACGTCGAAACAACTCAATTTTGTTTTCGTGGGTCCAAACTACTCTTTTCAAATACGATTTTCCTTATGCTTATGTTCACACTTTTGTCTTTTTACAATAGCAGTCATATCCTTCAACTCTTGACGAGTAACTATTTCATTTTCTTTAATTTGACGCATTTATTTCCACGAAGATCTTGAAGAGATCTTCCTAGGAACATGTGTTCTACTTTGGTTTTCAACACTTTGGGATTTTATACTTTTGCAATAAATAAATCAATGGTAGTAAATGAAATATTCAGGTTGCCTGAGATTTTCCTGTAACTTTTACCTATTTTCCACAGCTTAACAATCACATCTTGCGAATTTATCAATTCTTTACCTCTTGCCATCATGATAACCTTCTTTCATGAATATACAGGGTGTTTCAAAAAGAATACGCCAAAATCATCACGTGATGTGTCAAAAACGAAAAAAATTACAAACCTCTAGCATGAACACATGTGTTGTATATACATTCAAGTTTCATTTCATGTTTTATAAGTGCTCAATTTGGCCACCTCCGGCAGCGCGGACAACATCAAGCCAATATGAGAATTCCTCACATAGTCGCCTCAGTATGTCACGGTCCATCGTGTTGATTGCAGCTGCTATTCGATCTTTCAAATCATCGATACTTGCTGGAAGAGCTGGAATATAAAACTTAGTCTTTAACATACCCCCACAAGAAAAAGTCACACCCAGTGAGGTCCGGGAACCTGGCAGGCCAAGCACAGAGAGCAAGGTCTTTAGCACCTCTCCTCCCAATCCATTGCTTAGGCACATTTTCATTCAGATAAGCTCTAACCCCGAGATGCCAATGGGGTGGTGATCCATCTTGCTGAAAAATGAAGTCATTCGAATCTGCTTGCAGTAAAGTGAATAGCCGGTTTTGGAGCATTTCGAGATAGGTTTGTCCTGTAACGGTGTTTCCTTCAAAGAAAAAGGGACGATAGACCTTGCCTTGAGACACGGCACAGAAGACGTTCACTTTAGGAGAATCTCTTTCATACTCAACAGTTTCATGTCGGTGCTCTGATCCACAAATGCACACATTGTGACGATTGACTGTGCCTCTCAAATGGAAATTCGCTTCGTCACTAAAAACTAAACGTGAAAAGAGAGTTTCATCACCTTCATCCATCTCCAGCATTGACTCACAGAATGTCCTCCGCATCACCTTGTCATCATTAATAAGTGCTTGGAAAAGGCTTAGTTTGTATGGTTTCATGTGTAATCGTCTCTTTAACACACGCCAGACAGTGGTATGAGGGTTGGCAAGCTGAATACTTGCTCGACGTACGGACTTACGTGGGCTGCTCTCAAATGCATCAAGAATCCTCTCCACTTGCTCCTCTATAACACGTGGTCTTCCAGGACTCTTTCCTTTGCACAAGCACCCACTCTCTTTAAACTGTCTAACCCAGCGTCGAATGCTCTCACGATGGGGCGGATCAATGCCGAATTCTGTTCTGAAAGCACGCTGCATCATGACAATGCCGTTTTTTTTGTGAACTCAAGCACGCAAAACGTCTTCTGCTGAGGAGTCGCTATTTTGATTGATCTTCCCACAATTCAGCTGCACCGGAAGTTATACTAATGACAGCGGTGAAACTGACACCCAATCAAACTTTGATAACTACTCTATCAAATAACCACTGATTCAGTCCACTACAATGCTACAGACCTGAAAAAACAGCGTAATGATTTTGGCGTATTCTTTTTGAAACACCCTGTATATTTAGGCTAAAATCATTAGTCATGATAATTCATTATTGGAACATTCGAGAATATTCCACTTAAATAATCTAGAGTATTAAAGCAATTTAAATATTTGAAAATCTGAAATTTGCGTTGTACTAATACTTTTTCACCCATTATAATTCATAAATTGGATTTATTTCTACTTTTTCCTGTTTTCTATGCCTATTTAATTATTATGCATCTGTGTACAGTTAATTATATGAAAGGTCATTAGTTGAAAATATAATAAATTAAAAATGTTTATGTGTACGAATATTTATTTCTCCCATATTATTATATGTTTATTTAAGTCTGAAATACAAATTTCAGGTCATATTAAAAAAATTCAAGAGTTAACAGATTTTACTTTTAGATCCGCCATATTTGAACATGTTTTTGGCGAATGCCGTTATTTACGTAGATGCTCCGATTTCTTTCAAACATTATTTATTTCGTCTACTAGTCTGCACACTTGTGAAAAAAATATTAAAAATCCCTGGCAAGATTCGAACCTGCCTTCCCTTTTCCAGGTAAGTCACTATTTAGTTCCGGCTCGATTTAACTGCTCGGCTACGAAGAGCTTTGCAATTAAGCTAAGTTTCTATATGACTTTATATTACACTCACTCATTCAGATTTTATCGAGAGGCATGTCTGACTAGTTTTTTATACGACACTGTAAGAATATTGATTGATTCTTTCGTTTTCTACGGCTTAACATTTTGCTGTTTATTAAAAGGCAGACATTTTTTTTAAAGATTTTTACAATTATTTTTGAGATAATAAAGATATAATGGTATAAGTTTTACTGACACATAACCCGAAAGAAAGTGGTAGATTTATGTCATTACCAAGACTATTTGCTTGTAAGTGAATATAATGGATCCAACGGGAACTACAACGCGGCTTAGCGGTTAAAAATTCCGCGCAAATACTTGTTATACAAATCGCACATCCAACTTTACAGCACCTGATATTTCCAAGTGGTTACCCATCTAGGTAGTGACCGAACTCGACTTGCTTAACTTCAATAGTTGTACTAGCTGGGATCGTTCAGTTTCTGGGCTGCTGTAGCTGTTTTGGCATAAGACGCCGAGGCATCGCCCTCAGAGCTGGTAGAGGGAATGGGGCTGTAGGTGACATTATCCCCGGGGTCATGTTGGGACTGAGGAACCGCTGTTTGGGTCTTCCTCTTGCCCCTAACTACGAGGCGCCATTCCCCCTCCTCCTTCTCCTTAACCACACTTGTGGCAGGCGTTGGTTTCGGGGGTAATGCGGGTCTGGGCCCAACCGGGGGATTTTCCTCACCGGTCCGCCTCGCAGCTAGGCCCATTACAGGCGCCGCGGATTTTAACTTCTCGGCCAAAGGGGGAATTTTGGTCGCCAGCGACCGGAACTCCAGGGGCCTTCTTTCCTGGGCAGGAGGAGGAAAGGTGACCAGTCTCTCCACACCTCCAGCAAGTTGGTCTTCTACCGGTCACTATGACCGGCATTTTCCGGTCGCCATACTCCAAACAGTTGGGGACGGACTTGAAGGCCTTCTTGTCGAGCATAATATCAAAAGTCCATCCCCCGTTCAAATTGTCGAAGAGAGCCCCTAAAATTTGGCCGAACTGCATAAAAAATGCAGCCAGAAGCTCTCCCGAAATGTGAGGAGGAACCTCAAACACGGCCACCCTGGTCCGCCTTCTGCCTTCATACTCTGTTCTAAAAATGAAATCCTTTGTAATTAATTCTTTTTTGCCATGGCTAGGCAATCTTCTGGGGTGGGTAGCAGAATGTCCCACATGAAGAACTCTGTACCTTTAATTATTCTTTGGGGTTTTATCCCCAGGGACAAAAGTGAATTAATCACGGTGTCTTTTGTGGAGCGACAAATCTTTTTAGTTTTCTTATCGACCACAAAAACGGTCACCATTCGTTTTGCGAACACATCGAGTTCCTGGACAATATCGACGAACCCATCTTTATTAACAAGATGGGCGTACCTCTTCGCCTTATCCAAGAAATCCGCCATGTTCAGAATACAACTTGGTGGGGACTTCCAGCATGAGGGCAATTCCTCGGCCGTCTTCTTTTGTGCCTCCTTTGGCACCTCGTCATTCTTTCTGGTATCTCCTTTCTTGGAGCTACTAGGCCGTTCTACATTTGGGCTATCATCAGTCCGCTTTTTTGCTGATTTATCAGGCGGGTCGGCTGCGAAAGCCGACCCGAAAAGGTCCTTTTTGACATCTGACCAACTGGCACCGTCGGCCATGTTGAAATGAAAGTGGAGACTACCACCTGCGGGTCTTTGAATTAATCCTCAGATTTAGGGAAAGGAGTATTGGGAAGGTAAAAAAAGAAATTAAACAAATAAGAAAAACCTGGATGTACCAGTAAATTAAAAGGAAACAAGGACAATAAACTTTTTTTTTAAATAAATGAAACTAAAAGAACAATAAAAGACAAACTATATTAAACAAAAATTAGACAGGAAAAAAAAATTAAAAATGGCGCCCAAAGGCAGCCGAAAATAACAAAAACAGAAACTCCTTTCTTTTTTTTTTCAAAAATTCAAAAAACAAATTCACAAAAAAGAAAAAGAAAAGAAAAAGTCTGGTTTAAAACCAGAAAAAAAAAAAGGTTTGCGGCCGAAGCCGCGAAAGAAAATAAATTAAAAGCAAAAGAAAAACAAACTAGTCAAACCAAAAAGAAAGAATGCGACCGAAGTCGCTAATAAAAGAATGTGGGTATAAAATAAAAACGAAAATAAAAAAGGTTTCTTTTTCTTTTTTTTCTTACACTGTACTAAATTTTTTTTAAAAAACAACTAGAAAGAAATAAACAGAAAAAATAAAAAGGCAGTCATCCGGTAAGACTATATCAAACCGGACTAAAATAAAAAAATATATATATAAAAAAATGCGGGCCGAAGCCCAAGAAACAAAAGAAATAGAAGAATAAACAAAATTAAAACTTAAAAAATGATTTAACAGAAAATGACTTGTTGTGTCGTATAAAGTTGTTCGAAAAGTTCGTCAAGCAAAACCTCGTGGGTCACAAAAAAAAACAGGTTTGTCGCACTGCAAAACAATTAGAAGTCGTAGTGGTAGGACTGAACACTCTCACTCACTCACTCTCTCTGGGTATTTAACGGCAGCAGTCCAAGTAACACTCTGGTCGAATCCACTTATATGAAAAAGGGAAGGACACCATAACACTTTCGAACCTTGGATTGGGTGAATTTTAATATTAAAAATTTTCGCTAGAATTACAACGCGAGTCATACAACATTATAGACGTGTTTGTTTATTGTTGACGTATGCATAATGAACGATATATTATTCCGGGCTTCATATGGATGCCATCTACCAACTGCCGTGCAGCTATAACCGGCTATCATTAAAATGCATATGTAGCAATTTCAGATATCTCATTCGAGTCCCCTCTGGCGACATTCTCGTCACTGTTTTCTCACAACTGGAAATCTGGAGAGAGGTATGTGTGTCTGTAATCCTCTTAAAAATCAATTAATTTCAGCAAAACTAAGTGAAATTTTTAAGGTTGTATCTGCCCTGATTTACGCTGCTGGCGCAGGTTGGACTGTTATTAGTGTTCCCTTTACTTTGCGAAGATCTTTGCGAACACCTTTATAGTATTTTCATGCTGAAATAATTACATGATTTTAAGATATTAGGTTGGTGCAAAAATAATGACGTAATAATGTCGTTTTTTGACGTATTTTTAATGTCAAAAAACGACATTATTACGTCATTATTTTGCACCAACCTAATAGTAATTTTGATTTCTGTTACTTGCATCGAATCGGTAAATACGTTACATACATATATCTAAAACACTTTACCGAACTGGTTATCCAGCCTCTGGAGTTTACACCATTTGATCTCTTTGACATGACTCTAATTGAATCATCGATCAACAGCTGCATCTCATGATAGCTGTTTGCACTGGACGCTTACTACACACTAAATTCTATCGGCGCTTGTGTCAACGTCAAAAAATGCAGAGAGAAGAGTAGCGTGGTTATAACTGCTACAAAGGTAAAGATTTGCATTATGGTACAAAATGAGGGTCGACCTACTAAGAGATATATATCAAGCGCATTCCAGATGTTTTATTTTTTTCATAAGAGGCATTTATTAATTTCTAGGCACAAAACTGTAATCTCTTTAAAAATGAAATACTGTAATTCCAAGGTATATCTTGTAGCGCTCCAACCAATTCGTCATCCAAGATGAAGTTTTGCGTGGCCATTGTTATAACTTCCCCCATATTTTCAAAATTTTCAAAACGACTCCGGTGATTGTACTGTTATGTGTCTGCAACTTGCAGACACATAACAATGAATCACCGAAGTTAAGCAAGGTCAAGCTTGGTCAGTACCTAGATTGGTAACCGCTTAGGAATATCAGGTGCTGTAAGCTTGGATGTGCGTTTCGTATAACATGTATTTGCATGGTCATTGCTAAAACCTCATCCATCATTTCAAAACGACTGCTCGTGTGTCCCCGCTTCGGCTTGTGAGGTGTGGTGTACAAAAAGTCACATGAAGCAAGCCCTGAATTATAGGGAGGCTAAAGCTTACATTTAATGCTCATCTATGTGAACACAAAATTTTATTACATAACGAGCTTCTAAATTGTTTTCACGTCGAGACTATTCAGCAAACTATTCTGTTGTGACAAGCAGTGGCTAGTGGGGCGTGTTCATACCGCTGTTACAGCTGCCATCTACAATCTGGAATAATAAAAAGAATATGGCAGGTCAGCTTATTAGATGCGTCGTAATGATATATCGTAAATTCCGGCGAACAATTCGAGTTTTCAATTCTAAAAAAAATATTTTTGGTTCGAGTATTCAAAACTATAAAATCTTTATGGGTCATATTTTGGGGTCGCTGTTGGCCTATGGTTGGAGTCCATTAACACGGTATACATAAGCCTAACACAGAATGTTAAGCTAAATACATGAGGTCGGCTTTTACGCCGCAAATTACTGCATTAAAATTGCAATGACGGTTATAACTGTCTTTCTTAAACTATTCATGTGTGCTTGCAAGAGATATCATAAAAATGATCCTTCTCACTTGCTGAGTTCAACTTCTTCTACAAATTAATAGATGGTCGGAGAGAAGGCAACGTAAAGTATTTACACGACCTGCCTTCCGGAAGAGAACAGAATCAGAACTGAAGCTAAAAAAGGAAAAAAAGGAACGCTAACGCCTTCAATATGTTCATTACCGTTACTGCATATGCAGTCACAATATTATAACTTGCCTCTTCCGCAATAAACTCGTCAGCCATCACAGAAGGTGAGTTGGAGCGGTTACCTAAATATTAGTTCGTGAATGCAAGTTACATGCACTTCAACGCCGACAGGTATAAACCAGCAGATGATATAATTTTAAAGATGACTTCAACCGAAATTATAATGAATACAACTTCAATTCAAAAAGAATGTATTAGTTTTGAAACCCAAAATAAGAAAAAGGTGAACTCGTATATAATGGCAACGTTATTAATTAACACATCCTATAGTAAGTTTAATTAATATTTCTCACCAAATGATCAATTCAGTGAACATTTGTAATCATTGATGAAATCTCTGAATCGAGTTTTGACACATTTTAGGTGTTATCGAAATTATTACCACAATGATTCTTCTGTTTTTGATTTAATGTCTATTTCAATATGTTTAAAAAGGAAAAGAAAAACGTCATGATGTGTAAAATCAGGGAAAAGTGCTGCCTAAATTCGTGATCAGAATATCCAAGTTTTTTTCTAATGATGAGAAAGGTAAAATTGATATGGTAAGATAATCCAAATCCAATATATATATATATATATATATATATATATATATATATATATATATATATATATATATATATATATACGCCAAGCGTATTTCATGTAGCTCACGTGAGTGTTATTTTGCAGCGAAAGTTCGTGTTGTCTTTCAAGCTAAGTCCGTACTTTCATCTATGTGTAAAGATGTTCTACCCCCCCCACACACACACCATATTATATTCTGTTATTTACCATTTCAAATGTAGTTGTGGATGCGACTACATAGGTAGAACGACACAGCGGTTGGACGTTAGAATTAAACAACACGTACCTGCTATAATACTGAATAAATTTTTTTCTTTGGGCGATACCATTCGTAACACGTATGGGCCTTCAATTGCGGATCACTTTATAAAGAATCCCATTTGTGCGATGGATTTTAGTGTGAACTAGTTTTCCGTTTTGGCCAGTTCGCACTCATTATTCCATCTCAAAGGGTTGGAGACGCTTTACATCAGGTCTAGGCAACCTGCTCTTTGTAAACAAAGAGATTGTTTGCATGGACTTGCTGTGCTGCGCTTCTAGCATCTTTGTTACTATAATTTTTATAATATTTTTTTCTCCCTGTCCACTCATTCATGTCATCCATAACAGACTTTTTTTCTTTTTCTATTCCTCATAATTTTATTCCGCGTTAACAGTTCTGATGAGAGGGGACGAAACCGGTCGACTGGTGTGTGTGTTTTGTTTTAAATCTATCATGGCATACAATTTAAAATTTCTTGTTTTTAATGCCTTAATACGCTTTTGTACTATTTCAAATATATTTAAATACATATATATATATATATATATATATATATATATATATATATATATATATATATATATATAATTAAATTGCGTAAGTAATTTTGAATGCATTTCGAAATATATTATTATTATTAAAATTGAAGTAAAAAATTGAATAATTATCAAAATCAACTCTGAGTTTCGTGATATTCATACTAGTCATCGGGACTGTTCTTGTCGTGATACGCGACAAGGTATTCAATTATAACTACAATATGCGTTGTATTTCACTAAGTTGAGATTTATTAACAGATTTGTTTTATTATTATATTAAAAATAATTTATCTCTAGTCATATACCGCGTACATGCTTATATTACATTTGATATGCATTAATATATAAGCTTTCGTACATTATTTGCTCGTATTAATATCTGTTTTTTTTTTATTTTATATACACAAACACACATATATATATATATGTGTCTATATATATATATATATATATATATATATATATATATATGTATGTATGTATAGTTCCTTAGTATGTTTGTGTGTGTATATATATATATATATATATATATATAAAAGTGAACATAGAAGTCAACACTTAGAGGCGACAGTCTGTTTCATGCTATATGCAATCGTCAGGCCACGTGGCCTGACGATTGCATATAGCATGAAACAGACTGTCGCCTCTAAGTGTTGACTTCTATGTTCACTTTTATATTTACACACGCTCTATCTCTGATATTGAGCACTTTATTCCATAAATATAGCACACCTTAAGACTATATTTCTTTATATATATATATATATATATATATATATATAATCTAAGCTCTACTTCTGTATCGAGCACTATTATTTCAACACACACACACACATATATATATATATGTATGTATACGATAGTCTCTCCCGTTGTATTCAGCGTAAGAGGGTCAAGCAGCTCAGTTCCTAGGAATCAACAGTACAGGCACAAGCACGTATGATTTGATTATAATGGTGAACCCATTGTTCAGAAACAACCACACCTTTGAAGGGCCGAATACCTGGTGCACTACGTGTCACAAGCGCCCCAAACGACCCTCCACAGGTTTTGTATTCAGAGTTGTACTTCAAGACGAGTTGCCATCCAAGTCTATAGTTCCCAGTATGTCCTGTTATTTACCCATAGCTGGAGGGAGAAGAAAATAATTAATACCATTCTCAATGGTATTAGCTCGTAAGTGAAGGTAATAGAGATTCGACTGGAATTCGAACTCGACTCTCAGATTCCTCAATATATATATATATATATATATATATATATATATATATATATATATTCGGTTTTGGAAGTTACCTTTTCTTCAATTTTTTTTGACAATTTCCCATAGATTTTCAGTTACGTTTAGAAATTGGACTGTTCCCAGGTCCTTCTTCTGGTTCCAGATTTATATTGTTAAAAATGCTCTGAATTACTTTTGACTTGTGATATGGAGCACCATAAGACATTTATATATGTCAGTATTACTGTGCATATGTTGTTCTAATTTCTCCCGCTGTAGTTCCGCATATCTTGCACTGCCTATCGTTGTAGTTAGGGGCAAGAATTAGTATCCCGCTGTCACGATATCTCGAATGGCGCCCGACATCGTCTGGCTTGGTGGTTACTTCATAGCATAGATTGCACACTTTTCATCAAATCTCTTACCAGGGAATCTTATAAACTTTCCTTTGCACATAACGAATCTTTGCTGAGAAGATTTTCTGAAACAATAAGTTACTCTCAACTCTACAGGTTACCAAATGTCAGACAAATGGATTTCATAGATGCATTTGGTCATTGTTAACGAGCTGATTTGAAAGATTTCAGATTAAATTTAAATCTCAGCCTATGATTTATACAATTCTGGAGTAAAGCATCAATTATTTCTTACAAAAGCATTTTGGGGGATCGTTTAGCATTGCACTTCATCAAATGTTCATCTCTATCACTGGTTTTCATTGGACGTCTACTTCTCCCATTGTCGCTTTTTCTACTTTCATATGTTGTGTCTCTTCAGGACGTAGGCTATGATGACTCTCCACATCTTCCTGAACTTGTAGCTCTTAATATATTCTGTCAGTTTGTTATTTCTCCCAAATCTTGTTCTACCATCATTTACTCAAGATTATCAAGTATGTCATGCTCTGCTTTCCTCTGACTCCTTTTCCTTGAATCTGTTAGGCGAGTATCAGTTTTCCATCTCTCTTCCTCATTATGTGCCCCAGTAATTTCAACAGACTCTTCATGGTGTTTTACATGTTCTCCAGTACATCGTCATTACTCACACGTTCGGTCTATCGTATAATCTGTAGAACCATATTTCTGTTGCTTCAAGTCTGTTCTTCCCCTTTATAGAGACTGTCCAGCAGTCGCTGCCATACAGGAGGACAGATATCACGTAAAAGTTTAATACTCTATTCCTTATTTCCAGCGAAATATATATATCTCTTAATATCAGGTCATCCCATAAGTTCTGTCCGAATTTTGAATAAAGAAAACAAGTGATCAAATGTTACATTTAATTACAGATTCAATCAACAATGTATTTTCCCTGATTATCTATGACTTTCTTCCATCTATTAACAAGCTTACTAATTCCATTACTGTAAAATTCATTCCGCTTTGATTCGCAGAACTCACAAATGTCAGTTTTAACCTCTTTCTGTGTTACAAAAGCTGTTTCTTCCAAATGATTCTGTAAGCTACGAAACAAATAGTAGTCTGAAGGATCAAGATCTAGAGATTAAGGTGGATGAGGAATTTTCTCCGAACCAAGTTCTTCGATTTTTTGTGACGGAATTCTTCCTGTGTGGGGTCGCGCATTGTCCTAATGAAACATCACCTCTTTTTGATTCACTAGAGCAGGTCATTTTTTCCTTATAGCTTGGTACAAACGCTCTAATTTCTGACAGTATATTTGAGCATTAATTGTTGCATTAGGTGGAAAGAATTCGAAGTGGATTATTCCTTGGCGATCCCACCAGATTGAAAGAAGAACCATTTGCCCATAAAGTTCCATTCTCGGCTGTGGCTGGGGTCCTTTCCCTTTACCAAACCACTGTCTACGACGCTTAACATTTCGATAAAAGATCCATTTTTCGTCGCCAGTAACAAGTCTATCCAAAAAAGTTGAACATTTGGCGAGAATGGAGAGAAGAGCAGATGTCAACTCTGGATTTGAGATTGTTTTCAGACAATTCATGAGGCACCCATTTTCCAAGTTTAAGAACTTTTCCAAGTTGTTGAAGATGACGATGAACGGCTGTATGGTTTGAACTGAGAACAACTTCCTATTCCTCAACTGTTAAAGCTGGATTTTCTTCAAGGGCTGCTTCAAGAAGCTTTTCATCAAACTCAACTGGACGTCCGGTTCGATCTTCATCTTCAAGGGTGAAATCTCTACCTCTGAATTTTGCAAACCATCTTTTTCAAGTCCTTTCATTCACACATTCGTCTGCATAAACTGAGTGAATGTTTCTAGCCGCTTCGGTTGCTGAGATTCCTTTCTTGAACTCATAAAGCATTATGTGCCTCAAATGATTCTTGGGTACTTCCATGTTAACAGGGTTTTAATCAAACAAACTTTAATTTTATTGTTCTCTGAAATAAAATTTGATCAGTTTAAATGCATCTAAGCATAAAAACAATGTTCAGATCCATTAGACATTATAAAATACTCATTCAATTTCGTTCATTTTAACAAAAAGTTAAAATTCGGACAGAACTTATGGGATGACCTGATACAATGTTTAGTATTGGGAAATTATCTTTGGCCATTCCAATGCGTCTTCGGATCTCAATGCCACACATTCCGTCCTCTGTTAGAACAATTTACCGATATTTAAATTTTTGTAATTGTTTGATTTTAGTATCTCGATTTGCAATTTGCATTTTTGGCTCATCCTTTTGCAAATTTTGTCTTCTTGTAATATATATTTAGTCCTTTATTTTGGCTCCCTTCTCTATCTTTAGTGGCAGTCCGCATTAATAGTAGAAAGAGAGATGACAGATAGTATACATGAGAAACGTATATTCCTGAAAAATTATTTTGATAGAATTATTTTATAATTTTATGCCATCAGTAGCACTGATTGTTCGATCAATGAATGGCAAATGTTTCCTTACCATACGTAGTCACATTTCGAAGTCGACCAATTTGCGAATGTAAACTATAGCACAACACAAGGTATTTACTCTATCTCCCCACTAAGACGAGTTGCGAGTTGTGACACAAGCCTTTTTTTAAAGTGGGGACCATAGTGCGTACACCCGAGCCAGGAACAAATATTGCCAGTAGCTTCTGCAACTGTTGGTTACGCTGGCCTCGGCGTGAGCACCAATCCTTCTCTCTCGTGCAATGAGAGGACACGGTCTCGGGCAGTTGTTCCCCTGGGTCAGGTACTTCTCAGTAGTGCCGCACTATGTATATAGATAAACGCATATATTTATATATCGATTGTTTCCGAGTGAAGAGTCCATATATAGCAAAATCGAAAACACATTATAAACAATCGGAATCATATTCAGCGGGGTCTGGTTTCAATAAAACAGCGCGCGCTAAACACACACAAACATTTAAAATCAATATGCAAATTAGATAAACCTGAAAGTGATATTCCTAGAAGTAGATAATATACAGGTTGTTTCAAAAAGAATACGCAAAAATGATTAGGCTGTTTTTTCAGGTCTATAGCATTGTAGTGGACTCAATCAGTGCTTATTTAATAGAGTAGTTATCAAAGTTGGATTGGGTATCAGTTTCACCGTTTCCATTAGTATAACTTCCGGTGCAGCTGAATTGTGGGAAGATCAATCAAAAGGCGTTTTGCGTGCTTGAGTTCGCGAAAACAAGCACCATTGTCACAGTGCAGGCAGATTCGAATGACTTCATTTTTCAGCAAGATAGAGCACCACCCCATTGGCATCTCGAGGTTAGAGCTTATCTGAATGCAAACCTCCCTCAGCGATGGATTGAGAGGAGAGGTGATAAAGACCTTGCTCTCTGTGCTTGGCCTGCCAGATCCCCGCACCTCACCGTGTGTGACTTTTTCTTGTGGGGGTATGTTAAAGACCAAGTTTATGTTCCAGCACTTCCAGCAAGTATCGATGACTTGAAAGATTGAATAACAGCTGCAATCAACACGGTGGACCGTGACATGCTGAGGCGCATTTGGGAGGAATTCTCATATCGGCTTGATGTTGTCCGCGCTGCCGGTGGTGGCCACATTGAGCGCTTATAAAACATGAGATGAAACTTTAATGTATATACAACACATGTGTTCATGCTAGAGGTTTGTAATTTTTTTCGTTATTGACACATCACGTGATGATTTTGGCGTATTCTTTTTGAAACACCCTGTATAATACAGATATTGAGCTATTGGAGATAGGGTGTTCTAATTCGCATTTATTCGTATAGATTCTACCATCTTGTTTTTTTTTTTTTTTTTAATTACTTAACTATTAGTTTGGTTCAAAAATAATGACGTAATAATGTCGTTTTTTGACGTTAAGAAATATGTCAAAAAACGATACTATTACGTCATTATTGTTGCCCCAACCTAATATTATATATCTCTATCACCTGGAATGTTGAATGTATAACTAATTTAAATTTCTATTTTGCCATCTTTACACTATATTAAATATATCTTATAAATTGTCCTCTGTTCTGTCACCCATGAAATAAAAATAATTGTTTGTACGGAAAATAAGGATTTACGTACGTCATATATAAATTAAGTTGCAGCAGAAGAATTATCGTTGAACTTGTAAAAGATATGCTTAAATATTAATTCAATACTTAAATCCAACAATCAATTTTGAGTCCTTCTTTAGTTTATCGCATCTACTCCACCGAACTATTGTGATGAAGGCCAAACAAAGAGTCCGCCACAGGCTGGCATTTAAGCTAGCTGCAATTTTGGATACAAAAGAAAAATAAAAGTTACTCCCCTTGAACCACGAAAGCAACGATAATAGCTATTGCAATATATTAATAGATATTTTAACAATGCATAATCTGACAACTCTGAATCTGAGCTAAACAAAAATCGTTACCTGCGCATAAGTTTTCTAGGACTTTGAGTGAGCTATGAATCATTGAAATCGGACCAGTGGGAGTGGAGGAGTTGCTTGGACACTCACATGCACAAACACACACACACATACACTGCACTTTATATATAAGATAAATATATACAGAGATGAAGAGTGATTTGCTAATGATCATATATATATATATATATATATATATATATATATATATATATATATATATAAGCAAATATATGGATATAAATCCGAAAGTATGAAGTAATTTAAACAATGCTTTAGTTGTACACACAAGTAAATATGATCATAATTTTGATTCTGTGAAGATTTTAAAATATATTCATAAAAAAAATCTTAGACGGATTTATGAGGCAGGTATCCTATCTATCTCACGAACGGTGAATACTAGACCTGGCTTCTTTAATATTTCCCCTTTTCTAGCAAGATTAATGCTCGACAAACGTACATATAAGTTTTAGATTAAAATAAAATTAGTTTCCTTTTTCATTCAAAATACTATATTTTAGGAATACGTTTTCACAACATCACCCACGTGACGCCGACGTGATCATATTGAAACGGAACGCTGATCGTGAAATATTTCAGTTTTCTGTTTTGATTAGTTTTACTCTTATGTCCATCGTCTTTTCATGTTGAATTAAATATAGTCTGATGTTAATTATGTTTTATGAATATGTCCTGAAGATGGTCTACTAGACCGAAACGTCCGACGTTGACATTATATTAACATTAAAACAGCATAATTGGATATTAGGATTTTTGTTTGTTTTTTTCGTATATTTTTCTTCATATATATATATATATATATATATATATATATATATATATATATATATATATATATATATATATATATATATATGTATGCGTATACTTTACAAATGATTTCGATTCTCTTGCTATATACATTGTCTCTCTTCTGTCCTTACGACAACCTATAAGAGATTAAGACCCACTGTTTTGGGCAGTACGGTCCCCTGATATCGCGAATCTAAATATTATTAGAGCTATATTGAGAATGCTGTGGTCACTTCGACGTCGCCTATTGGTTAGCATATTCGTGTCGCTAGATCAATTACGGCTGATTAGTGAGTTCAGTCCTCAGTAGGTACTGCATACATACGCCGTTGGTCTACATCTGAGCTATGCCTATTATATCGTTATATTTAGAATGTGGTTCACAATAGGAGACGCGAAACAGATTACGCTTGTGGAAGAATCAGGTTACTTAATTACTAGAGATACTAATGAATCATGAATTTGGGATCGTGACGTGAAATATTCCTTGGAGAATTGTCAACGGAATTAAGTAGCATACTACTAAAGAATGCGGCAATTAGCATTGGCCAATTAGATTCTTATTCATCCAGTTTTATTTGGGAAAACTTTTGTCCCTTCATTAGGATCAAAATTACGATACAAGTTATGGTCAACCAAGAGGGGCTAGCAAATAACCTATTGATTTTAACAAAAATATATATTTTGCTCTTACTATTTCTTTTCGAAACCCCAATCTGCAAATAATTATTTCGTATAGTAGCAAAACATAATAATTAAACAAAACTTTTAAAATACTTTTAATAGGATTACCAAATAATATTTGACCTATGTTGGTTAACAGAGAAATAATGTGTAGAGCAAAGAGTTAGAAGGGGGAACTGATGACTACTGTCCACGTGTCGTAAAAAAAAACGTCTACAACAATATGGCGTCACTGATAAGATGTTTAAGTCACTTGAACGAACTAGAATTTGTCAAGACTTGGATCCGTTTTTTTTCACCCCAGGCTAGAGCTAAAATGATGAAAGATAGTAATAAAAGATGGGTTGAAAATGAAATAATCGACCTCTTCCTAGCTTAGGTAGATTGTTAAGTTATAATGAAAATGTCTGTTATGGCATGTAGAAACAATTGGATAGTTTGACTGATGAAAAGTAATTTCAGACCGAAAAAAAAAATTGTCATAGCGGAAAGAAGCACATTGGTGCCCATTAAATAAAAACAAGATTAATAAATTATACAATCTCTTCTGAAATTAAGAAAAAACTAGCTGATTCTAAAAATTGAAGCTACTTATTAAATAAAAATATGATCCCTATATTGAATCCCGTAAATCGCCTGTTCATCCTCTATCATTAGTGGTTGTCATGTTAAAGAAAATATTAGGTTGGTGCAAAAATAATGACGTAATGATGTCGTTTTTTGACGTAACGTCAAAAAACGACATTATTACGTCATTATTTTTGCACCAGCCTAATAGTAGTGGAAAGAATTATGAAGTATGTGTCTCTAGGCGGCAGTAAATAGGCTTCTCCCATTTCAGTTTTGCAAAAATCAAATAGAGACTAAAGAACGTAATTGAAAATATACTTGAATTATTTTCTATTCCTAATATCGAAACCGCTATTCACAAATTATCGAGCAGAAAACGTTTTGTAAAAATGTATTTAAAATCTACATATAATCAAATAGATTGATGATATATTCAAGGAAATAATTACTATAAACAGCCCCATAGGATTATTTAGATTGACAAGAATATATTATGTAGTTAAAACGACAAGTGCAATTATTCAAAGAGCAATGGAGAACGTGTTTACTAATAAAATAACTAAATGATTATGATTCACTATTTACATTATTCGCATTTTTCCTCATCTTTGTTGCCATATTTATCACAACGATTCGGCCGTTGTACGCTCCGGCCTTCTTCAGGTGGTTGGAATGTCGAACTGAACCCTTTATTTAGCTCGCTGGGGTAGACTGTTCTAGTTCCATGTGCCATGTCTAATGGATGTCAATTATCAGTTATCTTCTGTTAATTGACCTCGCCAAATTCTCTACACCCTTAACCAGATATTGAACTCACAACTCTTTGCCTCTTGTCCCTGGATCTAACCAACGCATTTATCCACTGTGCCAAGTGCCCTTATTATTATGTTGTTGCGGATGTGTGTGATGTGTGTTGGAGACGAATAGAAGGTTTGGATTATCAGAAGGTTTAAAATTGTGTGTGTTCAATAATCTTCCATCCACAACAATTAATACAAGATAGAGAATAATAAAGATTCATAAACATCTTGTTTCAAAACAACAATTGAATTTATTAAAGTGTGGCATACATGCATGAATACTGAGGGAAAAGGTAGGACAGAGTTGTGTCCCTTTGATTAGGTAATAGTTGTACCTGAGTTCAAATTAAAAGGAATTAATATTAAACTGTAATAGAATGCAATGAGTTTCTATTGAGTATTTGGAATTGTATCAACAAGTTAGCTAGAGTTCAGAGATAATACTTGCATGAATTAAGTATTGTTCATTTAACGTCTGACTGGATCAGTCGAGACGGGAGTTCTTTTAAGGTCACATTTTGGCGGTGTTGTGAGATGTACAAGTGACGTAGATAAGTTAGGCTCGAATCACGAAGAGTAGGATCAGAGAGAGATGAATGAAAAGAAACTCGAGGGAGTTTACACGTGTTCTGTATTCATAAGGGTCGTGTATCACGTGAGAGGCTTCCAGCATATTGAGCGGGAAAACAGATTTGTCGCGTGCAGATGGTTTGATTGGTCGGAACTGACTAATCAGCAAGCTAGATGTACTGTGATTGACCAATGGTTTCTTGTTGATATTTTGTATGAAAGTAGGATGTTATTTACCAGATAGGAAGAGTTCATTTCCTAAAAAAGAGGTAAGGCTGGTTTGTTTTGGATGATTCCACAATGTATCAAGATAATATTTGCTTCGGTGCCCCCATTAAAAGTGAATTAAAACAATAAAAAATGTATAAAACAAGTTAAATAATGGTAGGGTGAGAATAAACACAGATAAATGTGAATTTCATTGTTATAAATATCACATTTCAGATAGAATATTTCAAAAGATGGTACTGCACCAGTTTCAAAGTTAATTCAGAAAATTTTATAGCTATCTATATCTACTAATAAAAAGCATTACAATACTTTTTTTTAGGATTGCTTTATTTATATAACAGACTCTTACCAGAATACGGTGACATGATAGAACCATTGCTGAACTGCGTAAAAAAAGAATGTGTTCAAATGGGATCAAAGGCAAAACTTATAGCTTGATGAGACTCGCCGAATAACCTATTCTACAAATATTTGATCGTAAAAATGAGGTTACGTTAACTGCGGATGTGTGTGACCGAGATGTGTCAGCGATTTATCACAAAAATAACATCTAAAAATGTACCTTTGAAAAAGATTGACGGCAGCAAAAATAAATAATTGAACTATTGAATGAGAAGCATTGGCCATTGTGTGGATCAGGCAGAGCTCAGCAATTATTCTTACGTAAGAAGGCCCTATTAAAATCGGACCATACACTTCTAGAGGTTATTTTCAACATTAGAAAATAGCTACCAAAAGTGACTTCTTCCAAAATGCTAAGATGATCAATAAGATTAATGGCATATGATTTTGACACTGATTATCTAAAAGAAAATACAATGCCACATGCCGATACGCTGTGTAGGTTACTATTTAATAAGATAAAAAAGAAAAATGGAATCGCAGATGAAGAAATATTACATTGGGTTCAAAACTGATATATTATCTCTACAAAGATTAGCATCTGAAACATTACATTACCCGATATTAAGCAAGTTTTACCGAGAGAATAAGTAGAAACAGCTGGGGTAATTCTTTCAAAGCTGAAAGAGCTTATAAAGAAAGGCATAAATTAACGACGGAAAACGGTGTTATATGCAACGGAGATGTTATAGTACCACCAGTAACAAAAACAAAAATAAGTGTACATGATGTGCATTCTGGGATACGCCTACACTGAGGAGTTTAAAATGGGAGGCATGCTGGCTGGGGTGTTATCGTGATATAAAGAGCTGTTCGATAAAAATCACTCACTTGATTGTTTTTACTAAATGTTCTCTTCTCCGATAAAACGGAAGTTGAGCTACATTCAAAGGATAAGCGATCTAAAATCCGAAGAAAAAGCTTCGAAAGCTCTTTGAATTTAGCAGGAAATACTGTCAAACATCCGTTCAGTATCATCTTCTTGGGATGCTTTTCTTTTCATGGAACTGGTTTCTTAAAACCTATTGAAAATACCCCCAGTACAAGAGGTTTTTAGAGTATTGTCTGCGCCATTCTGTTGAAAGGGTGCAAATCGACCCCAGAAGCTCATTTTTATGCAGGATAATGCTCCCTGTCACAAATCAAAATCTATGAAGGAATACTTTGATGAGAAGCAGGTGAGTGTTTTGACATGGCCGCCCCAATCTCTTGACCTCAACCCCATAGAAAACTTATGGAGCATTATAAAGTGCAGGCTCTCGAGAAAGCAGTTGAGCAACATGCTCCATAAGTTTTCTATGGGGTTGAGGTCAGGATATCGGGGCGTCTATGTCAAAACACTCACCTGCTTTTCATCAAAGTATTCCTTCATCAATATTGATTTCTTCTGTAAAAATAAAAAATCTGTTGCGAAAAAATATCTTCTCTTGCGCATCATTCTGTTTTTTCTGGACATGACTAGTTTAATTTCTATCCATAATTGTTCCCAGTAAACTCACTGGATTTTCCGAAATATCTTTTCCGAATAACTCAAACTTTCCTAACAATCTAAATATATACTGGTGTCGTACTTTGCCAAATGATTTTATATGGTCTATGAGGCATAAGTAAACTTCCTTCTCCTTTTGTCTTGCTCGCTCTAATAGATGAAATTGTCCAAATCTTCTTGCTATTTAACCCGAAGCATAAACTCCCTTTAACAGGCCAATCCAATACTTCAGTTCTTTAATTGATGCATATTTACTTCTGTCACGAGACTTTCCCAAGTAACTAGAAACTAAACAGTCAACCCTTAACCTGTGGAGTGCCGATTAACTTCTAATAATTTGATAGAATTTCAAGTGAAAACGCTGGGGGGGTATCTATTTCAAACCTAATTATAAGAGAGTTTGAAGGTACGATAATTTTGCAAATGTATACACTACATATTAACTACACTCATCGTAGGGTTATTATCAGGCTGTATGTTTCACAGGCTATAGTGGGTATTGAAAATAAATGAAACGAAAATAAATACAATCCATCCTCAGTTAACATTGCAATATTTTTAAAGAAGTTAAGTTCAAATATTTGACGATGCAATAGACGCACGGATATTTTTTAGGATGGAAACGCGTAAGAAGGAAATGCAATCGCTGAATTAAGAATTGCAACAAAGAGCTCTTAAAATTTCAGGATATTACTATTTTAATATTCTGGTAATTTTAATTCTTCATTTACTCCTTGAATAAGTTCATAGCGACTTCTGTGACAACATAATATCCCTAAAAATGCCCCTATCGTAGCATTAAATATTTGCGCTTATCATATTCAAAAAATAGATCGATTACAATCTTAAATATTATATAAGAATAAAGTGGCGCTGCCGAATCTTGTGTTTGAACATAGATCGTCAGAGAGCAAACGCAGATGATCCCATTATTGAATTAAGTAGACCACATGACTATAGAGAAAATGTAGGAAGTCGCGTGACGTCTAAAAGATTGTTATATTTATTCTATCCTCTATTACTAAACGGATCACTATTTCTATTCTAACATCTATTACTATTCGGATAGATACTCTCTTCAGTAGACTATTCTCTATACGGATCTCTATTCGATGGTTAATGTTCGAACGAGTATTATCGAGCAAGTACAATTAGTGCGAGTGACATTCGAAGGCGTCTGAAACTAGCATTGTTCAACGGCGTTACTATAGTAATATCTGCGATTACAAAGACTCTACTACAATGAGCATTGCGAAAGTGACAACGAGTATTCGTTAGCATCATAAAAAATATGAATGCGGGTCGTTATTTTAAGAAGCGAAAGGGTACAAAACGATTCGAAA
>OZ010595.1:60990547-61023047 GCA_963932145.1 Acanthosepion lycidas
TATATATGATATCCCTGTATGTATATTAATATAATTTTTCAGTCATGGGTACGTACATACATGTACACACATACGTTTTTTTTACATCAATCGCAATGAGAGAGAGAGAGAGAGAGAGAGAGAGAGAGAGAGAGACGCGGACAATGAGAAATAAATAAATGATTACGTGGACGAGAGCCAAAAATATGTACTTCCATAAGCGAACGGCGAATCAAACAAACAACCAGAAAAGTATTGGGTAGAATAAATTATCTATGGCTCCATCACGGAGACTAATAAAGAAAAACCCATATTTGACGCAACAAATATTTTTAACACAATCATTTAGATGACAATGTATTTAAGAGAAAAATCACATTTAATCAAAACGAATATTAAGAATAACATTTCTGATTAAATTTTAGCATATATTAGGTTGGTGCAAAACTAATTACGTAATAATGTCGTTTTTGACGTTAAAAATACGTCAAAAAACGACATCATTACGTCATTATTTTTGCACCAACCTAATGTCTGTGTCAAAGAGGATGACACAGTGATTCATTTTTCATATACGAAATATATGTGTGCATGCGTGTGTGTGTAATATATAATAAGTATATATAATATATAGTCATACATGTATGTATGTGTAATATATGGTAATATATATGTGCGTATATATGTATGTATATATTTATATCATCATATATGAATATATATGTATATAAATTATATAAACATATATATCTGCATACATATAATATAAAATATATACATATATATATATATATATATATATATATATGTATGTATGTATCTCTCTCTCTCTCTCTATATATATATATATATATATATATGTATGTATATCATAAATATATATATATATGTGTGTGTGTGTGTGAGTTATATATTTTAGAATATTAACAAAAACATGTTAAAAATTGCTATACAACTGCTATCGTGTTTCAACGCATATCAATGAGTCTCCTCAGGCGATTGTAAATTACAGGTTAGTAAACGATAAATTTAATTACAAAAGCAACATCCTCTTTTTTTTCTTTTTTTTTTTTTTTCGAGAAAAATCGCCTGAGGGCTTCAACCATCCAATATGACCGAAGTTAAATTCAAACTGAGCGAAAAGATAAGGATTTCTTTTAGAAATGGGTCATGACTGGAAGTTGTTTGCAAACAGATCCCAGACATTAAATGAAAGACTGATACAGATGATTACGTAAAGTGTATACAAGTCAGACGATCAACTTTTCCGAGAAATAAAAGCGGAGAGTGTAGAGAGGTAATAAACATAATTCTAAATAGTTATATGCTTTGTGAGCTTCCCGCATGAAATTTTTGTAGTTGATATATATATATATATGAGGCCTCTTTAATAAACTAGTAAATAATTTAAACTTATAGAATTATTTGGCAAATTAATATGCAATTTTTGTTTGCTCAACACCCACTTGTGGTTTATACTGAAACTATGCTGAGCGACCTTAGTTACATTCTCTTGGAGAGGTTATCTAGCGTGATCTAGGGTGATCAACAATGCTAGCTCTCTCAAATCATCGGTCACGATAACTTGTGACATCGTGCTACACGCCCAATTTCAGTTACCCGATTTCACTCACAAGGCTCGATTCAATGTTGTTCGGGCACTTCCCAAAACTACCGCACATTACGATCACCTCCTCCACATCGATATGATCAAGAAATTGATTATGATGAAATTCGAACTCGAGTCTCATCGTCAGAAAACGAACGTTCTAAACAGACGATAATGCATATATATATATATGTATTATCCCTTACCGCTGATATGACTCGGAATTTCATGAAATGCGCTATATACAGGTGCAGAGTATTGACTCACAGTTACGTAATTTGAGTTTTAATGTAGCTGGTCATCACAATGTTAGAATTACAGTCTTTCAATTTCAAATATTATATTTCGTAATGAGCAAAACGGGGTTTACATATATATGTAAAATTTAAATAAAAACAAATCGAATCGTAATTTAGATAAATTAAATAAATACAGTCGTAATTTAAATAAATGAAATAAAAACAAATCCAATCGTAATTTATATTAAAATAAATAGTAACCCACATTAAAATTAAAGCTTAATTTACATAAAAATTGATCAATGTATTTAATCAGATATTAACTTTTATGCCTACATGTAACTTCATTAATTCTTAACTTAAATCTTGCCTTTTTATCCAACGGAAAAAAACATGTACAGCGTAAGCTTTAAACTTTAATCGTTTTTTGCCCCATTATCTTCCCCCATACAGTCTATATTTTGTATTTACTCCCTAATAACACTTTGCGTTTATACTAAATTTGAGCTTTGAATCTGATAAGAAATTAGCTTTCCTCCCATGAGACACAGTATTAAAAAAAAACAAAAAAACAAAAAAAAAACAACTGCAAAAAGCGACTCAATCTCCATACGTGCCTCAGGACTTTGGAAACCATGAAAAATTAATTTACACAAAATCTTAGGTATATGTGTATTTATTAATATATATATATATATATATATATATATATATATATATATATATATATATATATATATATATATTTAAGCATTTCACCCCAAGCAAGGCGGGAAGCCACTAGAACGCAAGGGGTTACAGAAAATTTAGAGCAAGATCAGATAGGAGTGATAGAAGAAAGGATGAGGATAGTGGATAGATCAAGGCAACTGGAGATGTCGATTGACATTACACTTAAATAGCTGGAGATTATAGCTCACTGGGAAACAGGAAAAGGGGAGGGAGTTCCACATGCGAGAGGTGCGAGACATGAAGCTATTAGAGTAGAAGAGACGGCTACATTTATAATTTTCGACAGTGAAGGGGTGAGAGCGGGATGCCAGCCTCGTAAGGCGCTGGAACTCATGACGTCTGGGAACCAGCGAATGCAGCTCCACTGAGCAATTTCCATGAAAGTATTTGTAGAACAGACAGAGGGGGGGCGATGGCGCGTCTGTGAGAAATATATATGTTTGAGTGTGGGGGGGAATCAAAGAGGGGCATTGAGGTTGAAAAAAGCTTCGAGTTCGCTTAGAATTTGGTATAAAATTTGACTAACCATATTGTCGTGTAATTGAATTAAAGTTGATTGTCCAATTCCTCGACTCACTCTATTTTAGGGAGGAAGTGTAACCATATCATATTAGTAGTAGGACATAATTTGTGGTTACCGAATTGTAATTCGGTAACCACAAATTAGATCTATATCAAATAGATCTATATAGATCTATATCAAATAACATAGATCTATATAGATCTATATCAAATAACATAGATCAATATCAAATAACTGTCACCATGTTGTTTGAATGCTTCAAACAACAGTAACAACTAATATGGAGAGTTGATGTAACTGAAAGAGAAAATAATCACATAATCTAGTTGGTAACATTCTGCACAATTCCGAAAAGAATTTTGGAAGGAAACCGCATCAATTTTGGAAAGTGCAATAACAATAAATGAACATGTGAAATCTATTTTCCTTAAAGAATTGTCTTAATATATTTCATAAATTTCCAGCCAAATTAGGACAGGCTGTTCGACCAATGATTCACGAAACAATGAAACGACTAATATTTCTATCACCAACACCATTAAATGATGACGTAATAATGTCGTTTTTGACGTATTTTTTAACGTCAAAAAAAGAACATTGTTACGTCATTATTTTTGCACCAACCTAATATCTCAAGGTAAGAAGCTCATGATTTATGGCAACGCTTTCTTGCTCCGACTATATTTTAAGGCGATCAAAAATACAAATATTTAAATATTCCTAACATAAGGCAGACTTAACGTACATATCGGATGCAACCATGTTGCCTTCTTTAACAAATTAAATAAAAAATAAACAGAAAATATCGAAAATTATAGGCGGAAACAGTATGGTTCTTTCTTGTTACTTTTTCCAATATTCTGTTTAAGAACTGGTCTTTGGGCTTTTCTTTCTCCCATTCCTCTCTCTCTCTCTCTCTCTCTCTCTCTCTCTCTCTCTCTCTCTCTAAATTTATACTTTTAACTGTTTGGCTTTGTTTGATTGTACATCGTTTTCAAAGCTTTGTAGTACATAAGGACTCATTATGGCGTTTCCTTTGTAGGAATTTCGCTGTAAATTTCAATAGAAGGGGAAAATGAATATATATATATATATATATATATATATATATATATATATATATATATATATATATATATATATATATAAATATATTAGGTTAGTGCAAAAATAATGTCGTTTTCTCACATATGTTACTATGTGAGAAAACGACATTATTTTTGCACCAATCCTATATATATATATATATATATATATATATATATATATATATATATATACGTTCAAAAGCAGAGACGACGTTATAATTAGATAATTCAATTTTACTGTATTTTTTTTCTTTTTGTTGCTGCTGCTAATAATATTAATAATAACAATAAGCTGTTTCCTTAATTCTTTTGTCATTTAACACGCGCTTTAAGCAATCCCCATACCTCATAAATAAAGGACTATTCTGTTTTGATCGCAAGAAATGGTGGGAAAACATATCAGAGATGTTGTTTGCGTTCTGTGGGAAAAAAAAGAAACAAAGAAAGAGGGGGAGGAGGAGGCAAAAACTTTTAATGCTTAGAAAAATTCATTTCCGTTTCAAGTCTTTCTATTTGTACCCACTTCTTTAAGTAATGAACTGCATTAATAGTTATGAAAATACTTATGACTGTTATTGCAATATTTGTTAAAAAAATATTAAGCTTAAATATTTAGAGATGCGTCAGGAGAATTTCCACGGGCGGTTTATAGCCGTAGATCTCCCATAATGCTTAGTTAATTGTTAACATAATATTATGGTTCCTCAGAAAATGTAAATAGCAAAACCGTGCCATTTTCACGGGTAATACTTGTTCTTTTTATTATTGTGAATGCTATCATCTTGCCAGAGTGTAATTTTAAGTGACTAATTAGCAAGTCACCTACGGGGTCTATGAGTAAGAAGGACATTGTAGTAAAGGTACCTATACACATTTGTGAATTTTCCTTTACATGGAGATGGTTTTCTTGGATTTTTGCTGTATATACATTTCCTTCAGGATCTCATCCGGAGACCTAAGGTCAGAAATGGCTTAATTACATTTTCTATCGATTACTTTTGTAAAATAAAAGAATAAAAGATCATATACATTTTATATAGAGAAAGCTGATCGTAATGTCTTAGCTGTGCTTCTGAGTGCATGTCTTGTACTTCTCCAAGGCGTGGGTTACCAGGAATCCTTTCAATATGTTTGTCGGATACTTTTTTTCCGCCTCAATCTGGGATTTCCAGCTATAATGGTCCTAATGTTCCACATTCCTGAGAATTCCTCTGCAAGATCTTGTATTTTGCAAAGATGCATTATAATCTACAGACATTGCCATGCCATTAAGAAAGCACATTCTACTTTTGTGGTTTTCATCATGGTGTCTGGTTCGATTAGCTTTGATTGTTCTGTCTGCGTGTTTTGTAAAGTCCCATAAAATTGTTACGGAGCCTATCTCTATTGCTGAAATCGCTTCAATTAGTTTTTCGCTATCTTTTCCAATCAATCCGTTGGCTGCAGTTGCAACTGCAATTATTGATGTCTTCATGTGCCACATATTTTAGATTTCTACTTCAAAATTCTTGTATTTTGATTCTTTTTTACGGTCTTCAATAATTCATTACAATATGCAGGGTCTGCAATGTCAATAAGTAAGCACATTCTATTTTTGTAGTCTTTGATCACGATGTCTTCTTCTTCTTGGAAGGCAATGAATAATTGTGAAGACAATGAATATCAACCCCCCCCAAAAAAAATATCGGTTGCATGTCCGAAGAATAGGCAATAGTAAAAACAGTGTGAGTACCCTATACTGATTCAGTCTTCTCACTAGTAATGGTCATCGTAAATTCTTAGTTTGAGTCATAAATAATTCCCGTTTCTTTATCATCTTCATTCTTAAAAGTAATAATGTATAAGTACGTTTTATTCCATTACATATTCATGAAAAGTATGGAATACAAAATATAGGGAAAATGAGAGGTAGAGAATATGTGAGATTGATTATCGCAGACAAAGCGAATTCTATAATTTCATCCTTTGTTATTCTCGCTGAATGCGGCGTTGTATTTTCGTGGAAGAGTTCCATATTTTTGGCTAAGTCCACTGCCTCCGTCGAGCATTTATTTATTTAAAACATGAAGATATTTATATTTATTTAAAGATTTTTTAGAAGTTAATGATTTACCCCTGATACTTAACCCAAAGCTAGGAGGAGAGAGAAGAAATTCACTCATACCATTCCCAACTTTATTTTCACTTAAGTGAATATAACGAACAAGATTGGAACTGGAACTCCGCTATCTAATTTCTAACTTCAGACCGTCATCCATTGCACCACCCGCACATCAACGCTTACAAAACCAGGTATTTCCAGGTATGTATTCGATTTAGGTAATGACCAGACTCGATGTTGCTAAACTTAAGTGATTTTACGAGAACTGGGGTTTCAACATAATACAACAGAGAGAATGGAAAATAGACAAGTTAGATTAAGGAAATGCAACTTACAAGTATTAAAACAATATATTAGGGAAAAGGTGTAAGAAATGCAAAAACGAAAAGTCCAAAAATGAAACAAAAACAATTCTATTAACAATCGAGGAAATCGGAGACTATAGAGCATACAGCCAGAAAAGACAACATACAAGAATTAACATATGGATAGCGGCTCGGATTGAGAAATCGGAGAGCCGAGTTCGAATTCCAGTCAAATCCATTACATTCACTTACGTGCTAATAACCTGGGAAAAGGTATGAATCCTCTTCTCTCCCCACCAGCTATGGGTAAATAGCAGGACAAACCGGGTTCTCTAGCCTTGGATGTCAACTGCTCTGCCGCAGAAAGAAATGGCAACCTACTGCAGGAAAAAAAAAGCTGCCTTGTCAGTAATATACCGAAATATACATGATTGCCTTATGGCACATAACTGACTTACTACAACGAGCAAAAATCTGAGCAGACGTCCATTAAATGCAAATAAGATAATTAGAAATAGGCGAAAACTAATTCTATGTACCGTCGAGTGATTTGAAACGTACAGAACATTGATCCAGGAATGACAACAAACTAAAATTAAAATATGTATAACGACGAACAAAAGTAGGAAAAGAAACAAAGGGCATACAATGACAAACACTTGAGGACGATAACTTCACAAAGAAAGCGTATATATATAATAGTATATCGATATAGAGAGATATATTGTTGCTCATAATGGCGTCCCAAGATAACAGCGAAAGAATCAATGGAGCCCAATATTAAAAGGAAAAAAAATAGGAAGATCAAATGTAGATTGTGGGGAAAATAACGATGAGATATTTAAACATAAGTGAAACTGTGGTGTCCTCCCTCTAAAGAATCTATGTTGGACTCTTCCACCTACTATAAGATTACTAGGAGATAAGGCTTCCGCGACAGTGAATAGAGCGTTCGTTACTGTCGAACTCTCTGCCTTGGCAGAGAGATACCCGTACGAGATTTTCCCAGAGGCAAAAATTCCTTAGGGGAGGTAGACAGACACTTAACCCGTTTAGGCGGGTTCAAAGGGAATATTTTTGGTCGAGCATACGGGTTTTGAGTATCCAAAATAAACCGGACTTGTCCAACATACATCCTCGTAGGGCGGCTGTTAAATATTAACAGTGAATAGATTGTTCGTTACTGTCGAACTCTCTGCCTCGGCAGAGAGGAACCCGGATGTGGCTTTGCCGCAGAGCAATGTTTCGTCCGGGAAGATAGACAGACCCTGAACCCGTTTAGGCAGGTTCTAAGGGAATATTTTTGGCTGAGCCTACGGGCTCGGAAAACCCACGGTAAACTCGGCCTTGTTAAACATACATCCCTCGTGATGGGGCTGTTAAATATAATAGTAAATAGATTGAGCGCTAGGTAATTCGATACACTTTCACTAGACGTGTAATACTCTTCTTGTGAACTTAATGTTTAAGTTTTTGTTTTTACTTAACCATTTAATTGGTCACAACATCTTGGCTCGAAGGATTCGAAGAAACGGACTTCACGTTATAACACAATTTGTATTTTTTTTTAATTTTTTATTTTTTTTGCCAATGTCTACAACAGTGGTGAAGAAGGAATTATAATCAAACTCTACGGCAAAAGGCTATCCAGTGTTAATTACAACACTGACAGTTGTGACGTCACCCCCGGGCTGTCTCTGCGCCGCCGTGCTATCCTGTGACGACCAATGTGATTTGGTATTGGTCGCGGCACCAAATGTGACGTTCTTATCCTTTGCTGATTCGGATGGGAATCTGATTAGATTCGGTATCAGCTTTGTCGTTCCCAGCTCGCCCCCAACGTCTGGTTACCGAAGTAACTGTTTTGATTTCTAGTCTAACTAACCGTTGTGATTTGATCTTAAGGAGACGAAATCAATCAATCGCCGGGCCGCAATGCAAGCCGAGTCAGTGCAAAGGTAACACCACACAAGCATATGTAAAAGAAAATAAAGTAACAACTCGAAAAGTTCAAATGTGTTAAAAAAAGAATAACAAATATTTTTATATCTGGTTGTTGAATACAGGACTGCGTCTTTCTCCCAAACCGCTAATATGGATTCGTGACACTTTGTGTTTGTTAGGCGAGTCTTATCATCGTAAGTTGTTTTTTTAAGAAACTGTTTTTTTTCTGTATCTTCAGGCGATATTCGTAAAACTTGTTTTGGTGCTGTGAGTCTAAGTCGTTCTTCAAAAATAAATTGTTTTTGGTTAGAAATTGAAGTCGGGATGCGTGGATCTTCAGTCAGCTTTCTGCGAGGCTGGTCTCAGAGCTCAACGGCCTCAACTGCAACTAACATCTCTCGCTGACTAACCCCAACTGCAACTCTGCTACTAACTGCCGTCTACTCGTTGCGATTCTGCTTATAGGGACGCCGACCAAAACCGGGTGTTGGCTTGTCGTGGTTTGGGGATCCTCGATAATTCTAAATCCACAAAAAGGATTTTCTTTGTTTTCGGACAGGAAAATTTATCACTTTCCATTTTTGGAAGTCCATTACTTTTTGCTTCAGAGGGGTTCTTATGGGTATCGTCCTCCCAAATTCTTCCTTTCTCATATTGATATCTCACACCAATCCCCTCAGAGGGTGTCAACAGGTTCCCCTTCTCTCTCACAGTGGTATCTCACACCAATCACATCAGAGGCGTCCTTTCTCATAGTTTACCTTCGCCTACCACTCACGCCCAGCAGCGTGGGTGTGGCTAGACTGGCCTCAGTTTAAAAATTTCGTTCAAAGGAAAAAAAAATGATCTTCCTTTTTTTTTCTTCTTTTTCTTTTCTCACCAGACCCCTAAGACTCGTAGTGTGGTCCTTAATCTCTATCTTTACTGAATTTCATTTGGAATTCGTCAACGAGATTTTCCTCAAATAATCATTGGGGTTGGTCAAGTGAATCTCTTTCTCTCCTTAATGCCTACGTGCTTCTGTCGCCAAAATCTGTTCAGGCAACAAACTCTTATCATGGCCAGCTCTGACATAAAACAGGTGTTTTCCCAAAACCAAATGATATCTCCGAAGGATAGTTAATGGTTTAATCTTTCCTCTCTTCTTGGGTGGCCTTCAGCTGATGTCTTTCTCGGTCAGTCCCCGACCTGATTAACATTATCTCTTAGCATTCTCTTTTGTAGGCCACTTGACCAATTTGAAATTTTCATTATTGCCATGGGCATATGGCTATCTTTTATTCGCCGCCTCGTAACATAAATTAATTCGACAGATCCGAGATCTTAAGAATCTCCTATCGTTTCCGAGAGAAAAAAAATATACTTTTTCTTTTCGCAAACGAAAACAAAAACTTCACCACTTTTCTTTTTCAAAAAAATAAAAATAAAAATAACATCGCTCAGTATGTCTTTTTGTGATAGCTACTTATCGCCTTAATTATTTCAGCTTCTTCTCGCCTTAATTATTTCTCGCTTTTCATTTTCACGGGACCGCTAAATAGTGTCACACAGTGATGAAAAGAAACTGTTCAAAGCAAGTTCAGCTCAATGGTTGGGAAGAAGTTTAATGAACCTTATTATTTCCATTCCAATAAGTCAACAAAATACAGTAAAAGTCAAACAAACTTATTGTTTTCTCAGATAGTGTGAAGTAAAAATTTACCCCCTCTCCCGCTTTTAATTTTTTCAGTAAAAGAATCGAACAAGTCAAAAATACTTATTTAAGAGAGTAAAGAGAAAAAATTCCCCCGTTTCATTTCTTAGTTTTACGCAGTAAAATGGACTAATTTAAAAGTGTAATGCTAGTGTTGTTGAAACACCAACAGGAACAACAACTACTGTTGGAACAGAAGTATCAAGAAAGACAGAAGCACTAACAAGAAAAACATTTGCAGCTGGAGCAGAAATACCAAGAAAGGTAATAGAAATTACAACTAGAAGAAGCAAAACACCAACAGGAACAACACGTACTGTTGTAACAGAAATATGAAGAAAGATAATGTAGGAGTGGACAACCAAATGCCAGGAAGCACTTGGAAAAATAGAGTAGGTCCTTACATCAGATCTGTTCCTGACTCATTACGGTACAAACCTTAACATCATTTTACCCAGCGATGCTACCTCCTACGTCATCGGGGCGAGCATTTTACGCAAGTTAAAGGATGGATCGGTAAAGCCAATCACCCTTGCATCTAGGACACTATTACCAGCTGAGATGGGTTACTCGCAAATAGAAAAAGAAGGCTTAGGAATCATTTTTGCGGTGAGTAAATTTCATAGATTTATTCATGGAAGGTACTTTTTGTAGCAAAAAGACCATCGTCCACTCATTACTATCTTTGGATCGAAAAAGGGTTTGCCAACACATACTGCTAATAGACTGCAAAGACCGGGAGCCATTCTCCTCAATTACAACTACAAAATGGAGTTTCTCCCATCCACTAAAATCTATCATGAGACCGGTTGTCTAGATAAATACCTAAGTATGCTGAAACCTGGAATACGCAGTATTTGCTGCCATAAGAACAAAGTTATAATAAAAAGTACCTTGTGCAATACTGCCAGGGAGCTTCCTATAACAATGGACGAGATTATAGACAAGGCATCCGATGATAAGTTCATAAAAAAAGTAAGGAACAAACTAAATTGTAAAGACCAGAAAATCTCAGAAGTTTACTCACTTCGTAACGACATATTAATGTACACAGACATTGTAGTAATACCGTCTACACTACGGAAAAGAACTTTAAAGGAATTTCATGTTGGCCATCCGGGAACGTCAAGAATGAAAAGTCTGATCAGGAGTTACGTTTAAGGGTCCAACATGGACAAGGAGATTGAAAAAAATTTAAGATCGTGCAAAGATTATGCTTTGGCTGCTAAAACACCCCACTTATATTCAATCCCTGGCATGAAACCGACCGTCCCTGGTCGAGGATACACATTGATCTTACTGATCCATTTGATGGATTTTACTACCTTGTAGTAGTTGACGGTTTTTCTAAGTGGCAAGAAATATTAAAATGTATAAACCGACCTCAGAATGTGACAATAAAGTTTTTTTCACTAGCTATTTTCCTGTTTCGGAGTTGTTGACTGTATTGTAACAGACAATACACCACAATTCACATCCTGTGAATTTAAGGATTTTTGTCAGTCATTCCTGATCGAACATATTACCACAGCTCCATATCACCCAAGAAGTAATGGACAGTCAGAGCGTTTTGTCGACACTTTCAATAGAGCACTGAGGAAGGCGATGGGTACTCCTACCGATACGGCTATACAGTAGCTTTTGCTGGTCTATCGTGTAACTCCTAATAGCAGTGCTCTATCTGCAAAGACACCAGCGGAGGTCATATTTGCCAGGAGAATAAAATCGGCATTTGACAAATTCCTTCCGAATGAAACGAAAGCGAGAAATAGGAATAAAGTGATTAAACAGCGCTTTTTCGGTGGAAAGGTTTATTTTCATATCTTTGGGAATAATAAATCTCACTGGGAAATAGGAACAATAGACAGACAAATTGGTAACAGGATTGACATGGTCCAGGGCATATGAAGCAAATTAAAAAACGTTATGAAAGCGTAGTCGACAGGGATCCCATAGAAGATGATATTATGGACGGCGTCTTTGACACATTTGACGTTGCAATACCGCAATCAGTTCCAGAACTCACAAGGCCCAAAAGAAAAAGGAAATTTACGGAACCTTTAGAAATTAACCCGAAAAGAAAATATATTGAATATCTTTCATTTCATACCATGTCAACAGAAAAACAAAAAGAAGGAGTAAAAAAAAAAATCCCCTCACTTATGAACTTTGAATTACAGGAAAAGCACAATACGCATTGGATTATTGGAAATTATTAACATTAAAAAAAGAGGAAAACATTGTAAGCGTAATTCCTGTAAATAGCATTTTCAAAATGGCTGTTTCTGATTTTTTATGAAAAAGGGTTGAACAAAAAGTATTGTGGGGTAATTATAAAAAAAAGACTCCGTTCGGAGTCCGGCTAAAAAGAGGGGTGTTGCGGTGTCCTCGTTCTAAAGTGTCTGTGTTGGACTCTTCCGCCCACTATAAGATTACCAGGAGAGAAGGCATCGGAGAACAGTGAATAGATTGTTCAACTGTCGAACACTATGCCTCGGTAAAGAGGAACTCGGTGAAGCTTTGTCACAGGGCAAAGTTTAGTCCGGAGAGGTAGACAATCCCTGAACCCGCTAGGCGGGTTTAAAGGGAATATTTTTGGCCGAGCCTACGGGTTCGAAGAAACCCAAGTTAAACTCGGCCTTGTGCCACACACATTCCTTGTGGGGGGCACTGTTAAATATAACAGTGAATACATTGTAAATTACTGTCGAACTCTCTGCCTTGAGCAGAGAGGAACTCGGAAGAGGCATTGCTGGAGGACAAAGTTTCTTCCGGGGCGGTAAACAGGGCCTGAACCCGTTTAGACGGGTTCAAAGGGAATCTTTTTGGCCGAGCCTATGGGCTCGGAGAAACCCACGTAAAAATTAGGCCTTGTGCCACATACATTTCTAGTAGGGGGCTGTTAAATATAACAGTGTATAGATTGAGCGCTAGTTCATTCGATACAATCACAATAGTCGTGTAATTCTCTTCTGGTGTACATACTGTTTAAATATATCATATATATGCAAACCTGGTTTTTGTTATAACTTAAAAATTTATTTGGTCGCAACAGAAGCATCAGAGAATGTAGAAAGATGGCACAGATATCAGGAATAGATATGTCGGGTTTGTATTCCTATGGTAGTCACGGCACTAGGTGTGGTTTTAGTTTTGTGATTACCAAATCTGCTTCCAACGAGCTGTTCTTTCAAATCCTCCTCAGGACACGCAGTGTTTGAAAGATCCATAGAAGGGAGATGACACAATTCGATGCGAGTTTGTATAAGCATCAGCTACTTAAAGAATCAGGAAAATCACCGTTAACAAAATTATTTATTGTAACACGGTTGGAAAACAATACATAAATAATATGAAATGTTCTGTTGTACCAGTTAGATATCGAAAGAAGCCAGTTCTTTTCAGTAGGCGATAATGTCGCCAAGTGAGAAAAAAAAAAGACAAGATGAGAGGATTTATCGGTACGACAGAATTATTTTTAATCAGCAAGTGATTATCGCAATATCAGCAAATTGTTCAGGGTTTGATATTTTCTTCAATGAGCCGGCTATTCACAGTGTCTTGTAGTGGCAGGAGAAAATCTGTTATCAGAGGTGAAGATGTGCTCCTTGACTTTTCGTCTGGTTTGCTTCTCTTTTTAGAATTCAATCCTTCAGCTTATATGGACGAACGCTTCGGACCAAAACGTTTTCTGATTGACAGGAAGTTATGGAGAACCATGATCTCCTACATTCTGAGCAGACAATGCACATGAATGGTTTAATAATGAAAGTTTTAATAATTAACCCAAAGCTGTGGCAGAGGAGGTAGACTCATACTTTTCAGAAAGATATTTGCCCGTAACTGAATATTACGAACCCAACGAGATTGGAACTCGTCTCTAGGAATAACCATTCCAAAAATGGATCTATTACAATACCTTCACATCCAAGCTTACAGCGCATGGAACTATTAGATGTCACCTATCAAGGTGATATCAAGGTGATATCCAGGCTCTGCTTTACTTAACTTCGGTGATATTACGGCAAGCGATGTTTTAAGATGAAGTGGCCGTAAGGATATGGCATGTGGAAAATAGGTACAGAAATATAACGAGGCTGAATATAAATTGGGATTTGATAGAAAAAGAAATGGCAAAATAAATGCGTCTCTATAAAAGGGGAAAGATGCTATAAAACTTTGAAGAAGACAGTGGTGACAAAGAATGGAGGGGAAGAAGAATGCGGCGTCAAAAAAGAAGAAAAAGAAGAATGTGGAAGAAGAAGAAGATGAAGAAGAAAAATGCGGAAAAAGAAGAAGGCAGAAGAAGAAGAAGAATGCGGAAAAGAAGAAGATGATGAAGAAGAAAATGCAGAAAAAGAAGAGGAAGAAGAAGAAGAAGAAGGCGGAAAAAGAAGAAGAAGACGAAGGCGGAAAAAGATGGTGAAGAAGAAAATGTGGAAAAAGAAGAAGAGTGCGGAAGAAAAGGAAAAAAAGAAGATGACGAAGAAGAAAAATGCAGAAGAAGAAAAAGAAGGAAAAGAAAAAGAAGAATGTGGATAAAGAAGATGATGATGAAGAAGAAAATGCGGAAAAAGTAGACGAATAACAATGCAGAAGAAGAAGAATGCGGAAGAAGAAGAAGAGTGCGGGAAAAGAAGAAGATGATGAAGAAGAAAATGCGGAAAAAGAAGAAGAAGAATGCGGGAGAAGAAGAAGAAAAAAAAGAAGAATGCGGAAAAAGAAGATGATGATGAAGAAGAAAATGCGGAAAAAGAAGAAGAATGCTGAAGAAGAAGAAGAAGAAGAAGAAGAAAATGCGGAACAAGAAGAAGAAGGAGAAAAAAGAGAACAATGTAAAAAAGAAGAAGATGATGGAGAAGAAAATGCGGAAAAAGAAGAAGAAGAATGCGGTAGAAGAAGAATTAAAAGAAGAAGAAAATGAAGAAAAAGAAGAATGCGGAAAAAGAAGAAGATGATGAAGAAAAAGAAGAAGAAAAATAAGCCTGAAAAAGAAGAAGATGATGAAGAAGAAAATGTGGAAAAAGAAGAAGAAGAAGAAGAAGAAGAAGAAGAAGAAGAATGCAGGAGAAGGAGAAGAAGAGGAAGAATGGGGAAAAGAAGAAGAAAAAAGAAGAATGCGGAAAAAGAAGATGATGATGAAGAAGAAAATGCGGAAAAAGAAGAAGAATGCTGAAGAAGAAGAAGAAGAAGAAGAAAATGCGGAACAAGAACAAGAAGGAGAAAAAAGAGAACAATGTAAAAAAGAAGAAGATGATGGAGAAGAAAATGCGGAAAAAGAAGAAGAAGAATGCGGTAGAAGAAGAATTAAAAGAAGAAGAAAATGAAGAAAAAGAAGAATGCGGAAAAAGAAGAAGATGATGAAGAAAAAGAAGAAGAAAAATAAGCCTGAAAAAGAAGAAGATGATGAAGAAGAAAATGTGGAAAAAGAAGAAGAAGAAGAAGAAGAAGAAGAAGAAGAAGAAGAATGCAGGAGAAGGAGAAGAAGAAGAAGAATGGGGAAAAGAAGAAGAAAAAAGAAGAATGCGAAAAAAGAAGATGTGGAAAAAGAAGAAGAAGAATGTTGAAGAAAAAGAAGAAAAAAAGAAGAAGAAGAAGAGGAAGAAAAAGAAAAAATGCGGAAAAAGAAGAAGAAGAATGCAGAAGAAGAAGAAGAATGCGGAAGAAGAAGAAGAATGCGGAAAAAGAAGAAGATGGCGAATAAGAAAATGCGGAAGAAGAAGAAGGAGAAGAAAAAGAAGAATGTGGATAAAGAAGAAGATGACGAAGAAGAAAATGCGGAAAAAGAAGAAGATGATGAAGAAGAAGAATGCGGAAGAAGAAGAAGAATGCGGAAAAAGAAGATGATGATGAAGAAAAAAAATACGGAAAAAGGAGAAGAAGAAGAAGAAGAGAAATGGGGAAGAAGAAGAAGAATGCAGAAAAAGAAGAAGATGATGAAGAAGAAAATGCGGAAAAAGGAGAAGAAGAATGTGGAAGAAGAAGAAGATGATGAAGAAGAAGAAAATGTGGAAGAAGAAGAAGAAGCATGGGGATGAAGAAGAGGTTGATGAAGAAGAAAATGCGGAAAAAGAAGTAGCAGAAGGATGCAGAAGAAGAAGAAGAATGCGGAAGAAGAAGAAGAAGAGGAAGAAGAATGCGGGAAAAAGAAGAAAATGATGTGGAAGAAAATGCGGAAAAAGAAGAAGGAGAAGAATGCAGAAGAAGAAAAAGAAGAGGAATGCGGAAAAAGAAGAAGATGGCTAAGAAGAAAATGCGGAAGAAGAAGAGGAAGGAGAAGAATGTGGAAAAGAAGAAGATGATGAAGAAAGAAAATGCGGAAAAAGAAGAAGAAGAATGCGGAAGAAGAAGAAGAAGAAGAAGAAGAAGAAGAAGAAGAATGCGGAAAAAGAAGAAAATGGTGAAGAAGACAACGCGGAAGAAGAAGGAGAAGAAAAAGAAGAATGTGGAAAAAGAAGAAGATGATGAAAAAGAAAATGTGGAAAAAGAAGAGAAGAAGAATGCGGAAGAAGAAGTATTAAAAGAAGAAGAAGAAGAAGAAGAAGAAGAAAAAGAAAATGCGGAAAAAAAAGGATGTAGAAGAAGAAGAAGAAGAAAAAGAAGAATGCGAAAAAATATGATGATGAAAAACAAGAAGAAGAATAAACCTGAAAAAGAAGAAGATGATGAAGAAAAAGAATGCGGAATAATAATAAGAAGAATGCAGAAAAAGAAGAACATGATGAAGAAGAAAATGCGGAAAAAGAAGAAGAAGAAGAATGCAGAAGAAAATGATGAAGAAGAAAATGCGGAAAAAGAAGAAGAATGCAGAAGAAGAAAAAGGAGAAGAAGAAGAAGAAGAATGCGGAAGAAGAAGAAGAATGCAGAAAAAGAAGAAGATGATGAAAAAGAAAATGCGGAAATAAAAGAAGAAGAAGAATGTAGAAGAAGAAGAAGAATGTGGAAGAAGAAGAAGAAAAAGATGATGAAGAAGAAGAAGAAGAAGAATGCGGAAGAAGAAGAGGATGATGAAGAAGAAAATGCGGAAAAAGAAGAAGCAGAAGGATGCAGAAGAAGAAGGTGAAGAAGAAGAAGAATGCGGAAGAAGAAGAAGATGACTAAGAAGAAGAAGTAGAATGAGAAGAATGTGGAAAAAGAAGAAGAGGAATGCGGAAAAAGAAGATGACTAAGAAGAAGAAGTAGAAGGAGAAGAATGTGGAAAAAGAAGATGATGAAGAAGGAAAATGCGGAAAAAGAAGAAGAAGAAGAATTCGGAAGGAGAAGAATTAAAAGAAGAAGAAGAAGAAGAAAAAGAAAAATGCGGAAAAGAAGAAAATGGTGAAGAAGACAACGCGGAAGAAGAAGGAGAAGAAAAAAGAAGAATGTGGAAAAAAAAGAAGATGATGAAGAAGAAAATGTGGAAAAAGAAGAGCAGAAGAAGAATGCGGAAGAAAAAGAATTAAAAGAAGAATAAAAAGAAAATGCGGAAAAAGAATATGGTGAAGAAGAAAATGCGAAAAAAGAAGAAGAATGTAGAAGAAGAAGAAAAAGAAGAAAGCGAAAAAAAAGAAGATGATGAAGAACAAGAAGAAGAATAAACCTGAAAAAGAAGAAAATGATGAAGAAGAAGAATGCGCAAGAAGAAGGAGAAGGATGCGGAAAAGAAGAAGATGATGAAGAAGAAAATGCGGAAAAAGAAAAAGAAGAAGAATGCAGAAGAAGAAGAAGAAGAAGTAGAACGCGGAAAAAGAAGAAGATAATGAAGAAGAAATTGCGGAAAAAGAAGAAGATTTCAGAAGAAGAAAACGAAGATGAAGAAGAAGATTACGGAAGAAGAAGAAGAATGCAGATAAAGATGATGATGAAGAAGAAAATGCGGAAAAAGAAGAAGAATTCAGAAAGGAAGAATAAGAATGTGGAAAAAGAAGATGAAGAAGAAAATGTGTAAAAAGAAGAAGAAGAAGAAGAAAAAGAAGATGCGGAAAAAGAAGAAGATGATGAAAAAGAAAATGTGGAAAAAGAAGAAGAAGAAGGATGCAGAAGAAGAAGAGGAAGAAAAATGCGGAAAAAGAAGATGATGATGAAGAAGAAAATGCGGAAAAAGAAGAAGAAGAAGGCAGAAGAAGAACAAGAACAAGAAGAAAATGCGGAAAAAGAAGAAGATGACGAAGAAGAAAATGTGGAAAAAAAGAAGAAGGCAGAAGAAGAACAAGAACAAGAAGAAAATGCGGAAAAAGAAGAAGATGACGAAGAAGAAAATGTGGAAAAAGAAAAAGAACAAGAAGAGAAGAATGCGGAAGGAGAAGAATTAAAAGAAGAAGAAGAAGAAGAAGAAGAATGCGGAAAAAGAAGAAGATGAAGAAGAAGAAAATGGGGAAAAAGAAAAGAAGAAGAATGTAGAAGAAGAAGAAGAAGAAGAAGAAGAATGCGGAAAAAGAAGAAGATGATGAAGAAGGAGAAGAAAAAACCTGAAAAAGAAGAAGATGATGAAGAAGAAAATGCGGAAAAAGAAGAAGAAGAAGAATGCAGAAGAAGAAGATGGAGGAGAAGAAGAAGAATGCGGAAGAAGAAGAAGAAGAAGAATGCGGAAGAAGAATAAGAATGAGGAAATGAAGAATATGATGAAGAAGAAAATGCGGAAAAGAAGAAAGAGAATGCGGAAGAAGAAGAAGTAGAAGATGAAGAAGAATGCCGAAAAAGAAGAAGATGATGAAGGAGAAAATGCGGAAAAAGAAGAAGAAGAAGTATGCGGAAGAAGAAGAAGAATGCGGAAGAAGAAGAAGAAGAAGAAGAAGAAGAAGAAGAAGAAGAAGAATGCGGAAAAAGTAGATGATGATGAAGAAGAAAATGCGGGAAATAAGAAGAAAAATCCAGTAGAAGAAGAAGAAGAAGAAGAAGAAGAAGAAGAAGAAGAAGAAGAAGAAGAAAAAGAATAATGTGGAAGAAGAAGCAGATGATGAAGAAGAAAATGCGAAAAAAAGAAGAAGAAGAAAAAGAAGAAGAAGAAAAAGAAGAAGTCACCAAATTGGAGTCTATCAGTGAAGCGGTGTTAACTGAAAAATAGCGAACATCTCGACAATGGCACGCGTAAAAATGCTACAATAATGTGCAGAGTCCTGAAATATTAATGACATTGCTGTCCTTTATTTTCCAGTGTTACTCACCTGCACGAAAGTTCAATATGTGCCATAAATACGGCAACGTTATGACTTAAATATATATCTGTAAAAATATCTGATAAAATATATATAAATGTATGGATTCAGAAAATGAAATTCACTCTTTGGCACCATAAAACTATTGTTACAACTCTAAGAACTGCTAACCCTTCAGTGGAAAATATCATGATGCCATGCCATTTCTAACCTTAGGTCTCTGGTCGGGACCCGGAAAGAAATGTATTCACAACAGAAATCAAAGGAATTAATAATAATAATAATAATAATAATAATAATAATAATAATAATAATAATGTGAAGAAGAAAAAGGAGAAGAAGAAAAAGATGAATACTGCTACTACTAATAATTATAATTTTAATGATAACGCTAATAATAATATACATAAACTGCCATTAAAGACACCGAGAACAAGTCGATATGAAAAGCGTTGTAGGTTCTATCGACAAAATAAGATACTCCAACCCTACATCAAGTAGTTTTACGGGGAAATTGGAAAAGCTGTTATAGAAGTCACAAAACCACCATCGATTTAAGAAGTGGAAATATTTTGGGAGAATTCTTGGAACAAGCCAAAGAATATAATCTCAGTGCCGAGTGGATCAAACGAATGAAGGATAAACCTCTACATGAATGAATAAATATAACCAAGAATAATGTTAATCAAATTCTATATGGAAACCCCCAGCTAATGACAAGGTACTCAACTTTTGACTCTATCATCAGTCATAAAACTTGCGCAAATATTATTAGTGTTAATTAAGAAACCCAATGCAATCCAAGGATAGATCAATGAATGTATTACATATCTCCTATCAAAAACCGGTTAATCAGAGGGTAAAAAATAGATTGATCAATAACACGTATGTCCAAGGCATATAAATTGATCTCGACTGTCCTGACAAACTATACTTACTCTCTTTCTCGGTGAGAACAACGTTCTTCCCCTGGAACAGAAGGGACGTCGAACAGGTTCATATCAACTACTAATAAATAGATCAATTACTAATAAATAAAATGTATTTTCTTATAAATAGAAGAGCTCCAGCTACGTAGAATTATTGATGTCCTCATGTGCCATATTTTGGAGAGTTCCACTTCCTGATCCTTGCATTTTTATAGTTTTTGGAAGATATTCAAAGATATGATACAAACTTAAGAGACAGCAATGCCAATAGAAAAACCACTTTCTGTTTTTATGATGTTTGATCACGATGTACTGGTGATCATCTTTGATTGTTCTGCCTGTGTGTAATTTAAAATCCCATAAAATTGTTACAGTTCGTAACTCTGTAACCCTGTCTAGGTGATTATTATACCAGTTTCATACAGTTTCCTTGCCGTAAACGCTGCATATTTTCCAATAGCGATATACATCGAGTATTATCAAATGACAACTCTATCATGCGGTGTTTTATATTCAGTGGGTAGTAAGACTTTTCAAACTGATACAATTTGGACAATTTTTTTCTGGATATTTATCACAGAATTTGCATTTCAGGTTAACTCTTTTTTGTTAGTATATATGCTTGGTAATTAGTATTTATAATGTATTGTTTCTGTGCAGCAAGAACGAAAACATGGGGTTCAGCTTTTAATCCTGCACTACATAACCACTGCTGAATACGAGGCTTGTCTATACCAGCTTGTTTAGTACGGGTGGAGTATTGACCATGATGAAGCTTATTTTGCTATTGTTTCTGAATTTGGTACAGTGAATTTCTTGTTCTTTTCTTTTTTTATGTACTTTGTTGCTTTTATGTAGCAACGTCATAACTGTGATCAGAAATGGATTCATGGCATTTTCTTCTTATATTTGTAAGCAAGTAAATAAATAAAATAAATAAACTAAGATCACACACATTTTACATAGACAAACTCTTCGTAATTCGTTATCTCTGCACGTGAGTAAATTTATTTGTATTTCTTTTAGCCATGGCCTATCTGGAATCCCTTCAATGAGTCTATCGGAGTCATTATCCTTTACAACAGCCGCACACCTACGCTTACATTACCTAGTATACCCAATCTGTCACCCATTTAGGTACTTAATAGACTTTACGTTGCTTCAGGTGATATAATTTGGAATTTCGAACCGAACATTTATTTAACCCAGGAGTGTCAAGGGAGAGACTCGGAGGGTGGGATATTCCAATATATATCACCTTAAGAACGCCGGAGCTTACAACGGACGAAACGTTGTGAATATGGCAATAATGATGAGGACAGGTCCGGACGATATAAATTTGTGTAAATATTAGGTCATCCCATAAGTTCTGTCCGAAATTAAAGAGTATTTTATAACGTCTAATGGAGCTGAACATTATTTTAATGTTTAGATGCATTTAAACTGATCAAATTTTATTTCAGAGAACAATAAAATTAAATTTTGTTTGATTAAAACCTTGCTAACATGGAAGTACCCAAGAATCATTTGAGGCACATATTGCTTTATGAGTTCAAAAAAGGAAACTCAAGCAGCTGAAGCGGCTAGAAACATTCACTCAGTTTATAGATAGGAATGTGTGAATGAAAGAAATTGCAGAAGATGGTTTGCAAAATTCAGAGGTGGAGATTTCACCCTTGAAGGTGAAGTTCGAACCGCCGTCCAGCTGAGTTTGATGAAATGCTTCTTGAAGCAGCCCTTGAAAAAAAGCCTTCTTTATAAGTTGAGGAATTGGCAGTGTTTATCAGTTCAAACCATACAACTAATTATCGTCATCTTCAACAATTTGGAAAAGTTCCTAAACTTGGAAAATAGGTGCCTCATGAATTGTCTGAAAACAACCACAAATCCCGAGTTGACATCTGCTCTTCTCTCCATTCTCGCCAAATTGTTTCACCTTTTTTTGGTTAGACTTGTGACTGGCGACGAAAAATGGATCTTTTATCGAAATGTTAAGCGTCGCAGACAGTAGCTTAGTAATGGGCAAATAACCCAGCCACAGCTGAGAATGGAACTTCATGTGCAAATGGTTCTTCTTTCAATCTAGTGTGATCGCCAAGGAATAATCCACTTTGAATTCTAACCACCTAATGCAACAATCAATGCCCAAATATACTCTCAGCAATTAGAGTGATTGAATCAAGCTTTGAGGAAAAAAAACCTGCACTAGTGAATTGAAAAGAGGTGATGATTCTTCAGGACAATGCGCGACCCCACACAGCAAGAATCACGTCACAAAAGATCGAAGAACATGGTTCAGAGAAAATTCCTCATCCACCTTATTCTCCCGATCTTGCTCCTTCAGACTACCATTTGTTTCGTAGCTTACAGAAAAGAACAAATTTTGTAACACAGGAAGAGATTAAAACTGACATTTGTGAGTTCTTCGAATCAAAGCCAAAATAATTTTACAGGAATGGAATTATTAAGCTTTTTAATAGATTGAAAAAAGTCATAGATAATCAGGGAAAATACATTGTTGATTGAATCTGTAATTAAATGAATAATTTGGTCACTTGTTTTCTTTATTCAAAATTCAGACAGAACTTATGGGATTACCTGATAGAATACTTCATCTCAAAAATATCGACAGCAAACGCGTTTTTATGCTAAATGTAGATGTAACGGAATTTGAGAATTTTAATTTGCTGGAAAAAAAAAAAAAACTTTTCTGTAGGTTGTATTTTGTAACGTTTAATCGTGATTAACACTAAAACAGTACCCAACGAGTTATTTCCGTATAGAAACAGTCATTTTCAACATTATCCCCATCATTGATATTGGCAACTACTCCGAAGAGAATAATTTGAATATATGCGGAATGATGAAAACGATTCTTTTCAAAGTATTGGAAATAATTGTAAATAAGAGAAATATAGTCCGTAATCTAGTGAAAAGAAATCGAAAAAAAAAATGCAGATAATTCAATAGATTTGAGTAGTATCATTTCCTATAAAACTATTTGAGAAAAAATATTTAAAAAAATAATTCAACAGGGAGTCTCAATAATGACCCGGTCAATGATTGCCGACGGAACCATTGTGTTAAAATTGTTAATTTCACCATTACTATATGTACATGTAAATTCATGCCACATTTAACAATAATGCAACACTATGTTGCATAAAGATCGGTTGATAAATGTGTTTTATCAGATCGCGTAGAATTTTAGCTAACAGAACACGCTAGGTTACACGTAATCTGAAAATCACTCCGACAAATGGAAAACGCATATTACCGGACGGAATGACTACGATCCAACAAAAGAGAAAAAATGGTAACACATTATTTACCTGATATAGCGTATTAAAAAACTTATACTTTCCACCAGTGAGATTTGATAGAACTCATGATATTTCGCATTTTCTATGATTTTGGAAGTGGATTGATTCTGGAAATGTTCAGTAACTATACAGGCTACTAACTTAAACATGAAATATCAAAATTTATTCATAATAGAAAAAGCAGGCTTACTATATAGAGAGAAGAATTTGGGAATAGCTTTAAGCTAACAATCTGATGACAAAGCAAATAAGATTTTTAAAAAATACATTGGATATCAAGTTTAGTTCTGCAGGATATTTGGCTAAGAATAAAAATTGAAAACCGTAGAGAAATGTTAGTTCCAACTTGCCCCTAAATAATGAAATAGGAAATGTGAAAAAAATTTGAGCGAGACTGAAATGGGAGACAAAAAGAATAATAGTGAATAAGACGAATTTTTGAACCTAAAGAAATCCAATATGGAGAATAAGTAACACCTGACAACCTTGAGGGGCAATGATTGGAAGAAAATATATACGTGCAAACGATCACGTCACTGAACTCTGGTCAGCTATTTTTACTATAAATATAACGGAACAGAGTGACCTAATCTGCACTGCGGGGAAAAAAAGTGTGATGAAATGCTTACAAAATCCGCGGAAGGGTCGAACATTTGACAAATAATCTGGCGAAGGAATTTAAAATGAGAATTTCATAACGCAAAATTGCAAAGAGATGCAACGCTGCTCAAAAGACAAGTCTAGCAAGAACGGAGTTCGAATCAGACTTCAGAATATATGAAGATTTCCAAAGGAAGACAGAAAAAAAAAAACTATAAAACAAAAATAAAAACAACAGCTGAGCAAAGAAACAAGACTGAAAAATTTGAAAAGAATTGCTCAATACACAGAAATAAATTTTCTAATACGTAGACGAAGAAAATAGAGAAAACTTAAAATAGTAAAGATACAAATAATTCCAAGGATGGAAACGGAACGTACCAAATAATCAAAAGGAATCCCTATAATGCTTTGTGAAAGTGAGGAAATGTCTTCGGGAAATAGACTAGATAAAGCCCTCTGATATGAACAGCTACTATTAAATCTCAAGCATTGAAAAAAAATCCTCAGATTCCACACATATTGATTTAATTGGTTCACCATGGCATAATAAAGAATTTCTTCAGCTGTTTCCACAGTAACAAAAGAAATAAATCCCGCAACGGATTACCAGAAGATAAACCCTATCCAAAAAAAGAAAACCGAGTAAAGAAACCCTAGCGGATGAATATACACTGTCATGTATACATCATTGACGCGGGTAAACTTGATTGGAAAATTAGCAGAATACTATCGACAAATATATTTGTTATTCAGATGAGGAGTATAGAATCCAGAGGTTAGCAGTGACTATTTCGGAGACAGTAGGAAAGCGTAGTTCAGGTTAGCAGTGGATATCGCAGCAAAGTAGCAGAGCGTAGTTCTTCCTTCTCTTCATCATCACCTGACAAGTTGGCACAGGTCATTCGAGTAGGGTAAACAAAAATGGCCGTCTTTATACACGACGGATTGAATGTTCTACGTCTTCTGATTGGTTAACCTTCTATTGGTGGACTATAAAGTGAGTCAAGGTATTCTGACTAACTCACTAGTACATATATATATATATATATATATATATATATATATATATATATATATATATATATATATACACAAATAACTGGAACAACATTAACAGCATGACACTATTAAAAGACGGAAATGAGTGGAGAAAGAGAACAGAATGATGAAATAATTTGCTTGATATTGACTGGAGGATCTATAATGAAGTAACTTCAAGAAGGAAAATGAAAAGCGATGCATTTGACTAGAAAAGTCCTCAAGGACACATGGCACAGAGGATAAAGGCGTTAGTTAAATCCAGTGACAGGACGCAAAGAGTTTGAGTTCAATAACTGTTTAAGGCGGTGGAGAAATTTGAGAGTGGAATTAACACGATTAATTGACATCCATTAGCCAGAAACATAACAAAGATTATACAGCCCATAGATGATATCGGAATAGAGAAGATTACAGAAATTCTATTTACATTATTCAGACTATTGTCTTTATCTTTGTTGCCATATTTAACACAACGTTTCGGCTGTTGTACTCCCCGGCATTCTCCAGGTGTTTGTAATGTCGCACTGAACTTTTTATCCACTATGCCGCCTGTCCTTCAGGACATATTGCATAATGGATAAAGTCGTTGGTTAAATCCATTGACAGGACGCAAAAAGTTGTGGGTTCAATAACTGGTTAAGGCGGTGGAGAAATTGGAGAGGTGAATTAACTGGCGATAACTGTTAATTGATATCCATTAGACATAGCATTTGGAACTAGAACAGTCTACCCCAGCGAGAGAAATAAAGAGTTGGTTCGACATTCCAACCACCTGAAGAAGCCAGGAACGTATAACGGCCGACACGTTGGGATAAATATGGCAACAATAATGAGGACAATAGTACGAATAATGTAAATAGTGTACAGAATACGTCATCTCAGAAATATAGACACACTAGCAGTAGAAACAGGCGTTGCCCGGATATGTAACAGTAAGAGATAGACCAAGTAGCGACCATCATAAAGACTGAAAAATAAAATTGACAAAGATTATTGTTTAAGGTTGACGGACACGCATGTCTAAATTATTTTTTTTTTACGAATTGGTCAAACCCAAACTCAAACAAAAATATTGTTTTCAATCGTTATGAGTCTATCGATTGAATAGAATTTTATTATAAATAATTGTCTTGTAAATGGAATTTTTAAAGCATTCTGAATGTAAAAAAAGTGTGCAAGACAATAAGAAACATTACCTGCCAAAAAAAAGTGAAGTTTTGTTGAAATCGTTTGATTCTGGTGACAGAATTGTGTTTTATCGTGTTTTCAAATTGATTTCATGCACAAACAATTGTGTTTTTCCAATTTTTGGCGCTGTCAGAACCACTGCAAGGTAATGTTACGCAGTCCTGTGAAGTTTTGTTGAAATCGGTTGAAAAATGTAGGAAATCCGATCCAATATACACACACACACACACACACGCACACACACACACACACACAACTGCGTTTTATAATAAGTAAGATTACATGTATAGTAAATGAAATCTACAAAAGTGGCGATATACCGGCACACCTAAATAGATATATTTTCATCGCACTGTATAAGAAATCAGCTGGGAACGAATGTGAACTCCATCGAACTATCAATTTCATGAGCCATACAACGAAACTTACCATCCGAATTTTGATCAACAGAACGCGCAGAAGGATCAGATCGGTGATAGGAAAAGAACACTCCGTGTTCGTCAAAGACACTGGACCAAGAATATTTATGCCCAGAATGATATCAGAAAGAGCAATACAAATGAAGAATGGCGTGTATCTGTGCTTTATAGATTACGCTAATGTATTTGATGAATTACGCCAAACAGATCTGTTGGAAATGCTAGGTAAACTTAATATATCTGATAAGTACATTATAATAATCAAGAACCTATACTGGCAGTAAACCGCCTGCATACAGATAGAATATGATTTCAGCACATATAGAATAAAAGAAAGGGATGTAAGTCAAGTATGTGTCTTCTCCCTGGATTATTCAACGTATATTGCGATGCAATTCTAAGTGAATTAGATGTCTTACCAGCATTCATTATTAGCAGTCACATCTTGAAATATACACATGACAGAATGTTGACAACATGCATGGAAAATAAATTACAATAGCTTCTATAGAATATATTGAAGGAAAGAGAGAAGAAAGGGCTAACCATAAGATGCAAGAAGACACAATGTATGTTTATTACAAATCGGAGATAGCAAACTCAAGACGAAACAATCAACTCTAAGAAGAAAAAAATGGATGGTTGTTAGAAAAAGGATAAGCCCAAAATACAAATTAAAAATCAGAGATACAAAACTCTAGACTAAACAATCAATTATAAGACATGGTGTATGGTTGTTAGCAAATGGATGAGACCGGAATTCAAATTACAAATCTGAGATACCAAAAACAGACAATTACAAAAATTTAAATATTTGGGAAGTGTTTGAAGAGAGGACGGAAACTGTGACACTGAATTCCGATGGCGCATTGGGTGTCTAAAGATGAATTCCAAAACCTAAGCAAAATATTCATGTCCGACAGTTATTTTTCAGACGGATGACGAATATTTTCTATGAAAATTTCTCGAACATACAGATCGGTAAATGTTGTTAATACTGTTTATTATAAACAGAGCATTTACTTAAATATTTGTATCGATAAAAAGAGTATATAAACAAAAAATGTCAGGAATATTTGTCAAGAAAATATCTAAGAATATTGATCGATAAATGTAAAATCTTCAGTGCCGATATACTAATTGAATTTAAGTTAGCACGTGTACAAAAAACTGCTTTAACAAGCGGAATCCACACTTGCGTTGAGGCATCTCTCTTGCGTTTCGTGTTTTGTGGGCAATTCATCAATTACTAACGCTACATGGAAATGACTGAATGAAAGAGGGACAATTTTCTTGGGTTTCTTTCCCTTGCTTTATTACAGGGAGAGACAGTAGTAATGCAATCATTCTATGGAAATAGCGAAAGAGACAGGGGTTTAAACCAATTGGCAAACATCCTATCGCAATATAGTATGGAGTGCAGTGAGGTGTTTCCCTTCTCGCAAACATAGAGACTGTCTTTGCGCATTTTTCAGTTTTATATTAAATGTTAAAGAGAATCGAGCCCTAATAATTCTATGCTTACGAGGTTCAAACACCTACACTTAATTCATGTCATCAGAGTTCTGAGCAGTACGTTAAGGGTTTTTGTCAATGTTTTTTTTTTCTCGGCCAGCTTACTCTTTCTTTAACACGGCATACAGGATGACAATAAGAATTTTAAGAGTAGTATTATGCTGATAACAATAAATTGGCGTAGTTGAAATATATACTGCAGAGCGGGAAACAACGAGAATAAAATAAAAAAATTGATATTTTAGAAGGCTAAAAATACTTTAAGCTAAATTAGATAAACCTAATAAAAGGAATGAAAAAACATGGGCATCAATGAGGATACGTAGATTCATTATCAATGTGGACCTTAAAAAAGGATCCGAAATCAAATGATCGATAGATTAGGAAATGTATGAATATTCCCGGGAAAAAAAAAAGGTTGACATCGGAAAGAATATTTCATGGAGTAAACGAGATTAAGAACATTATGAAACATGGTGGCACTCCGGAAAAGGAAATATGATGACACACCGGAAAGGAATGTTTGATGGATCTCCGGAAAAGGGAGGTTTGATGGATCTCCGGAAAAGGGAAGTATAATTGTTAGAGATGGAGATTATGTGTCTTGTTTTGAGAAGTGGAAATGTCGCTGCTGTATGGTTGTAAAATCGCACGTGATCTAATTCGAACATGTATTAATATGCAGGGTTTCCAAAAGTATGTACACAACAATAAAAAAAGTGGTCTCTAAATTTATTGCATTGATTATACAAACATAAAAATACTAGTATAATATTTAGAGGATACCTAATTTTTCAGTCTCCTGCATAATATTTTATAATAGCTACATTTTCCCGCTTTATATATATATATATATATATATATATATATATATATATATATATATATATATGTATGCATATATATATATATATATATATATATATATGCATGTATATATATATATGTGTGTGTGTGTGTGTGTGTGTGTGTGTGTGCGTGTGTGTGTGTGTCTGTGTGTGAATATACGTCATAACAGCCTCGAGCGCCTGGGGTTAGAGTGGAGATCAGCGTGTTTTGGTCTCCAATCTGCTACTCAGAATCGCTTCAAGAAGCGAGAGCAAGAGCTAAAAGGTCAGCCAATCTATCAGTGGATCATCCTACAAAGGTCACACTGGCCCCTGTTGGAAGTCACGTGCGGGTCATAAGTGCCACTTAAGAATATCGCACGGAAATTCATAACTGAATCAATTAGTTAACTTGTCAGATCCTCATACGTCGACTGGAGAGTTCATTATATATATGTGTGTGTGTGTCTGTGTGTGTGTGTCTATGTATGTGTGTTTGTGCGTGCGTGTGTGTGCTTATGTGTGTGTATTGTTGTAAAGTCGTATAAGCTCTTGTTTCTTGTCAATAATATGCCAAGGAAAGCCCTGGAACAAAATATTAGCGATGAAAAGAGTTAATCACATGGATTAATAACAGAATAACCGCGAATAACGTAGTTAGTGAATCAACGCATGCGACCTATTTGTGATTGTGTCCCTTGGAACAGAATTCATACTTATCGTGCGGAGACGAATATATGTTCAACAATTTAGTGTCTTGAATATCGGTCGTCTTTCTACATAACACACTCAGTCTGTGTTTAATGGATCAAGTCCGAAAAACTTTTTATATAGTTTTTGTTTATCCGTTGTTTTATAGAAAATGTATTTAATACTGCTTATTAAAAAATAAAAAAAATAAAAAATTAAATAGAGCATTTACTCAAATAAGTTGTAACAATAAAAAAAAATATCGATAAATGGTGTCAAGGATGTGTTTGTTTATAAGTAGTATTTTGGAATGTCCTCATACGGTTTAATCGTCAGGCCAAATGATATGTTTCCATATAGGATGAAGGTTCGAATCCTTTCGGTGGACGCATAATTTTCGCGAAGCCGGTAAATCTAATTAATAATGTTTAACTAAAACAGCATTTTCTCAAATATGTTTTATCCATAAAAACAAATTATAAGCAGAAAATATTTTAGGTTGGTGCAAAAATAATGACGTAATTATGTCGTTTTTTGACGTATTTTTTAACGTCAAAAAACGATATTATTACGTCATTATTTATATATAATTTTTGCACCAACCTAATATTAATAAATATATTAGAGTTTCCAGAACTTCGTTAATTTCTTCCAAGATTTCAATTCCATCTTCCATGGAACCATTTTCAGAGAGAGGGACCATTTTCCTTGTTTCATTATTTCTTCCTGTTTCTTGTTCTTTCTTTGGTTTTTCGTTTGTATATTTGGTCTTACTTTCTGCATTTCTCTCTTTCTCTTTCTTTCTTTTTTTCTTTGCACGTACTTTCTTTTGTTTCCTCAATCATTCTATCATTCTCACCTACACTTTCTTCCTTGTGTTTCTGTTTTCTTTCTGTTTCCTTATTTCTTTCTGTTGCTCTCTCTTTCTTTTTATTTATTGTTTAGTTTCTTTCTTTCCTTTTCTTCTTTTTCTTTCTGTCTTCTTTTGTTTTTTTACTTTATTCTTTTTATTATTATTATTTCATTCTCTCTTGATCTTTTTTTCTTTCTTGCATCTTCTTTCTTTCTTTTCTTGTAGTCATTCATAAACCTTGTAATGTCTTCCTCTCTGCCTTCTTTGAAATTCATTTATATAGTCATTTATTTATTTCATTAATGACATGAAGATGCTGTGCGACACGAATGGCTTTCAAGAGAAAGTATAATATCATGGAATAAATGACTCCATCATGTTTTCCCTCAAGGTAGTCTCATACATTCAGTCATGTTTACGTGACATTTTAAAAAAGATGCCATCATTTGTCCAGACGAATTCCTGGGTTTTTGCAACATTAATTCGGTTCTGGGGCAACCAATGCTGTAATTCGTTATTTCTCTCTTCATTTTATGCGGTGGAAATGTGTGAGTGACTCGATATCGTAAATGCTTTACTCTTTTATCTTTTAATATATATGTTTGTAAAAGAATATTCATTTCCGATTTGCATAGTGTTATTGCTTCGAATCATTGCAACACGACCAACTATTGCGAGAAGAGACAAATACATTTCCGCTATAAAGACATCTTCATGCTTAATATAGCATAAAAAACATCAAGATTGTTTGTAAATCATATTAAAAGAAAATATATGTTATTTTCCTTTACTTCGTTATAAAGAAATACAGAATATGCAATGAAGGCTAGTAGCGTTCCCCATCTGATGAACAAATATAGATATTTGTTTTCCCATGTTTATACATCACGATAATCCTCATCTCGAGTCCCGTAGGGTACCATATTTTCTGCAGTTGCAGTAGAAGTGGTGCGTCTTGTGCAAAATAAACTACGAAGCTTAATGCTCTCCGAACTCGATTGAATTTAGAGTTTTCCTTCTCCTAGATTCGTTGCCAACGAACGCCACAGTCTGTCATGCTATTTAACTCTCGCTGTGAGGAAAGAGATATATTCATACATTTCCCATGGTTACTTTCGCGTGAATAAATGTAATGAACTCGACTGATATTCCAAATCGACTCTCCAGTTCCTCAACAAGAGTCCCGTTTCATTACCCAAATCTATGTACTGTTTTTACAAAACTAAATAGATTCATTAATGTTTCTCGTCCTAGGTATGACGAAAAACTACATCCGCGTCGTGGGTATGACAATAAACTACATTCGCGTCCTGAGTAAGACTATAAACTACGCCCAACAGCAAGGTCTCTAATAATACGTTTTTGAAAAAAAATAATGTTGCCAGCTGTACGATTTTGAAAGAATAGTGTTGCCGCCTATAATTTTTTCTTGAAAAAAGTAATATTACCAGCTCTACGTTTTTGAAAAAATAATTTTGGCAGCTGTATGCTTTTGAAAAATAATATTACCAGTTCTACGTTTTTGAAAAAATAATTTTGGTAGCTGTATGTTTTTGAAAAATAATATTACCAGCTCTACGTTTTTGAAAAAATAATTTTGGTAGCTGTATGCTTTTGAAAAATAATATTACCAGCTCTAGGTTTTTGAAAAAATAATTTTGGCAGCTGTATGCTTTTGAAAAATAATATTACCAGCTCTAGGTTTTCGAAAAAATAATTTTGGCAGCTGTATGCTTTTGAAAAATAATATTACCAGCTCTACGTT
>OZ010595.1:61028047-61040547 GCA_963932145.1 Acanthosepion lycidas
TGATATTTATATGCATCAGTGTATGCTGTGCCACCGTCTAAATCTTTAGCGGATAAATAGTCGAGTTCAAAAATATATGCACTGTAAACATTAAGCTTATTTTAGTCTGAAGCATTGTGACGGTAATATTGTATAAATGAAGAAAAAAGTTTTAGCTGCGGATTGCGAGAAAAAAAAATGGCCAAAACAAAATTATTCGTATTTCCTTTACGACAGACACGATACATTTATTTTAATCATTCGACCCAACCAAGGCAATAAAACCATTACGAAGCAAAAAGAGTTTAACTGAATGTGAAAGAACATGAGAAAAAGAATAAAACATTAGTAAGGCGATGGAACAGAGAAAGCAAAGGATTTAAGAAGGCAAACTATAACGATTGATATTGCTGTTAAATTATTGAAGATCAGTGCTGACTAGAAAAGAGGCCGCAAAAGATTTCCAATAGTAAGAAGTGCCAGATAATAAATTATTAGCATAGGACGTATATCTAGGAATCTCACCTGTAAAATAATGAGCTCTAACGGCCAATCTAGTACTGCGCTTAAATTCGTAAATTCGAGGTATTAAAAAGGAAAGCAGTATTTAATTTGAAAAATACAAACATATGACAGAAGGCAAATGTGAGGATAAGGGAAGGCTGGTCTTCAATCTCTATTATCTTAAAATAAGTCAGCGACAATTAATGACTCAAAAATACTAGAGTATTCTTTACAGCCAAAAAAAAAACTAACGTTCTTACTTAGCATTCTCATTGCACCCACCATAATACCTCAAAATCTCTATTATAGCCTAACTCGCAACCAGAATTTGTCTCTGGGGTGGATAATAAAGAGAATATCATTTAAAAATGACACTTCAATGAATGTTTACAAAGAGGAAAGCAATAGTTATTTTGTTATGGTACAAGATCAAAAGTAGACGATAGGGGAAGGCTGCTCTTCAATCTGTCTTACATTAACCTTAGATAGACACGATTACTGAACGAAACATACCACAGTATTCTTTACACTAAAACAATACATTATTACATGGAATACTTACAATAATACCTCAAGTCCCTATGTAACCATAATTAATTCCAATATGTACAATTTCTTTGTGAGAGTTTAAATGAAATAACAACATTTAAAAATGAAAACTCAATGAATATTTACGTTGCATATCATTTATATACAAAAAAATAAATATATGCGTGTGTCTGTCTGTCTGTGTGTTTGTGCGCGCGGTAGTTAGTGGAAAGTACTCAACATCTGTTATATATATATATATATATATATATATATATATATATATATATATATATATATATATATATATATATAGATAGATAGATAGATAGATAGATTAAAAAAGACATGGAAAACACATCTTAGCTGACCAGTTTCACATTCTCAGAGGCGTTACCAAGTCAATATTAGGATATTGTTTCGTGACAAGTATTTATATACAGGATCAGAAATATTATTGTTTTTTTTTTCAAAATTGTTGGTTTACGAGTGCTCACGACTTAGTCAAAATGCACCCCTATATCCCAAAACTTGAAAACTGCTAAAAATTTTGCTCTTGTATATAAATACTTGCCACAAAATGAAATACTTACATTTGCCTTGATAAAGTCCCCCAGCATATGATACCCGTCAACTAAGAAATGTTTTCCATTTTTTTTTCGTTCATATAATCTTTTTACAGATATAACTTATCTGAATTTTTCACACACACACACACACACATATATATATATATATATATATATATATATATATATATGTATATATCCATATTCGGTTATTGAATTTCGATACATAGAGTAAGTGTGCATTCAATCTCTGTTTCGTGCAATGTGTAGTTGGATTCTGTGGAAATGGTGCGAGCAATAACTGAGCAATACCAGAACTAATAAGTAAACGGGTTATCATGAGACATGCGTCATGGGAACGAGAAGAATCTACGGCGTAGGTGAAATAACAGTTAACCTTATGAACATCTACCGAATGGAGGCCAGAGGGACAACGGCCGAATCTGTGTTAAAGCAATAACAAAGATGGGAACAATGGTACACATGTAAATAAAGTGAATAATTGTTTCCCATTTAATGGATTTTAATCATTATATTTACTGAGAAGAATTAACCCTATATGTACCATTTCAAATTTCTACAAGTAAACGCTTGAAACAGGTTTGGACTATACAGTTAGATCAATTCTTCCAAATCCCGGATTTCTGAGAGCAGATTCAGATTAAAATATGAAAAAATGTGTCACGGTTCCATTAAGAGACGAGTTTCATACTGAAAAAAAAAGGAATAATTGAATGCCATTTGTTAATTATATATATATATATATATATATATATAGATACATAGATACATAGATACATAGATATGTGTGTGTCTGTGTGTGTATGTATATATGTATACACACACACACACACACACACATATATATATATATATATATATATATATATATATATATATATATATTCAATTGTATGGAGATAAATTTGTGTTGTGACACTCCTACAGTATAATGAACTCTTCAATCTCTCATAAATACAAACAGCGAGAGTCGGACGGGACCGCAGAGTGTGAAGTGGAGCAGTAGACGCAGTGCTAATCTACTTTTTACGAACATTATTGTTTTGTATATATCTTCAATATACTTTTTCAACTTACTTCGTCTTCCGTGGCTTTTTTCTGAAACCTAAACAGGGCACAACACCCGTGGCCTGACGATTGCATCTGGCATGAAACAGACTGTCGGCTCGAAGTGTTGACTTCAATGTTCACTTTTATATTTATACACGCTCTATCTCTGATATTGAGCAATTTATCCCATAAATATAGGACATCTTAAGACAATATTTCTTCATATATATATATATATATATATATATATATATATATATATATATATATATATATATATATATACTGCTTACATTTCTATCATGGAACGATTATATTGAAGCAACTGCTAGGAATTTTGGTTCATTCTGTTTTGCTGGATTTTTTCAAGCAAGAATCAACCTTGCTAATTTAGAGATCTACCATTCCTCTTCCCATTGTAAACTGTAGCTTTATCTGCTCTGTTGATCCTCCTCATACATCTCGAGATTTTTGACAAAATCCAAAGAAGGATCTCTAATGTAATCGGTTTTTACCAGACATCCCGATTTCAGTCATTTGTCACTGGTGTGACGAGAAGTCCCTCGGTCTTTTCTACAAATATTTTCGTGGTAACTTTTCTAATGACGTTTTATCCTCAGTGCCTTTGGTACATTTATTTAAGCGTACTAATATATTGGCAACTAGGTCTCCTCGTAACCCACTGGGTACTAATAATATTATCGCCTGGCTTGTGATGAAAGAAAAACTTTACACGATTCAAATCAGCTCAATTTGACCCTTCTGAAAAAGCTGAAGATTGATTTTGTTGAAAAGAGTGAAGCTCTTTAGGATCAGCCTCGGTATCTCATCATGTAACGCCCGCCGATGTACAGAAAAACACAAACAGATTTCACGAAATAGTTGTTGAACTTTGATAACCAAATATTTTATATTGATGTAATAATACGATTTTTATATTTAGACACCTTATTTGGATTAAATGTCTGTTAAAAAGCCAAATACGGTCAAATATAATATTTTGCCAAATTATGAATTGTATTAAACTTTAGTGAGGAAAAAGTTACTAGTATAAGCAGAAAAAATAATTTAACTGGGTAAAAAAAAAATAAACCTATGCCAAAAAATCTTTGTAAGAAAATTCATTTCTTCTGGTGTGTCGTTTAGAATATAAGATGTGGGAATATTACGAAAAAAGATTTATATTATATTTTTGGGCTAAACTTTCTCAATGCACTTTTCCGTGTATAAGATATTTTTTAAAAATATCAATAAACTTTAGAGAAAATGGAATATATGGGAATCAATGAATAATAATAATAATAATAATAATAATAATAATAATAATAATAATAATAAAAATAAGACCTTGAAATAGAAATCTCGAAAATGTGGCATATGGGAACATCAACAATCCCTGTTGTAGTTGGAGACCTAGGACTGGTTGGAAAAGATAGCAGTAGACTAACTGAAGGGCTTCCTGGAAGTTCATGCCTCAAGGAGATACAAAAATTGTTCTGACAAGTACATCCCACACTTTACGAAGGGCTTTATCTATGTAATTTATTTCTTTTTTTTTCTTTTTCTTTTTTGTCATTGGAAAGTGTCATGCTGCCATTTCTAACCTTAGGTTTCTAGGCGGGACCCGGAAAGAAATGTGTAAACTCCAGAAATCAAAGAAAGTAAAAATAATAACAATATTCACAGCCCTGATAGACTCACTGATGGGATACTTGATAGTTCATGCCTTAAAGAAATAGAAAAAAAACTTATTCTTACATGTAAAACTCAAACCTTACGAAAGGGTTTATGTATGTAAAATATGTGTGCTCTTCTCTTCTTTTAGTTTTTTAGGAAAATGCTTAGTTGTAAATGCCATGTCACCATTTTATTACCATAGGACTCTGGTCGGGGCCCACAGGAAATAACTATAATATATATATATATATATATATATATATATATATATATATATATATATATATATATATATATATATATATATATATATAAAGAAAGAAGACTGAGATATATAATCCGGTGTTCTTATAGATATTTTTTTATTTTTACAAAATAGAAATGTAAATGTAAATTTAAAGAGCATTAATATTATAAATTAATTGATTTAAAAATTTTTTTTTCGCTACACAGTTCTAATCAGGTTTCAAAAATGGAAGCTAAAAGCCAAAAATTTAATTTTGTAATTAAATTAAAGACATTAGGTCCATTTCATCCTCCATTCACTTCCATCAGCGCACCAGAAGACGCATATAGATGTCGGATCCAGATGCGAAATTACGGCCCAACACCAGCCGCCGAAAAAGCAGCCTCGAGAAATCGATGGTCCACTTTATCGAAATTCCTTCAAATGATCTAATTTGATCATCGCCGCTTCACTATGCTCTTGTCTTCGCAGATCCTGCGGGCAGCCTTGCATGCTGGATGTTACTATAAAGGATAAGTCTCTTCATCTCATGGAAATTTATGCGCCCAATTACTATTCTGATCGGCCTGATTTGTTTCGCATATCGAGCCGTTTTTGACGACATCTCGATGATTAGTTTTAGCAGGGGATTGGAATAACGTCTTTGAATACGATAGAGATTTTATAGCGCTATGATCGGGTAGTAACAACGAAGACCATTTTGGGGCTTTATTGATAAGTTTGATCTTGTCGATAAGTTTCGTAATGAAAACCCACGGGAGTGTGGAATTGAACAAGAGCACATGCCGCGTTCAAAGACTTGCTTATCAGCCAGGAAACTTCTGTAGAGCGAACATCAAAACATGCTGAATTGAGAGAAAAGTTCCGAGACAGAATACCTATAATCAGGAATTGAAAATCCGGTCTCCAGCTCACAATAAATATCACCCTGAGATGCTGAAAATCATCAGAGAGCCTCACCATGCGAGGCTCCGACCTCAGGCCCCGGGCATTCACATTAGCTAACAAGAGTCTCATTATCAGGGTTGCTTTTCTGCATTAAAGATGACCGGGATGATGACACTGACGGCCTGTTCCCTTGATCTTCTTCCCATCTGAATATTGATGGGGCTATCATGAGACAGACCCACACTTTCAAGGGAAATGTTAATTTCAAGACTCAATAATGGGAGGGGTGAACAAAAAAGAAGAATCTCCTAGAATAAAATTTAATTTTTTTTTAAATTGAATTCATTATAAAATGCTAATGGAGGAAACATTCTAAAATCATTGTCGCTTCATCCACCATGTATTAAATCTGTTGTCCAACCTGACCAGATTTTACAACTGTTAATATTCTTACGGCTTTGCGGAAATTTCTTGAGTTTTCAATGTCACGATTATTAAAGGGTTTGAAATTACGAATTTCATGATATATTTTAACACGGTACACGTTTTCTTCTGTGTTATAAATGAGTTTAAGCTTCTTTTTTTAATTTGTTGCTTCAATAGTCTCAGGTGATGGATTCTTTGTTTTTATGTGTTTTCGGATTTTTTTGTGTGCCGGTGGGAATTTGGACTAGGAATATATTATGCGTATTGGTACTGTTAGGTTTGTCCTTGGCTGATGATTTGAGAATTAGAGCCTTCTTTAAGGTGGTCATTTTAGAAGGAGTGGGTGATAGCGATATCACCACTAGAAGAGGAGCCATGATGTGCTCTTTTGTGAACGAGGAAGACTGAGTTGAGGAAGAAGAGCCAGTTCTTTGAGGGTGACGCTTCTCTTTTAATAACTCTTTCAATTTTTTTTTAACTACTAGGATTTCTCAAATTATGGTCTATATTTTAATTTTTGCGAAGTTGATCTGTGTAGCTGATCGGTGAATCACCCTTAGAAGTTGTAAAGGGAGTGTCATTACCCATAGGAGTTTGGTCCAGCATTTCGGAGCTTACCTCTAGCCCTAAAAATGACCTAGCAGTCTGCCTTTTCTTTCTCCGCAACCATACAATTGCTAAACTTTTCAGACTTTTCAGGGAATGGGGGCTGTGGGAAGGACACAACCAGGGTTTTTTACCAGTCCCGGTCGCTGGCATGCCCATTACAGGCGAGACGAAAAATGTGGGCTAGAGGGAAAATGTGGGCCAGAACTCCAGAGGCTTTCTTCTCTGGGTAATAGTGACAAATCTTTTCGCACTTTCAGCAAATAAGTTTACGACCGGTTAGGACAAAAGGCATTTTCTGCCCCCTACATCTAAGTAATTGGGAATGGAGGCGAATTTTTTACGACCTATCATGAACTCAAGAATCTATTCCCCCAAAAGCACTGAGTATCTCTGTGAATTAGCCGAGACATGGGGCCAAGTGTTCCCCCACGATCTGAGTAGGGACCTCATATATCGATCAAGTGGTGTCATATACTATTTTCTGTATATTTTTTTTAATTCACCACTGGTTGCGGCTTTGCAGTCGGCAGGGGTGGGTAGCAGTAAGTCCTACATAAAAATCTTTTCCTTTAATGGCGCTATGTGATTTAACCACAGTGGCGTCAAAGAATTTATAACGGTGTCTTTTGTGGAGCGACAAATTTGCGTGTACTCTTGTCCACCACAAAGACTGATATTTTTTTCCAGCTTTCTTTAGTTCCTCGGATTTGTTAAGACAAGATGTGTGTAGCGTTTCGCTTTCTCTGCTAACTCCGTAATCTTGATTATGCATTTCGGAAGGGACTTCCAGCAAAAGGGCGTCACCCCGACCGCTACATTGTCGGCTTTGCTTTTGGTCTCTTTCCTTAGAATTTTGGTCAATTTCGCCAACTATAATTCTTTGCCGTCCGACATGTTACTAAATCTGGCATATTCTGTCATTTTTCAGAAACCATATATCCTTTGTTGTTAAGTTTGGTAATATCTATATATTTTTTTTCAGTCATAATGTCTTTGCTCAGCACATTTGATGCATTAGAATTCTTCGTTTTATCAGGATGGTTTTTCTTCGTATTTATTTTTTGAATTTTCTACTTCGAGCAGCCATTCTTATTTATGGTATAAAGCAGGACGTATTTTTAAAAAATAAATAAATAAAATTAAAAATATTTTTTGGAAACACATTCTTTTTTCCAGAGCAAATCTTTTTCCCTTTTTTTAAATAAAACAAAAAATTAAAGATAGAAATTAAACAACCTCATAAAAGTGAAGAACGATAAATTCAGAAAAAAATAGACACAGTAATCAAAACAGAAATTTGCTTCCACAAAATGAAGACAGAAATACGAAATCTAACAAGATATAATGAGAAGAAACAATAAACTTGTTCAAATCAAAAAAAGGATTGACGCGCATAATGATTACTTAAAAGGAATAAAACGCGAAAATGAAAATTATATAATGTGATACTGAAAAAAAGATGTAAAAACATAATATATAAACGTATAAAAAGGGTATGTTTTTAAAATTACAACAGCAAAAAACACGAAAAAAAAATACGAGAAAGATCAAATCACATAAAAATAACAAGCATTACGATTTAAAACAAATTGTCCGACATTACAGAAAAAAAACAAGTCTTGTTACAAAAAATAAGGAAACTATAAATAAAAAAATTGGAAGATTAACAGGAAAATAAAACAGAATTCATGAGATCGATTTATTCAGGACGAAAAATCAGATAAACGAGGTAACACCTGAAAATATATAAAGCTAAACAAAAATTATAAAAAAGGATAAACTGACTGAAATTAATGTCGGCTATAGAATACAAAATAAACAGAAAAATAAGCTCAGTATAGCTAAAAAAAGAATAGACTAACTCAAGAGGCCTCATGAAAAATATGGGCAAAACAAAAAAGAAAATAAGAACTAGGGGGGGGGGTAAAAATCTGAAAAGGAAAATTTAAAATATTACTCAGAAAATGATCAGCAAATGTACGTAAGAAAATTAAATTTAAAAAGATGAACGTATCCAAAATTATTAGGTTGGTGCAAAAATAATGACGGTTTTTGACGTTAAAAAAATACGTAAAAAACCGTCATTATTTTTGCACCAACCTAATAAAATCAGTCGGTAATCACCGGTCAAGTTGGTCTGCGAAAAGAGAACTCCCATTACTACTCAAATCCTGACTTCAATAGTAGTATCATCTTCCAAGACAATTCCCCAGTACTTCTTATCATGAATGGACTTATCTACTGATGATAGCAAGGAGGATAACGGGCTCTTACCATAACAAAAAAATATGTAATAACTATTTTCTAGTCGTGTACATTCGTTGAGACATGGTGTAACTTTCATGGCTCTCAACAATTTCCTGGCCCTTAAATCTATGAGGGTAATTTGACTCTTTACCATCAGTATTTGTCACCGCTCTGTAATCAATTCGCGAAAAGCCGTTAAGTTACTTGTTTTCATTTCCCCTGGCTTATCTAAATATGCTAGGTTTGTTTAAAATTTCCTCGGACTTAGTTTCTGATTCTGTAATCTACATTTGCAACAATCTCCTAATGAATTTACATATTAGTGTTTTTTTTTTTTTCGTTCTCATATTTTGTGAAAATTTCGAATGTCCTCATTACTCACATGTTCGTCCGATAGGATACTTAGCACACGTCAATCGAATTATATGTCACATAAGTCGTACACGTATATACGAGCCACCGTTAAAGTTGCTGGAAAAGTGTTCGGTTCACTGTACCGCGCCAGTAAGGACCTAACTCCTGATGCGCTCTTCTAACTTTAGATGATCTAGATAAAGCAGGAATGGAATACAGCTGTCATAAATTGGGAGTCTTTACGTTCTTTTATTGATAGAGTCCAAAACCCGTCCTAGTTGGTAATATTTTCCACCCTACAACTCATTTCCCAGAGACAGAATGTCTCAAGCATCCCGTTGCTCTTTTGGTATTTCAAAGGAATTTGTACAGACGAACTATCCACTAATTCTAACTATCAGGGCTAAGACCCACCATGCCACGCACTTAGTAAAGAATTTTCCTCATTCGTTTTGAATCCATTTGCTGAAATATAGATTCCACTCGATAAGCTTCTTCCACGTACCGATGGTTTGTGAAAGCGATACCCACTATAATGCTTCTCCGATCTCTACAGTCTTAACCTGTTCAAGTCTAATGTTAGCCATTATCTACCCTGCATATCCCCATAAAACCTACCTCTTAATCAGTACCATTCCCATTTGAGTGACTCTTGGGCCTTGTACGAGGTGAAAATCATTTTAAACAATATCTCTGACGCTTCAACACTCTCTTTCATCTATAAGGGAATTTTAACACTTGTCACAGCTATTCGACACTCTTTTTTCTAATTAGATTTTCCTGTCTCTTAATTATTTTTTTAGTTTCTGGAAAGCGTTTTTCGTTATTTCGATGTGTATTCATATTAGGTTGGTGCAAAAATAACGTCGTTTTCTCACATATTATCATATGTGAGAAAACGACGTTATTTTTGCACCAACCTAATACTTCTGCGCCACATTTTCCAAAGTCAATGTGGTAAGCAAGAAAGTAATACAGAACTGAAATGAAAGAAATTTAATCTGAAACTAGCTAATAAATAAGGAGAAGAGGGTTTATGTAAATCAGGATTATGCAAGTTGAGAAGTGGTCAGATGTTTCAAAACTCGAAAACATCGTTCGAAATTATAGACGACTCAGTATCGGAATCAATACAGATATGGCCTATATCAATAACGAGAATACTTTGGTAAATTCTGTACAGTAATAATATCTGAATTTAGCATGAACTCAACATCGTTAAAATCGTCTCCGGTTGCACATAATTGTTTCTTCCGTCCAAGCACATGGGAGCATGCTATGAATTTTTCCAGACAAACTTATGATTTTATACGAACATTTTTGTCTGAAATTTTGTTGGATTTCAAAAAAAAGAATCAACTTGATACTTTCTCTGAATATGGAACTGATCATCTTGATTACACGTTCAAAAAAAATATCTATTTCAAGCAATTCATTGCAATAAACGAAGACGTGCGGAGACTGCAACTTTCCGGTTTGTTTTTGTATGCACCTTAGTCAGTGTGTATACGCGCAGTGGTTCGGCTTTTACAAGCATAGATACGTTCATGTATAATCTGACACGATATACGATGTGTACCTCTTCCTTTAAGAGAATAATATGCACTAAGAGAATATTTTATGTATGTGTCTGAAGTTTAGGTACGTTTTATTTTCCAAACACAGACAGCACAAAATGACAGAGAACTAATATTACTTACATGAAATGCTCCTTAAGGAACTGTGATTTTGATCAGATCAAACTCATAAATAATTATATTGCTCATACAACTGCAGGTCTATCTAGACGACACTCGTTACACATATTCAACCATGGCTCAAATAAGACTACACGTTGAACAAAAAAAAATACCTATTTAAAGCCAGTCATTGCAATGAAACGAAGACGTGCGGATACTGCAACGTTCGGGTTTGTATCTCTATGCACCTTAATCAGCGTGTATACGCGCAGTGGTTCGACTTTTATAAGCATAGATTGGTTAATTTATAATCTTATACTATATATGATATGTGCCTCTTCCTTTAAGAGAATAATATACATTAAGAAATTATTTTTTCGTGTATGTGTCTGAAGTTATAGAGATGTCTTATTTTTCAAATGTTTTTATTTTTTCCAAACACAGACAGCACAAAATGACAGAGAATCAATATTATTTATTATTTCAAATGCTCTTTAAGGAACTGTGTTTCTGATCAAACGAAACCCATAAATAATTATATTGCTCATACCACTACATGCCTATCTGGATGACTCACGTTACGACTATAGCTCAATTAAGACTACACATTGGACAAATAAAATCATATATTTCAAGCAATTCATAACAATGAAACTAAAACATGAGGAGACTGAAACTTTCGGGGTTTGTTTGTGCATGCATATTGGACAGTTTGTATACGCGCTGTGGTTCGACATGTATATCCATAGATTTGTTAATTTATAACATTACATTGTATACGATATGTGTTTTGTCTTTTAAGAGAATAATTTGCACTAAGAAATATCAGAATATTATTCAATTACGAAAACAGAGTAAGCAGTTTATCTTTGCAAAAGATATTCTCTTGTTATATTTTTATCGATTTGAAAATCCTCGATATTATCCATCATTTCCTGTGAACCCCGAAACCAATGTTATTTCACTTTGGACAAAATTTTTTAAAAAAATCGAATTACCAAATCACGTCTTGGCCGTGGATTATCACATTTTTCTGAGAACTGATAGAGACTAAAAATTGCCAAGAGACTAGAAACTTCCAATAAATACAGATCCGGTATATTGATGATGATTTTTTTTTTTTTTTTTTATTAATTCCGAAATTCGCACCGTTTTCCGATACCCCACCCGCACATTTAAGCTTACTGCCCCTGGTATTCCCAAGCCTTCACTCATCTACAGGGTGCACCCCCACCCAGAAAACGGTTTATTCAATTGTTGGAATTTTTGTTTTCGAAACAAAAGCAAAGAATTGAAATTCAGTAGCTTAAAACAAAAAAAAAAATATGCAAGTGATAAACATGGTGTTCAAACTGAAGAACTCTGGCAAACTTTCTTGGTAATTTTTTTTTAAATTCCCAACTTGGATTTTCATTTTTAAAAAGAACAATGACATCGCTTTGAAAATTTGATAACTCCGGCATCCTGGTAAAATAAATACTTAAGAAAGTGGTGTGACGATAGTATGATATTTACCGTCCATTTTCTTCTACAGTGTAACATCTACTATTCATGTTCTACCGTGGAAAGTTATTTACCAACTGTTGGAAGTATAAAATAGATTAGGTTTAAGCATTAGGCTTAGGGTTATGTGTTAGGGTCTATGTTAAAGCCAGTAACCAGTGAATTGATTATGTTTTAAAAATCATTAACAATGTTTTATAGAAAAATAATAAAGAAACA
>OZ010595.1:61045547-61093047 GCA_963932145.1 Acanthosepion lycidas
CTTAACAGACTCCATCCGGAGCATACTAGTAGAAAATACAAGCATAATAACCTCATTCACATATAAAAAACAGATGAAAAATAATGGAGCGACTTAATAATAAAAAAAATAGAAAAGCCAATATTCCTATTAACGACGAACACGCACGCAATGTGCTGACTCTCTTCGGAAAATAAAAAAAAAATCTTATAATTCTAGAAACATAGACCCACTTAAAAAGGTAAAAATAAAATCACCCTTGATAATGGCTAAGAGTATAAACGTTGAAGACAGACTAGTCTCAAATATACACGAATGACAAATGTAACTTTGTCTACACGGCAACACAGCAGCATCTATTGTAAAACTGCTTCAAATTAACTCAAAAACGAAGTATTTGCGGATTTATGTTTATATAGAATTTCGTCTTTATTTCTAGTTTGAGGAATCAGCCAGCAAACTTTGTAAATGTATTTTGATACACCCTGTATATGTGTGAGCATCCCTCTATCCATCTATCTATCTATCTATCTATCTATCTATAAACTATAAATTTTTAAATTTCATATTTATTTATACTCCGTGTATATATATATATATATATATATATATATATATATATATATATATATATATATATATATATATATATATATATATATATATAGTTAATCCTAGAGAGCCATACAAACCTAACAATGTTTCGCCTAAGCGAATCGTCAGAGATACCATCCTTCCCTGATGACCCGCTTAGATGAGACCTTGGTAGGTTTTTGTGGCTCTCTAGCTTTAACTAGGTCTGCTCTACTTACTGTATTCAGCACTTTATTTTGCTAACTCGTATAGTTTTTTTTTTTTCTTTAGGCTTTCGAGTTGGATGCTAGACGATTATTTTCAGCTAATGTACATGTTCTTTAGTCTTTTTTATGCCTTTTTTCCCTTTGGTATTGGCTTGTTTATTTGAAAATCAAGACACCGAAGGTTTTCCGAACGAGTATAGTTTCTTATACTTATAATAGTATTACTACTACTACTACTACTATATATATATATATATATATATATATATATATATATATATATATATATATATATATATATATATGCATAAACTATAAATCTTTAAACTTAATATTTTATACACCCTGTTTATATATATATATATATATATATATATATATATATATATATATATATATATATATATAAGCTTTCGCTCCCTATTACAGGTATTGAGTTCTTTTTTGAAAAATAAATGCTACGAACTCTGAATTTTTACTCCATTTGTACTTTCTCTTATATGCATGTATGTGTGTGGGGGATATATGTGTGTGGAGTTATTCATATTATAAATAAGCGCTGAATCCGCGCGTCCTTTACGATTCACGTGGCCATCTATAAAAATAATTTCTGTCGACTCACGTTATGTATATCCTGTCATTGTCAAACAGAAATCTTCTCAGTTAAATCACTACACTCGTTAAACGTTGAAGACAGACTAGTCTCAAATATACACGAATGACAAATGTAACTTTGTCTACACGCCAATAAAATAGCATCTATTTTAAACCTGCTTCAAATTAACTCAAAAACAAAGTATTTTCGGATTTATGTTTATATAAAATTTTGTCTTTATGTCTGGTTTGAGGAATCAGCCAGCAAACTTTGTAAATGTATTTTGATACACCCTGTATATGTGTGAGCATCTCTCTATCTATCTATCTCTCTATAAACTATAAATTTTTAAACTTCATATTTATTATACACCGTATATATATATAATATAGTTAATCCTAGAGAGCCATACAAACCTACCAAGGTTTCACCTAAGCGCATCGTCAGGGTTGTCAGCCTTTCTCTGACGATCCGCTTAGGTGAAACCTTGGTAGGTTTTTGTGACTCTATAGCTTTAACTAGGTCTACTCTACTTACTGTATTGGGCACTTTATTTACTTATTTTGCTAACTCGTATAGGTTTTTTTTTTTTTCTTTAGGCTTTCAACTTGGATGCTAGACGATTATTTTCGGCTAACTTGCATATTAATTCTTTTTTTATACCTTTTTTCCCTTTGGTATTGCCTTGTTTATTTGCAAATCAAGACACCGAATATTTTCCGAACGTGTATAATTTCTTATACTTATAATAGTATTACTACTGCTACTACTACTAATATATATATATATATATATATATATATATATATATATATATATATATATATATATATGTATATATATATATATATATATGCATAAACTATAAATCTTTAAATTTAATATTTTATACACCCTGTTTATATATATATATATATATATATGTATATATATATATATATATATATATATATATATATATATATATATATATATATATATAGATATGATAGATAGATAGATAGATAGATTCATTGCGTTTTCTTTTTCTACAACACACCCAATCTCATTCAATGAAACCGGAGTATAGAAACACTCAGATTTAATGTAATTTGATATAAAGTTTTTGATTAATTTTGCATAACTAAATTATATAAAAAATAAAACAGAAACACTTTTTCGTTAGTTAATGTTTGATTAACAAACATAAACGCGTGGGCAAAATTTTATTTCTAATTTTAGTTAACTAATCCTTGACTAAGAAACAATATAATGAAACTGTTTCAAATGCACATTTTTACTCCTTAATCGAATATCGATAACATCTTTCTCGGAATAGTGTCTCCTTTTGTTTTAAAATTGTTTGATTAGCAACTATGTTAATATCGATTTACCATAGTTTTTGTTTATTACACGATTACTCCATCTGGACACCTGCTGATTGTTATGCATTAGCAAACTAAGATCGTCTGCTGATTTCTCTGCTTACAGAGAGCGCTAGTATCATGTTAAGAAAATATTCTTATATTCATTCACATTCTCTCTTTTTTTTTTCATTTCATATTATCTCGTGCAGTAGCGCTTGTTCTACTTTTTCTTCTCTTATTCCTTTCGGGCCTTAAAGAAAAGATCTCAACACTATTAAACAATGTTTCACCCACAAACTTCCTTTCCACCTGACTAAAATACGTTCTTCGCATAAATCTTATCAAGAAAATAAGTAACCTGCAGCTTATTTTATAAATCATTTCACCCCAAGACAGACGGGAATGCCATTAATGCGTAAAAGAAACAGGGTCTGAAAGTGAAAAAGAACACCAAGAGTAGGGAGGACTGAGGAAAAGAGAAAATATGAAGCAGTTTTCAGAAAACGGAAAATGGCGATTGATGTTACATTTAACATTTTGAAGATTGTAATTATCAGGGATGGATCACCGACTTCCAGAGTTAAGACAGAGATCATAAACAAATATTGTTGGTATTCGGAAATTAATTATTTAAGTAATTATCAACTCTATGAATTATAAATCAACAAAAAAATAAATCAGAATCTTGGTTGAATGATAGGAAATAAAACTATGGACACAAATAGTGAACGATACCACTAGTTGGCAGGGGTTTACAGGGAATGAACATGAAAGAGAAGACTGGGGATATGGAGGATTGAGAAAACGATAAAGAGGAACGCGATTCCAGAAAATAGAAGATGGTGATTGACGCTGCATATAAATTTTTGAACTGTGTAATTATAATGGAAATAAATAAAGAGAAGGGAAGCTCACTGGTTGTATGTGCGATAAAAGAAACACTAGGAGTAGAACTGGCGGTTGCATTTTGCCATTCAACAGTAAAATGGTGGCCCTAGATGCCAATCTAATATCATGTAAGCGGTGCACCGGGGTGGGGAAGTTGTCATGAATATATTTGTAGAAAAGACAGAGGGAAGCCATGTATCGCCATTGAGAAAGTGATTGATGTCGAGATGCTAAGTCAGGATTTATTACATTACAGATCTTTCTTTGGATTTTGCCAAGAAACTCAAGATGTATAGCAGGTGCAACTTCCAGATATGACAACAGCGTTCAATGCACAGACGAATGAAATATTTATAAATGTGCAAGATAGATTGTGACAAGAAAAACTTTCTGGAACGACACAGTGACCCTACTTTCCTTGCAGTAGATGCAGCAATGATTCGATGTATTCGCTCCATTTCACGTCAGTGTAAAACGTGAAGCCAAAAATCCGTAGTGTGTTGCTCTTCCGGAGCGAAGCGTAAGCCATGCTGATCTCATTGGTATCATTGTTCTATTCATTTTCTATCCGTATGCATGCAGTGTGTTCCCATTAAATATTCCTCGTTGTTCACTTGTTCTGTCTAAGCATACTTCTGAAGAATCTCATCTCTGTTGACGTAAGTCTCCTCTTCAATTATGAAGAAATTCTCGAACATTCAATATTGTATGAATAGATTTATATCACATCCTAATTCAGCAAACTTTTTTTTGCGTCTAACGCAAACTACTTGTTTCTTAATAAGCTGTTTAACATTTTTTCTTATCCTAAGCAAAGCAATAAATGCTACTTGGATACAAAGACTTACAGAGAGAAACACAGAGTGGACAATAAAAAAAAAAAAAAAAAAACAGAATTAAAGTAAACAGAAGCCGTGGATTGATATCGAATTTACATTTTAGAAGATTGTAGTTGACAGGAAATATTAAGCCGAAAAAGAATGCCACAGGCATGAAGTACGAGAGAAAAAAAAACAATCAGCATAGAACATTGATGGGTACAAAAACAATTTCAACAGCAAGATTATAAGACCTAACTGCTAATCTAGTACTGCGCTTAAACCTTTGAATCTATGCACTAGAGCGGAAAGCTCTTTTGAAAAATTATTATGAACGTAATTATAGAGATAAGGCGAAGTGAATATAAGAGATAGTTTGAAAGAAAATATAAACGAAAAAGTGACTTTTACTGAGAATCAAAAAGAGAAAACTGAAATTTCTGGGAAGCATATTGAAGAAATAACGCTGTATATTTTCTATTATATGTGGAATGATAGCGGGATATAAAGGACCAGGAAATAATCATCCGAATGATCCTTGGTTGATTTTGTTTAGCGGCATATCAACACCTGTATAATGCTGAAATCTAAATATTTTGTACGGAATTTTATGCTTTCAACTACAGATATTTTGTACATAATTTTATACTTTCAGGGTTAAGGCATGATTTATATAGTTTTATATAGTGTTGTATATAGTTTATATATGGTTTATGTAGTGTTATATAGTGTTATATAGAGTTTTATATAGTTTATATGTGGTTTATATAGTGGTATATAGTGTTATATAGTTTTATATAGTGTTTTATATAGTTTATATATGGTTCATATCGTGTTATATAGTTTTATATAGTTTCATATAGTGTTTTATGTAGCTTATATATGGTTTATATAGTGTTATATAGTGTTATATATTTTTATATAGTGTTTAATATAGTTTATATATGGTTTATATGGTGTTATATAGTGTTACATAGTTTTATATAGTGTTTTATATAGTTTATATATAGTTTATATAGTGTTATATAGTTTTATGCAGTGTTTGATGTAGTTAATATATGGTTCATATAGTGTTATATAGTGTTATATAGTTTTATATAGTGTTTTATAGTTTATATATGGTTTATATAGTGTTATATAGTGTTATATAGTTTTATATAGTGTTATATATAGTTTATATATGGTTTATATAGTGTTATATAGTTTTATATAGTGTTTTATATAGTTTATATAGTGTTATATAGTTTTATATAGTGTTATATATAGTTTATATATGGTTTATATAGTGTTATATAGTTTTATATAGTGTTTTATATAGTTTATATAGTGTTATATAGTTTTATATAGTGTTTTATAGTTTATATATGGTTTATATAGTGTTATATAGTGTTATATAGTTTTATATAGTGTTATATATAGTTTATATATGGTTTATATAGTGTTATATAGTTTTATATAGTGTTTTATATAGTTTATATAGTGTTATATAGTTTTATATAGTGTTTTATATAGTTTATATAGTGTTATATAGTTTTATATAGTGTTTTATATTGTGTTTTATATAGTTTATATATGGTTTATATAGTGTTATATAGTGTTTTATATAGTTTGAAGATCATAAAGTATATTGTTGGTAGTTTTATTATAAAAATGTACTATTTGTTTCTGTTTTAGTTTTTATCCATAGCTGCGACTTTAAAATGTTCTACGACTCCAATTCAGTGTGGGCCTAGAACAACGGGAATTATGAGGTGGTCCCATGCTTCTCAAAACCTCCAATTTCCCGATCAGAGGGGGTTGCTGGCGGATGTAGTCTATAATCATTAACTGGACGACCGAATGAGCTTGTGTTTTATGGTTGACAGAACGAGGAGATACACACATAGTACAAGGGAAAACATTACTAAGCGCTTCAAATCATAGGAAGTTGTAGAGAGTCATGATCACCCATGTTATGAAAAGAATAATCCCATAAAATAAGACGATGTAAGTGAAGCTGCAGTTATCTCAAAACCGGTGGCATTCTTTTTTTTTTTAACAAAGTTAATTGTACCAACAAATGAAGCAAATTGCATGAATCTGAAATATTTTGTGATTTGAAGGTAACGTAGCGGTTATCGACAAAAAAGTGAGATGGGCGAACCGAGATCAAATTCCTGCCGCGGCATTTAGCTTCGCATTTGCGCACGGTCTGATAGAAAAAAGAGCACCATGGCGCAGTTTACTCCGCCAGAAATTTGGAAACAGCAGGCTGCATTGCTTGGCATTCACGTCGGAAGCTCCAATACAAACGTGATTCTTTGGCAATCCGCGGTCAGTGCAGAGGATTCGAGAAGAGCTGGGTGCATCTAATGGTGATTTTGAAGGTTTTTGGAGTGATCACTAGTGATGGTGACGTTATGCGTCCATTTAACTTCCGAGAGAGCCCAAGACTCATCACAGAGTGACTTGAGGGGGTAGTGTTGCCTTGTGGTTGATGGAAGACACTATCTCGGACAACTGGACATTGCACCATGCCACACAAACAGGAGAAAACAGTCATTGCTGTCAAACAATTTCTGCAACCACATCACCTCTTATATCTGGCCACCAAAGTCTCATATTTTCTGACTTGTGTTACATCTAAGTTACGTTTGGAAAATCACTATATTAAGGCACCTCGAGGCGGTGTAATGGTTGGCAAGCTTGTCTCGCTAGAATAATTACGACTGTGTAAGGAGTTCGATCCTCACTGGGATATATATAGTGATTTTCCAAGTAGCTTAGATGTGGTACGTGGCAAAAAGTATGCGGAACCCAGTTTCAATACATCTTGATTATTATATGTGACGCGCAGTTCAGCTAGAGACTAAAAAAAAGCAGGGCAAGTATTATGGCAGAATTCACTAAACTTATACAAAGAGAACGTCGAGAATATATGTATGAGATTCCGAAGTCGGCTGGAGGCCGTGGTCGAGGCCGAAGGCGATTTTATTGAATAAATTTACACTCTAGGATTTTAAGACATTTTTGTATAATTTTAGTAAATATATCTGTTAAAAGAAGATGTCAGTATTATTTTCATGTTGGCGTTATTTAGACGAAACTTTTTCTATCTCTCTCCCTCTCTCCCCTCTCTATTTCTCTCTCTGAATATATATATATATATATATATATATATATATATATATATATATATATATATTGTTGTTTGTGTGTAGCACATTATATAAAATCTAATAAAACTTTTCGTGCCTCGCAAGAATTTTTGCATATATCTAGAAATCCTATAGCCACAAATTAAAGAAGCTCAGTTTCTGTCTTGTTCTTACATTTCCTAATGAAGCTATTTTGTTTAGTTATTCACCATAATTTTGTGTACCGGTTTACACATTTGTCTCTACGCATCCATTAACATAAAGTATATTTCTACCCATATCAATTGCTTTATCTGGCGCTTGGCAAATACGCGTAAGATATTTCCGATAAGGGAAAATCGAAATATGTTTAATATAGAAAAAACACGAGTCCAAATTATCTGACTGAGTAATCCGGCGGTAGTTTATGTGGGGAGGATAAAGATTTGAATATCTTCAAGTTATTTTTAAAATTATTTAGGTTAGCTTTTCTTAAAACGTTGTTGTTAGCATTTGTTTTCGTATTATACGTCCTTAATCGTAAAAAGGCAGTACAGAGTTTTAATGTCATGTTCATATTTTTAAAGCTGTATAAATCAGGCTGATTGATTTTTCCCTATAGAAATCCATCATTGCATTTGATGGGAGTGCTAACAATTACACTATTTACATTATTCGGACTATTGTCCTCATCTTTGTCGCCGTGTTTATCACAAAGTTTCGGCCGTTTTACGCTCCGGCCTTCTTCAAGTGGTTGGAATGTCGAACTGAACCTTTTATTTCGCTTACTGAGGGAGACTGTTCTAGTTCCACGTGCCATGTCCAGTGGATTTCAGTTATCTCCAGTTAATTCCTCTCTGAAGGTTCTCCAGTGCCATAACCAGGTTTTGAACTCACACACTTTGATCCCTGCCACTGAATCCAAGTAAAAGTAAGGCCTAGTTAAATCCTGGTTTAGGCAGTGGAGAACTTTCAGAGAAGATTTAACAGGAGATAACTGACATCCACTACACATGGCACGTGGAACTAGAACAGTCTACCCCAGGGAGCGAAGTAAAGTGATCAGTTCGACATTCCAACCACCTGAAGAAGGCCGGAGGGTACAACGACCGAAACGTTGTGATGAATATGGCGACACAGATGCTATGGATTACTATTCTAAGTAATGACACTGAAAAATAGATTCGTAGTTTTTGAATATTTACTTTTAAATATCGTCTGAAAAATGTACAGGAATATTTAATTTCTTCTGGCTTTTACATACAAGCGGACAGCAAAATTTACTATTTCAAGATTAGTTCCAAATAAAGTTGATAATTTTTGTATTATTCCAAATTCCAAAGTTGATATTTTTTTTTTTGTATTATAAACATTGAATTGGAAATATATTCAAACCAGAATTCTAACTATTAGTTTGGTGCAAAAATAATGACGTAATAATGTCGTTTTTTGACGTATTTTTAACGTCAAAAAACGACATTATTACGTCATTATTTTTGCACCAACCTAATATAAATTACCACAAACATTTTTTTACAGTATTTGATAAATAAAACCTGTAAATAAATATAAAAGATTCCAAAACATGCTACTCAATAATATTTGTGAAATCATTTGTTAGATCATAATTAATAAAAACAAATAAAAAAATAGATATCATTTTATATAACACAATAATGTTACTGGTGAAAGATTATGAGACAAAATATTTAAATTTGCATTGTTTATTGAAAATGACAATAAATATACTGCACCGTATAAGATATTACATCATAATATAGCTAAATTATTCAAAATAATTTCCCTTTGACTTAACTGAAGTTCTTATTTGGTGGTACAAGTAAGCGTATTCACAAATTCAGCTTGAAAATGAATGTTTAGAATTAACGACCATAAATGCGCACAGAGGATTATATATTATTATAATAGTTTAACCGTCTTCGTCTTCGTATGAAGCTGACGCTAACAATTTCTCAACAAGTTATGGATAAAATGCTTGCAGATAGCGATTTCACAGTGGTGTATCTGGATGGGATGCATCTTGCCCGTATAGATTATTTAAAGCGTCAGTAAATTATAAATTTTATAACGCTGTGCTTTCATTGAACACCTGAAACATAATCTTTAAACTCGTTTTCTCAAAAAACGGTAACGATGTGGAAGAAAATATTTTGTATTATAATTTATCATGTACCACCAAAAAGAGTGCTATAAAAGGCTTCCGGAACCAACCGGCCCAAATATACATTTGAACGTATTTCAGGCAATAATCCATGTCTATATATAAAACCATTTAATGCTCCAGGGTTAAAGACATCCATTGTAATAGACGTCATGAGGCAAAAGCAAGATATATATTTTAACTGTTAACTGAATATGTATTAGTGACGAAAATCACTCAGGTATTTGTAGATTACTACGCATGCGCTGGTCTGTTTTGGCGATACCCTCAAACGTCTATCTTTTCTTCCTTTCATTTGCCGTAAAAATAATGTGCAAAACATCGAATTTGATTGGGTCCCTCAATGTATTTAAGAAATAATGCCCCCCCCCCTATTTTAAGTGATGGAAGATTGGAGGAAAAAAAAAAAAGTGAAAAAGAAATCCAACATCAACTGAATCGATTGACTACGATGGAGTTAATACGAGCAGAAGTAGAGGTGTTCGATTAATTAAATCAGATAATTAGAGAATTAAAGAAAATTAGCGTAATTGATTAATTACTTTCCCTAGAAATGGAACAATTTATCAAAGCTTCGAAAAGAGAAGAAAGCCATGGGAGGGGTGCAGCATGTAGACAAAAGATTGAGTTCAATAAGTATATTCACGCCACTTTCATAAGTCAGAGGATACTCTTGAAAAGGCGACAAGTTGGGAGCGACTTATGTCGAATAAGGCAAAAGTAAATTGTACATAAAAGTCTGAGAGAATTAGCGAGAAAGTCAACGTGGATTATGAGAACGTAAATAGAGAATTAACACAAGGTAGAGAATAAAACTGACGTACAAATTATAGATATAGTTAGATATGAGTGTATGATATAAATAATCATTAACTTAAACTTCCTAACACGCATATATATATATATATATATATATATATATATATATATATATATATATATATATATATATATATATATATATATCATGTTTATACGTTCTTTTTATAGATACATATATTTAAGTAAATGCTCTGCTGATAATAAACAGTATTAACGACATTTTTCATAGAAAATATGCGTCCTCCTACAGTAATCGAACGGGTATCCTATACGCAACCGTCATATAGCCTGACGTGCTTTACCAATTGAGCCACAGAGAAGCGTTCCGGTCAGCAAGGTAGATTTTACTGCTTTTAAACTACAATTCTCCATGATTTTTCTCGTACCTTCACATCTGCTCGATGCGTATCCAAATGTAATCAAATAACGTCACACATTATGAAATTAATTTAAGACATTTTTTTATGTTTACACGTTCTTTTTATAGATACAAATATTTAAGTAAATGCTTTGTTTATAATAAACAGTATTAACGACATTTACCGGCGTGGTTATTACAAGCAGAGCATCTTCTTAAATAATAATAATAATAATAATAGGAATTATATATATATATATATATATATATATATATATATATATATATATAGAGAGAGAGAGAGAGATAGAGATAGAGAGAAAGAGAGAGACTCCTAAAATGAATGAGATGGAAACGCATTTTTTCGTAAACGTAACACACTCAAGAAAAAATATAGTTATAAGACCAAAAAATATTATTTCTGGCAACACTAGTAACTGGACATATTTGGAAGAGATTTCACTTAGGAATCTAAATAAAATATCATAAAAAATAGCTGCATTCCAAAAAATTAAAATGAGATGTAAGCTGCAGTGATCTGAAAAATACGTACTGTATAAATGCCAGTATCATTATACCTACAGGAGAGTTGCCTTCTCTTGATGAGTCTACATTTGTGAGAGAGAATATTATGATAACAATATGGCATTGCCAGTCGGTTACTTAACCACAATGGAGGATCCTGAAAATTTGGAAATATGGCTTTGGTTTTTCGCAATGGCGAGAGTAAAAACAAAAAGTTCAAGGACACCAAATTTAGTGGAGAAGAAAATTAAGTTATTGTTTTGTTTTTGGCCTCGGTGGGATGAGAGGTCATAAAAAATCTCAGTCTTTGTCTATCCAAATTGTTGGAAGACATAACTCATGAAGAAATTGTTTCCATATGTAAGGCCAAAAAATGTTCATATCGGAAGGAACTACATTTCTTGAATTTAGCCAGAGACCGGACGAAATTATTATGCAATATATAACAGCGATTGAAAGAAGCGTCGAGATAGCTTGAATTTGAAAGAATGGACTCGGAACAAATGTCTAGTGAAGATGAGCTAATTTTGCGAAGACTGATTGAAGTAATGTTTGACATCTCGTACAAAGTTCGAGAGCGGCTTCGAGCTCATATTGTTAATCTGGAAGCAGGTCTAGATTTCTTACAATAGTTGGAATTGATTAAAAAATTAATACTTACAAAGGCAGAATCGGGACGTACAGTATTAATAAAGCTTACTTGAATGCAAATATTTAAATAAGTAGCATGAAAAGAAAAAAAATAATAACTTTCAGGTCTTTGGGAAACGGTAATTTAAGTGTAAAATGAGGAATCATGTCCAGACGGTATGCACATATGAAAAGCAAATGGAAAATATAGATCCTCCGATTGTAAGTATGGACGTATTTGAGAAGAAAGCACAGGATTAAAGTAGAGAGTTGATGAAATTGAAAGGAGTAAATTTATCCATGCAAGCTGGAAGTGATGTTATATTGATACTGAGGAATATTTGGGAAAGAATCGGTAGACCAAAGTTAAAGAAAAGTAATCACTAGTTGAAAAGGTTCGATGGGACAATCATCAAAATTTTATTAGGCTTTGAAGGAATGTTTGAGACAAAAACAGATTCGAGGTAATACCCATCATAGTGGTGGAAAACATAAAAAAGTAGCGGTTTTCTCAGAACTGACGTGGTAAAAGTGGCTACATCCAATCTGGTAAATTCCAAGAAGACTGTAGAATCGGATATTGGATTATTAAGTGGATACGAAGAGAGTATTCGGCTTAAAGAGAACAGACAGCCCATGTTTTCAAACCCATATAAGTTCCAATTTGCATACTACACTTACTGCTTGCTAAGCTGAACAAAATGGTGAAACAAGGAATATTAGAAAAATCAGCTACGAAGGTAGCAATTGTTTTTCACCCATTGTGGCTATACACAAACCCAATGAATATCTTATAATGTGACGATTATAAGATGGGCGTTAATCACCAGATCTCTTCGGATTCATTCCGGTTGCTACACAGCGTGCCATGAGTTCCCTGGTATGAAATACTTTGCTAAAGTTCACCTTGACTCAGCATATAATCAAATAAAAAATTGACAGCAAGTTTCAAGAAGTCACCACAATGAACACACATATTGGATTAGTAAGATGAACTCGTCTGCCGTTTGGAATAAAAACGTCCAGTCACTTTTTACAAAAAGCCATCGAAATAGTTTTAGAGGTGATTAAAATTATAATTGTATATCAAGACGTAATTACCACTGGCGCTCGCAATGAAGACGAGCTCTAAAGGAAAACTGAGCAAGTTTTGAGTAAATTAAATAGCACGGATATGAAAACTAATCGTAATAAATGTCAGTTTAATTTTGAAAAAAAAAATTCGCACGTACGATATCAAATATCCAAGCACGGTATCTCGCCGGATGAAAAACACATCAATAAATTATCAGAAATAGCTGCACCTAGAAATAAAAAAGAAAACAGTTAGAATCTATTTTAACGCTAACAAATTTCTATGACAGACATCTACCGAGATATAGTGAGCATGTGGAACCGATTAACGAAATAAGAATACCAAGTTTCAATGGACAAGATGACAGATCAATTTCTAGGAATTCAAAAGGCAGTTATAAAGAAACCAGTTTTTAAAATCATCAACCCAGGGAATGAATTAACGTTAACTACTGATGCCAGTAAATACGCTATTGTCACCGAATGATCACAGTGCAATGTACTTATCGAGAAAACTATCATCGGCAGAGGCGAATTAATCGAATATTGAGAAACAGCCATTAGCGATTGTGTATAGCACGGAAACAGCTATTTTTTTTTTTAATGGGAAGATAATTTCTATTAATATCTGATTATAATCATCTGGAATTTATATTCAACCCCAGAAGTGTTGACAAAGGTCACATTATCCAGGATATTAAGATGGGGGATTAAGCTTATAGCGTTCGACTTTGACATCGTATATGTTAAAGGAAATACTATTCCGTATGTATCAAGCATTATCTCAATGAAATTTTGAGAGTAAAAGTGTTGAAGCAAGTGAAAATAATAAGCATAGGATGTGGATAAAAACGGAATTATTACTGTTTAGGTTTGCAATTACGTTGAATCCAGTGTTAAATAGAATTTTGGATAAAATAAAAAAAAGAATATATGCAGTAATTGTTCTCTGGCTGAGAGGCCTTGTAAACAGTTCAAACATTAACATTATAAAAAAGAATTATATATAATAGGGATATCATAGTAACTCCCCAGTCTCTGAGAAAAGAAGTAATTAAAGCCGTGAACGATGATATACAAGGAGGTATATTGACTATGCAAATCAGGTTAAAGTTACAAAAATGGTGACCAGGTTATTAGAGAGACGTGGAAGAGTATGTTTAATAGTACCCAAAGTGTGCTCAAATAAAGAAATCTGGGCACACTAAAATTCACTCTTAGCCAAAGTAAATGGACGGTGGTCACAGTACATATCGATCCTGCCTAAATTAAAGTTATAGGGCTGATTCTGATGTTAGTCTGAACTTATTAATGCCGGGGATAATGCACAAGTACATTTCTTTTCTGTTTTTCCCTGCCGAGTTTCTGTCTGAGACTGAGTGTCCCTCTGCCCGAAGACAGAAAGCTTGACACCGAACCGCCTGACTCCAAACAGCTTTTTCTTACTTCTGAATTGGAGCTTTCCATTTATAATTATGTACTAGTTTTTTTTAAACACCCGTTATGTAGTATTTACTCTAAAGCATCCCCACTTTTGTGATTAATACTTTTTGTTGTAGCTTTTTAGGGCCAGAAATGAAGACACAAAAGAGGAATTGAGTTAAACAAATATGTTAACAAAAACATTAATACAAACATATACAAATGAGAGTGTTACACCAAGAATGTTCGATTTGAATATAAGAGATGGCTGCTGGAAACTTCGCTCTCCAAAAAGCAGTACCTGCTCCTATTTATAGCTGGGAGAATCCATGCGTCCGTAGGTAAATTACCATAAAACATTTTATAAATATTTTATTTTTTATTAGTATTAGTATGGTGAGTTCACCAACTTACTTGACATTGTAGTTTTTCCATCTGGACTTCCGGTTCTTCACTATGCTTTCTTAGAAATTGTCCTTGTAGGTTCCACGACTTGTTGTGGTGTTGGCACATTGAAAATATCATATAACATTTTGATCGGTTTTTCTAATATTCCAATTCTTTCATTGACAAACCTTCTTATACGCTGATTATTGTCCCTTTTATATTCAAAACGTTTTCCCTTTAGCATATAAATGAGCTTTACGATTCTTGTTGATATTATGCCGTCTTCCTACGTTTTTCACTTTGATATTCTTATTTGCTCTAAAGATCACTCTATCCCCGACCTAGAAACATTTCGTGTCGTTTTTGTTATCCGTTCGTGTTTTTCGACTTGCTAATAACTTGTCGAACCCTGATTTTGCTTTCCTAGGCAGCATTAATTCCGCCGGCGACATGCCTGATGGTGTATCGGGGTTAGGTGTTACACAATAAACTCCTTAATAAACTATTCAAGTACTTCTCATTTAATGTCTCAAGAATTGCGTTCTTCAAAACTCATTTGAACATTCCCATAAACCTTTCCGCTTGTCCGTTCGACATTGGGTGATAAGGTTAGGTCGTAATATGTTCAGTGGAGAACATTATACAAATGTCTCTAAATTCTTTACCCTTGCCTTCCGTTACCGTAGACTATGGTATCTGGTATGCCATATCTCGCAGACTGTTCATGCAAAAATTTCACTGTCATTAAAGATGGTGGATTTTTGCATTTATAAATTTCCAGCCATTTAGTGAAGATAATGATTAATTACACGCTACCTCACGCAGCAAGATGTGACACAAGGCCGAGTTTAAAGAGGGGTAAACTTAAACTTAAACTCGGCCTTGTGCCACATCCCTATAGAGAACGTAAAAACGGAGTCAGTTTCCCGAGACGAGACTATGCCCTTCGCCAGAGCCTCGTCTGGGGGATAGACTCTGACATAAGCAACAAGGTAATGTGTTCCATTCATAGGACGTGTAACATCTACATAAATTCTTAACTATGTCGTGTCTGCCTTTGTCCAATATTCTATCTTTGAGAGAGGTAGTTTTGATGTTTTCCAGTCTATTGGTAAATTCTTGTCCAATATACGAAACTTCTCACCAGATATGTCATTCTTGAAGTACCAGGCTGTCTGCTATGAAAATCCTTCAATATTAGCTTCTGTAACACAACACGTATTACAAGGGTTTGTTCGAACAATAGCATTTCATAGCGAATAAGCGTTTAAATCTGGATTTCGTTCTTTGTTATTGTCGTTGAATTGCTTTTTATTTTCGCAATAAAGACGTCATTTTCCGTTTTCTCTTCCATTTCTTCCAGAATAACCGTTAACTCGCGTAATACATTGCACAATTATTTTTTATTTCCATTTCGCTTTTTAGTGCTGCAATGTGGTCTGTTTGCAGGCTAAAATTTCCATTGCTAGAGCCTATTTACCTATCTGTATTTGTATGTGCTGGTAGAAACGAGCGTGAAGCATAAGGGAGGGCTTTTATTTTACCGATATTATATATATATATATATATATATTTATATATTAGGTTGGTGCAAAAATAATGTCGTTTTCTCACATATGTTACTATGTGAGAAAAAGACATTATTTTTGCACCAACGTAATATATATATATATATATATATATATATATATATATATATATATATATATATATATATATATATATATATATATATGTGTGTGTGTGTGTGTGTGTGTGTGTGTATGTGTGTGAGAGTGAGGGCACCTCGAGGCGGTGTAATGGTTAGCAAGCTTGGCTCGCCAGAACATTTACGAGTGAGTTCGATCCTCACTGGGTGCCTCATAATTTCGGCCTTGTGCCACATCTAGACTACGCTTGGAAAATCACTATATATATATATATGTGTGTGTGTGTGCGCGTCTTGTACAGTTTACTGTATTCTATTGGGTGTTTCGATATTACTTACAGATTTTGGGAAATTATTATTTAGATAATTCATTCTAACTTTAAAATGTTTTTTCTTTAAAAAATCCCATTAATTAATTATATGAAACTCTTATTCATGTCCATTCTTTATATTAATTTTCTAAATGCAATTTATTGTAAATACTATTAAAACATCTTTGTTTCTGGTATAGGGTTTGCTCATAAATAAATTCCTATACCGGTCTCCCTTTAGAGAGATATTTCACGCCCAACCTCTTATCACAAACTCAGGCATTTTCTCTACACGAAGCGTCTCTTTTAGATAACTCTGTACCTTTTCCTCAACTGCTATCAAAATTAAATTCCAAACACCGGATTCCGAGTCGAACTCAGTCCAGGGCTGTGTAGGACTGCCACAATGTTGCGCGGGTTTGAAATAGACTATTCTCACATGAGGTAATTTTGAATTTTGAACATATATATATATATATATATATATATATATATATATATATATATATATATATATAGCACTCAAACTTTCAACCACGTTTTATCACCCATCTTATATTAGTTCTTGCTTCAGTTTTGAGAGGACTCACGGTATTTTTCTTAGGGTTTCATTTTGCTTTATCTAACTGGTAAAAATATATATATATATATATAGTACAGACAATAAATTTGTTGGCATATAATGAAAGGGGGGAACCTATTAATATCAAATATTAAATCTGATCCACAAAAAATACCTCAATGTATTTACCATAACACAATATATAATCTATACAACAAAATGAAAATTTACCTCATATATAACCCGCATTTATATATATATATATATATATATATATATATATATATATATATATATATATATATATATATATATAATTATTTATTTTTAAAGAAAAAAAAAAAATTTATAACATAAATATGTTATAAAATCACTACAAAAATAGCCATTTTGTTTCAACACCTTCGGTGTCTTATCAAGTGATGACGTTGAATGTAAAATAAATGGTTTTAAAAGTTTCAAATTAATTAATATTCTACGCAAGGGGAAAACGTTGTTACAAAGGCTAGGTGGACCAATCAGAACACAATTACAGGAAAATTCAAAAAGCTCGATAACGAAGTCATGTTATAATATCTATTCAGATGTTTAGTATTAAAAAATAATTTATTCCAACGAATAATTACTAAATTATATGATAAAATTTAATATTAAAATTTAAAACTGCTAATTACAAAACCAAAATTTAACATTTATTCGCTATCAAGTTTACAACTATAAAATTACTGAGGATGGAGAGAGTGAGTGAGAGTTTGGGGAAGAAGGTGAAATTGGAAGCAAGCTGTTTTAAATGTGTAATATGGATTTCGCAATATGCAAACAATGATTATCAGAGAAATTCTGTAAGCAAGCTAACGACAATTTAAACAACTCCAGAATGACTAAAGGTCACGAGAATTTTAACAATGTAAACGCAGCTTTTGGAATGTAGTTAATAGCCTTAAAATTGCTGCCTTTTACAAGATTGTTTAAGTGTGGGTAATAAACAAAAATTAGAATGTGCTAAATCCGGACTGAAAGGTGGATGTCTAATGATTTTCCATGGATATTTTCACAGAGTTCTTTGTTTGTTTGAATCGAGGAATGAGCATGTTCCTCTTTCTGATGGAAAATAATTATCTGGTGAAGAATTTCATGGTTCTTGTTATATTTTTTTACGAAGCATTTAGTTAATTTGCGTTATTACAAGTTGCTACTGCCATTTTTCCTCTCCAAACTAACAAGCACTGTCCTCAGCATCACAGTAAATCCTAGCTCTTACTTTTCATTCTTACCGGTTTGCATTTGTTTTGACTTGAACATTTCCATCGCTGGTTAATCTTTGCTTTAACCGTGTTTTACATCCAGGATCAGCCTGGTAAAGCGAATATTCATTCTATTTAAGTTCGACTAAAGAGAGAAACTTGATCCTATTTGTTTAACATTTCCATTGTAAACTTTCGTCTCACTCATCTGGGCTCAACAGTTTTGGCAATCAACGAGCAGTACACTTAAACAACTATAATATTTTCAAATAACATTGTGTGATCTGAAAATGTCGCGATGTCTAGAGTGTGAACTATTGTTTCTTCTTGTAACAATCGGTCATCCACATTTAAATCATGAAAATCATAATGGCTAAGGAGTTTTCTCATGAATTGATCTTGCTCGTCTACCGAGACGTTCGTCACCTCCTTCACTTCGTTTTTTGAAAGTCGTTAACCATTTCTAAATTGCGGACTTTTCCTACAGGGAATTAGCTCCTTAATCTATCCTGAAAGCACTCAAACTTTCAGCCACGTTTTATCACCCATCTTATATTAGTTCTTGCTTCAGTTTTAAGAGGACTCACGGTATTTTTCTTAGGGTTTCATTTTGCTTTATCTAACTGGTAAAAATTTCCATCTCTTACAATAAAATATTGACAGATTTTACATGTTATTAGGCATTAGAGGGAATATGTAAGTTTGAATATGATTTCCTTTACTGCGGTTATTCATCACTAAATAAATAACCCGAATTCTGTCTCATCGACGTATTTTTCGCAGTTATAAGCAGAGCGCAATTATATCACAGTTGGTTGGGAACATATGTATTATGCTCAAGCAACCTTCCATCTGCAAGCAAAACGAATGTTTCTTGGAACTTAATGTAACCTGTCTTTCAATTATATTGCTGAATCGATAGCAAGAATTTTCTCAGGCATATTTGTCTATTTACACAGATATGTTTTGTATTGAGTTGAACACTGAGGAGCGAGGAATGATAATATTTTAGATATCTTATTATATTTTTCCATACACCACTATAAAGTGAGTATTTTTCTCATTTTTGTTCTTCCTCCCACTTTGTGTTAATATATATATATATATATATATATATATATAAATTTTTTCACAATTATTGAATCCATTATTGATATTTGTGTTTGCTTCTAATTCATTGTTATATTTGATAGAAAACACTATGATACTTTTGCTAACTTTCTAAATATGTGTAAGACAGATTGTACATTCTAGAGTCTTAATGAAAAAAACTGCATTCCAGCACGCTTCTCTGTCTGTCTGTCTGTCTCACTCACTGTATATATATATATATATATATATATATATATATATATATATATATATATATATATATATATATATATAGAGAGAGAGAGAGAGAGAGAGAGAGGGGTAAAATGAGAACAAATAGAATATAATTCCACTCTACGTAAAATTCTAATTTAAAGGTCCTTTATTTAGAGTAGAGCTAAATTTTATTCATTTTAGAATATTAAAACGTTAAAAATCGCTACGTATTTGAATTAAGTTTCAATACTATATATATGTCTCCTTGGTCGATGTTAAAATACTGGTGGGGCACAAATTAATTTCAAAACCAGAATACTTTTACAAAAAGCAAAACAAAGGCTTGTGAACTTTGCTGTGATTACCCAATCGAATGTGAGCTACACAAAATTCAAATTCACCGTAATTTATTTTAATATAGGTCATGACCCGAAGTTGTCTGCATATAAAACCTAGCCAATTTCCTCTAAGGCAGTTTTATAAGGCATAATAATTTCGTTTCAAAAGGTATAATAAATTTCTTTCATTTTAAAAACTATAATACAATTTTGTAACCCCGAAAAATTATTTATTAATTATATTTGCTCTTTATCACTATTAATGATTTATCAATTGATATCAATTACACTGACGGCTTCCCTTAAAATAAGTGATATATATATATATATATATATATATATATATATATATATATATAGATATAGATATAGATATAGATATATATATATTTATATATATATATATATATATATATATATATATTTATATATATATATATATATATATATATATATATATATATATATATATATATATTTATATATATATATATATATATATATATATATATATATATATATATATATATATATACTCGATCGAGCTAGCTCGGACATTTATGATTCTGTTACACCAGCCATCACGATCCTGCATCAATGTTGGTAGGTGATAAATGTGGTATCCTGTGCCTTTACATAGTAGATCAATGCTGATGGTTGTTGACAGACCAACCTATCTTGTGCCATTCCCGTGTGTCCAGAGCAGTAGTTTCGCAATTATTTTCTCGTTTCCCTCGCCATCGCATTCTGCCTTCACGTAAGATTGTAAAAATATCATGGATGGATTCATAGTACTGTGATTTACTTGCATGTTACCTTAAGTACAGTTCTCAGCATTCGAGTGTGGGTTCCATCAACCTTAGACTCAAGAGTTTTAGTTACTGTCCAAGCGGTGAGCATCAAAACCGGCTTTACAGTGGCGCAAATGTTGATCCGTTTGAGGTTGGTTGGTAGAAAAGATTTTCATGCCTCTCTTAGTTTTAAATTAACATTTCGTGCTTCATATAACCCCAGTTTAAGAATATAAGGCTAGAATCCGGGTTTTATCCCATGAAACTTCTTTTCTTTAAGACAAATAACTTCCACACTTTCTTGACGATTGTCGTGTGCCTTTCGTCTGGCTGAAATGGATAAATTCTGTATTGGTTTTTCGACTGTTTTTATCTTTTTATTTTTACTTTTATGTTTTTTTTTTTTTTTTTTTCAGATGTTTTTGGCGCACGATCTCAGACTATACCGGGTTTGATACGACAGACGAATTACACTTTCGTCTGTCGAAATAAACCTATTGCCCATATGATGTGATTTGGGGTTTTATTGTTCATTAATTTTCGCTTTGCAAAAATAAATACATAGAGCTTTTTTTGTGGGTAACTATTAATATTTTATATTACTAGCATCCACTTGGTTTATACACCAACGGATTTTTTTACTGTCAATATATATATATATATATACATATATATATATATATATATATATATATATATATATATATATATATATATATATATATATATAATTTAAATAAATGTGTAAATCTGTGCATGACTCATTTATAATCTGTTCAATTTAAGTAAAAAAACACATATTCAACGAAATGTGAAAAAATTTAATAAGGAATAATTCAGGGTCGAATTAAAAATAGGAAATAAATAGATGAAAATGAATTCATCAAAATCAGTGAAAATCTAATTTCTTTATCTTAATTTGACTCCCTTTTTTCCCAGAAAATATTTACATACACTTGCATATATATATTGTCCTTGTGAAATAAAATTTTATTTTCCAGTAAGTAAAGACTTATTGGCGAAATATATAATAAATCATGTCTTATATCATCATTAAATAGTCACATATAGATCGAGAGAGAGTGGAACTTCGATGCTGTAACGGTTAGTCCAACTTGTCTCGCTAGATCAGTTACGACTGAATAGTGAGTTCAATCCTCGTTGGATGCTCCGCACTTTCGGATTAGTAACACATCTAAACTACGCTTAGAAATTCTTTTAGCGCCGTACAACGTGGTGTAATGATTAGCAAGCATGCCTGGTTAAAGCAGTTACGACTGAGTAGTGAGTTCAGTCCTTATTCGGTGACCCAGATATTCGGCCTTATGCCACATTTAATCTGCGCTTCGAAAATCGCCATATATTTACAGGGATTGTATTTTTTAACTAAAATGCACATTTTATCTTAATTTACACACATGTAGGTATTTACCTTTCTCTATTAAAACACTTTCTGCAATTAATATTACTTCATAAAATTATTATTTTTTATTTATATAATTCATCTATGCATTATCTGACGACTAGGATTCGAAGTGGTCTACTGGTGAGCAATGTATGGCTGTGTAGTGCGTTCGATCCTTAATGGTTATTCCATATATTCAGCCCCGTGCTGCATCTAAGCAATGCTTAGTAAATTAATATATAAATTAAATACATGGAAGAACGACGTGGTGTAATGTTTATCAAGAGCTTCTCGTTAGATCTATCAAGGTAGTGTAGTGAATTCGATCCTCATTAGCCGCTCCATAATTTCGGCCTTGAGCCACCTGTAACCTACGCTTCCAAAAACATGTTAGAGCATTTCAGCGTGATGTAAAGTTTAGCGAGTTTGTTACGATTGAGAAATGAGTCATATCCTCACTTAATACTCTTTACTCTTGGCCTTGTGTCACATATAAGCTACGTATATTTTGTATATTAAACACATGCATATATAGCCATCGGCATATTTTTTTCGGCATAGTTCAAATATTTATAGGAGCGTATAAATGTGTGCACACAAATATATATATATAAAATAAAATAAAGATAGATGTAAGTAATCAAATACCCTTACCCACTAAAATAACGTCTATAGCAATAAAAAAAAAACATGTATATACAGGGTGGTACGAAATAATTATCTATTTCTGGTATCTGAGGCGAGTTCCTGAAGTTTGGAAGAGTCTGCTTTCAAATGTACGGACACATGATCGAGTGCATTTTGGGAAGAGCATATGAAGAATGAATTTCTATTTTTCTACTGTAGTTCTCATTACTTTTAGTAAGGGTGCCAAGACATTCGGACCACACAATACAGACATACATATCTGGATGCATATATATATATATATATATATATATATATATATATATATATATATATATATATATATATATATATATACCCAAGTATAGGATTGGTGCCGGAAATTCTACTAACCCAAAAAGCTGTTCTTAAAAGATTGCTCAATACAGAGCAGATGCTTGAATTTCCTTAGATTAGCGTTTTCTCTAAATGAAAAATTGGCGTTTCGATTAAATCATAGAATAAATAACAAAATATATGTATATTTTCCTCAGTATCTTCTTTCCATCGTCTTTGTCATGTTCAATTGATGATGTTAATTATATTTTATGAATATGTCCTGAAGATGGTTCATTAGACCGAAACGTCCGACGTTGATATATTAACATTAAAATAGCATAATTGCATATAAGGATTTTTGTTTGTTTTTTCCGTATATTTTTCTTCATACTGTCAGATTTATATCCATATATTTGCTTACACACACACACACACACACACACACACACACACACACACACACATATATATATATATATATATATATATATATATAATTAAGTTATGAAGAACTTAGTAATACCAAGGAGGAGGAAATCATATTTGGAAGAGCTATCTGATGAACCGGCGTCCTTTAAAAGGGCTCTGGTGGAATAAATTATTATAATGGTACCTTAAAGTGGTCTGTTTTTCTTTTCAGTATATATATATATATATATATATATATTTATATATATATTTATATATATATATATATATATATATATATATATATATATATATATAGAGAGAGAGAGAGAGAGAGAGAGAGAAATATGTATGTCTGAAAACATTAATCGATTTAATAAGCAGGATATGTGTGATGTCGACACGGAGAAATCGCACAATTTTTTAATTTTCTGTTTCTTATCCGCCCCACTTGCAGTAAGAAATATTGTCTTTATATGAAATCGAAAACCGTAAGGAAGGCAGCAAATAAAAATTCCAGTTTCATGCGCATACACATCCACGCATACATATCCACGCATACACATCCACGCATACATATCCACTCATACATATCCACGCATACGCATCCACGCATACATATCTTCGCATACACTTCCATGCATACATATCCACGCATACACATCCACGACTACATATCCACGTCTACATATCCACGCATACACATATCCGCATACATATACACGCATACACATTCACGCATACATATCCACGTATACACATCCACGCATACACATCCACACATACATATCTACGCATACACATCCACGCATACATATCAACACATACACATCCACGCATACACATCCACGCATACAAATCCACGCATACATATCCACGCATACATATCCACGCATACACATCCACGCGTACATATCCACGCATACACATCCACGTATACATATCCACGCATACACATCCCCGCATACATATCCACGCATACACATCCATGCATATATATCCACGCATACACATCCACGCATACACATCCACGCATACATATCCACACATACACATCCACGGATACACATCCACGCATACACACCCACGCATACATTTCCACGCAGACACATACACCCATACACATCCACGAATACATATCCACACATACACATCCACGTATACACATCCACGCATACGTATCCACACATACACATACATGTATACACATCCACGCATACACATCCACGCATACACATCCACGCATACACATCCACGTATACACATCCACGCACACACATCCACGCATACACACCCACGCACACGCAGATATACACGAATAGGAAGAAACGAGCACACATAGACACACATCATAAATATTATTTCTAAAACTATCTATCATTTTAAAAGTATATTTGTAGATATAAGTATATAGAACATCATGGATTTAACGTATAAATGAGAATATTATTATCAACGGATATTTATCTAATTTTTAAGATAAATAAAGATAATATATCCAGAGTTTGAACTTACGACATAAATTATACCAAAGATATTGTAAAAATAGATAAGAGAGCACACAAAATGCATAGACTAAAAATTATTTACATAATAACATATAATAAAATTTAATATATCCTGAACTTCTCAACACACTCTCAGATATCGCTTGTTGAGTGTTGCTGTTAATAAGATAGTGTTTAATGTAATATAACAGAGGTAAAATCTATATATTACTAAATAATAACTATACATACTATTACTTATGGTGAGGAATAATATATATATATATATATATATATATATATATATATATATATATATATATATATATATATATATATGTATATGTATATATAAATAAAAAGAAAGAACAGTAAGATATACAATCTGGTGTTCTTACAGTAAATAAAATTTAATATGAAATGCCAGAAGATGTTTGCATTTGAATGACCCATGTCCTTAGTACTTACATGAGAAACAATATTTTACTAGATTTATATAAAAAATAAAAGTTTACTAAATCAGTGAAATTATGTAACTATTTTTGCCGTCATTGTCATAAATTTTACTTAAATAATATTTAAATACAAAACAAAATATAAAAAAATTGTAACCTAATATACATACTTATACTTGATGTACAAATAATTCTACATACTATAAGGGATTCTAATACATTTAATTGTTCTTAAAAAATATAGTATAATAAAAATTAAAAATGAAAATATTTCAAATGGTAGTTAAGTAAAATGTATTCTAACCTAAACACCCACAAAAATCTTTAAATTTGCAAATAGAAAGAAATGGAGTAAGAATTTTTTTGCCGTTAACAACAAATTTAAAATAAATCCAGACGACATGCATTGAACGGATGTCAGATTTCATTGAAAAATACATCCCTACCCCTTACCAAAAAGTAACCAATAACGGATACAATAATACAGACATAATGAACACCCAGACTCCATTTGTCCAGTTGAAGTAGATTTATCTGTAACATTGGAAACGTGAATTATGGTTTTAGCTGTGTCTTTAAAACCCAGTAATTTTAAAAGTTACTCCAAAATTCGCTTGAGGATGAAATGGAACTAATGTCTTTAATTTAATTACAAAATTAAATTCGTAGCATTTAGCTTCCATTTTTGAAACATGGTTAGAACTGTGTAGCGAAAAAAAACATATTTTAACTAAATCAATATATATATATATATATATATATATATATATATATATATATATATATATATATATATATATATATATATAAGCATTTGAATATAACATATCGCACATCGTGAGCTGGTGATAACAAAATAATATATAACAACACAGGTATAAGTTACATAAAGAAAATATATAGATTTCCTTTTCCTCACCGACGGCACATATCTGAGTTTCATGCACTAAATAATTGCCACGTGTTTATTAAAAACTCAATCACGACTTAACGATTGCTTTGGGCACGAAACTTTGTGTCGGGCTACTGTTTAAGTTAAATGCTTATCTATGTATGTATGTATGTATGTATGTATGTATAAATATATATATATATATATATATATATACAAAACATAATTCCTATTATATACATTTATATGGAATAATAGATAATTGTGACTGTGTGTATGCATATATATATATATATATATATATATATATATATGCAAAAATAATGCCGTATTCTCACATATTATCATATGTGAGAAAACGACAATACTTTTGCACCAACCTAATATATATATATATATATATATATATATATATATATATATATATATATATATATATATATATATATATATATATATATATATTCATGTGTCTGTGTGTGTACATCTGTTTCATGCTTATTATGCTTAAACATGAAATAGACGGCCGCATGAAAAAAAAATTAATAATAACAAACTGTGCGTTGACTTCAATATCCACTTTTGTATTTAGATAAGCTCTATACCTGTTATAGAGCAATTTAACCCTGCATATAGCATACCTTCAAAACAATTTAAAAAAAAATAATTTTGGCCAATTCTTTACCTATTTTCAATGGTTTTCTTTGTGGTGTTTTAAGTTTTTCTTTCACTTTTTGACTGTTTTGAATATATATACTGACAATTATTAAAGGCCCTTTTCCGCTCCGAACGATAAATTTAATAATAATAATAAATCTCAATGAAAATTCATCATTTCAGTTGCCTGTCATATTCAAAATAACATGTGATAATTATTCATATTACATATTACATATATATATATATATATATATATATATATATATATATATATATATATATATATATATATATATATATAATTTTTAATAGCCAGTATTTTAATTTCTTTTCATTTGATCCGAATTGAAGAATTTGTCCTGGCCAAGAACTTTTCATTTCTAACTGTTATGGGGCTCACATACACACACACACACACACACACACACACACACACACACACACACACACACACACACACACACACAGATACTCAACCACCCATCCACATCTACACACGCACAAACACGCAAACACACACAATATACCACCCAAATACACACATGCATATACATATATAAAACACACACGCACACACACACACACACACACACACACACACATATATATATATATATATATATATATATGATGTATGTGTATGTTTGTGTTCTTGTGTAATAGTCTCAGGGTCTTTGTTCTCCAGTCGGTTCCTGTCCTCCGATATAGTACACACGTTTATTTCCACTAGAAATAAACACTTGCAATATGGTGTATTAAATCGAGAGATTAGGAAAAATATTCATATATCATGCAGTGTCGATCTATGTATTAGTGAAATGAGAAATCCGAGGGTTCTTTCAACACTCCGTTCCCTTACTTTAGGTGGTCGCTTCGTTGACTAGTCGCACATATTAAGCGTCTACCGTTCACTCTCAGCTAACACCAGAAAGAGAAGAGAATAAACAAACGAATCGCTTCACCCCCACTCTGTTTGGATGCTTCGTGGTACCACACAGCCGTACACATAGCACCAAGTCTCGTAGCTTGTTGAAAACAACGCCTTTCTAGCGTCGGAACCGAAAGTGAAAGTAAGCGAAAGTGAAAGTGAAAAGAACAAATAAAATACTAAAGAGAAGGAAAAAAAAAAAAGGAAGAGAAAACGAAAAAGAGATAGAAAGGAAAAAAATATTTTGAAGGAGAAAAAAAGGAGGATAGAAAAGTTCGAGAGGAGAAAGAGAGAAACGAACAGAAGAAGAGAAAAGAAAAAAGGAAATAAAAAAAGAGGAAGAAGCATAGATAAGGATCCGTGCTTGTTTTGCTTCTGTACAGGCTATCGGCAGCGCATGTGGAATTCTTACAATTCGAAAAATTCAGATGCCATGTGTTGTTCTTTTACCCAGATACCTACGTTGGCGGCAATTGTTTTTGGATACATAACAATATCAGGTAGGCCGATTTACAACTCTTTTGACCACGTAACTTTTACCTGTAATTAGAAGGAACTCACCTTTAAAGTAATAACCCCACTGCTGCCGTTGCTGCTGATACAACTATTGCTGCTGCTGATATAATTTCCGACTTCGATTCTGATAATAGTTACAAAACAACAACAAAAACAGCAAAAACAAAAAAAGATTAAATGTCTTTGTTTAATCACTGTCTCCTTTTTCATCTCAATTTTTGTTTATGACACTTTTACTCCGAATGTAATTATCATTGTTTCATTGATGATGATACATAAAACATGAGAAAATACTTACGATCAAATCCGTAAGAGTAGTAGTAGTTATAATAGTAGATAAGTAGGTGATGGTTTAAGAGATTGTTGTCACGCTGTCTCCAGCTGTGTGCTCGTCAGTACGCGGGAAAGCAACTGATGTAATTAATAAAAGTGTGGAAACTTTAGCTGAAATGGAATAGGCAAACAGTGAATTTGCAAACCATCACTACAACAATAACAATAATAAACCAAGTGGTATAGATAGGAAAGCTTCTGATTTAAAGAGACTTGCTGGCACTTGGCACACCCCTTGTGTGAAGATGTCTGGTTGAAGCATGGGAAAGTTTGAAATAATAATAATAATATGATGATCATGATCATGATCATGATCATGATGATCATGATGATCATGATGATGAAGGCGTTTAACGAAAACATACTTCCAATCTTCTTTTTATTATTATTATTTTTATTATTAATAATAATAATGGTATTAGACAGAGGATGAGGGCTAGGAAGTTCAAGGCGACGTATAAGTAAATTACTTTCAGTCTTTATATCAATAATAATTATTGGTGGTTGTTGTAGTTGCGATGAGGATAATGAAGGTAATTCATTGGAAAAAATATTTCAATCGTATTAATAATAATAATAATAATAATAATAATAATAATAATAATAATAATAATAATAATACCTAAATAAAATCTGAGGACATACTTGGACATTTAGAAGATTTGCCGTCACTCAGAGTTTAACATTGCATATTGCATTCATTATGTGGTAATAATAATAATAATAATAATAATAATAATAATAATAATAATAAGAAGAAGAAGAAGAAGAAGAAGAAGAAGAAGAAGAAGAAGAAGAAGGAGTTTGTTTCGAAGGAAGAAATGGAGAGGAATATTTTAGTGTGGATGAAGAAAAATAAATGAATAGAAAAGAAAAAGAATATAAGCAAACGGAACAGGAGAAAAAAATGGTCTCAAATTGGAAAAGTTCTTCGTTCCCAGCTCGACCAAAAAGAGAACAGAAAAAAATGTAATATTTGGTCAGATTTTTAGAAGTGAATTTCGTCTGTAATTTTTCAGTACGTGTTCGTGATATGTAAGAAGAGAATGAAAAGTTGAGAACATTTATTAAAACATAATAAAAATCAAAGTAGGAAAAAAGAGAGGAAAAAAGGGAAAAAATGTAAAAGCAAAGAAGATTAAGTCTCCCGAAAATCACAGGAAAAATACGAGAATTAGATTAAAATACGAAAAAGGGAAATGATTACGGTATAATAATAATAATAATAATAATAATAATAATAATAATAATAATAAGAAGAAGAAGAAGAAGAAGAAGAAGAAGAAGAAGAAGAAGAAGAAAAAAGAAGAAAATGTTAAAGAGAAAAATTAGATGTAATTATAGTACTTTTATTAAAAGTAATAGTAAATAATTATATTTTCATTATTACTAATAATAACATTAATAATGATGGTGAAGACTTCACTTGAGATGGTTAAGAAAAAAATAAAAATATAAAAATAATTATGGGCAATCAAAAACTATAGATATTAGAATATAAAAATTATGAATAAAACAGATGAAATAATAATATTAACATGATGATGATGATGAAGATGATGATTACGATGACGATGATTGATTAATTGATTGATTACAATAAGAATAAAAACAACTTCATAAGTTGAGTGTTACTTCTTTCTTACACGTATTCCTTGTTCTCAGAATGATGTTAACAGGATTAAATGTTGAAAAGTTCTCGGCCAAATCCCTTCTGACTCTACACAAGATAGACTTTTTCTTTATTTAAAGTACTGAAAACATTTTTTCTTTAAATTCCCACCAATAATGATAACTCTACTACTACTACTACTACTACTACTACTACTACTACTACTACTACTACTACTCATAATAATAATAATTATAATAGATGTATTTGGTAAAAGAATCAAACGCTGTTTCGAACTAAAACAGAGAGGAAGTTGTGGAGAGTGCTGGTCGCTAATGTCCAGCAGCAAAAGAAGTCTCCTTACTTCTCCAAAATTTTCATAAGGCGAATCGACGATTTTGTTCCCATAGTAATTCACTCCAATCGGCTAAAGAACTGAAATGAGTATTTAGGAAAGGTGTTGTCACCTGGTCCCCATTAAAAGTCACTAGGTGTTACTGGTATGGAATTCAACAAGTAGAAAATAAGATAACAGTAATAATAAAAAGCGGAGGGCAATATTATTGGTACGACTTGCTGTCACTTTATTCTAAACTCATTCCACCGAGCAGGAAAATCCTACGAATAAAGAATAACAATAAAATAGCCTGAGTCTTCATTATCAAATAACACATATTATAAATGAACAGTAATTATCGCAATGAAGATAATACTAATTATTGGTAAAACGATGCGGAGCCTCTGAGATCAAATGTATTCATGAAACATGTAATAAATTTTCAATTAGCAGGCTAATAAATCTGTGTATGGCGTTTGCAAAAACGTATTCAGTGACATTAAAGTCACCATAAAATCAATTAGCCTCTATATTATAATAATATTGATGATAAAATTCCATCAGCACTAGATAACTGTTGTTTAGTTCATCGCAAGTTATGCAGGACAGTTCAATGCATATGACGGAAACCTTAATTACTGACATGTTGCTAAATATAAACTTTGATGTTTGCATTAATATTTTATTCACAAAGGAAAATTGATCCCGATTTATAGAATGCTTTGCTTTTTTATTTATAAAATTGTTGTTTCTATTGCATAATTACCAGCACAAACAAAATCGCGGCTACAATTTCTATTGTTAATAACAATCCTTTTGTTTTTGTTAGCAATTAAATGAAAACAATAAAAGTTATTCATAGTGATTATAATATTACTTAAAGTAAAGATTTATATAATTATGATAAATATTTTATAATACGTCAAAATTAAGAATCTTCTAGTTTCTGTTGAATAATAATATTAATATTAATAATAATAATAATAATAATAATAATATTGCTATTATTATTTTTATAATTATTATTATTAGTAGTAACAGTAGTAGTAGTAGTATAACAAGAATAACTTTTACTCGAGAAAAAAAAAATGAAAATATCTTGGAAAGTTGTCAGAAAAGACAACAAAGACCTTCCTAAAAACATTTCTCTCTCTCTCTTTCTCTCTATCTATCTATCTATCTATCTATCTATCTATCTATCTATCTCTCTCTCTCTCTCTCTCTCTCTCTCTTTATATTTATATATATATATATATATATATATATATATATATATATATATATATATATATATATATATATATGCTGTGTTTATTGGTCAAATTTTGCAAAGTGGGAAAGGCCGAGAACTTTACATTCATTCGTTTATATATATATATATATATATATATATATATATATATATATATGTGTGTGTGTGTGTGTGTGTGTGTGTCTGTGTGTGCGCGTGTGTGTGTGTGTGTGCGTGTGTGTGTGTGTACCGGGTGTACTCCCAAAATGTACTCATTCTTTAAATGACAATAAATGCAATTGTTCATTGACATGGAAACAAGATTCATGATTATAATTATGAAATAAAATTGTGTATTCACTGACAAAGAATATTAATTGTTTAAATTAAATATTAAATTAAATTAAATGTTATAAACTGACGTCAATGACAAATTCATTTATTGATAGCCAGTGTTCCCTTTCTCTCCGCCGTGCGACGATTGCCTACGTGTAGGATCTTTAACTGATACGGGGTTTCGATTCCGCCTTAAAGCAAATCGGACATCTAGCCACATTGAAGAGCTGTGTCACAGCGAAAGAGTCTGTCTGTGGAAAACTATATATATTGGTATTTGCCTTGATATAGTCCGTCACAGAACGAAGCGCATCGCCTGAGAATACTTTTTTAACTCTTGCCTTATATTTTATTCCTAGTTTTGTCTCTTCACAGTACTTACTTGACATGAACAGGAATATTATAGCAGAATTATAGGGGTGCATTTAGGATTTTTCATTTAATAAATTCGGCACACACACATCGTACCTTTCGGATTATAATACACACGTGTATATTACACATTCTTATTTTGAAGAAGGTTTTACCGAGTCTCCAAGGAAAATTGAACTATTGATTAGGCGATTACTGATGTTAAATGCATTAAGCATACTGATTGGTGATGTGCATTTCATATTTGAAATCAATGCTATTGTCATAAATAACACATTCAAAGGAAGTAAACCATATATATATATATATATATATATATATATATATATATATATATATATATATATGTGTGTGTGTGTGTGTGTGTGTGCGCTGTTCCTGTAAAAAGACAATATATATAAAGGCAAAATATCACTTTGCCTTCTCGATACTTGATCTTGACTTTCACATCTTTCCTGAAGATTATTTATGAGTGTTCTTAATTTCGTCATTTATAAAATGTTTAAACCGAATGATTTCATTTTTGCTTTTGATTTTTTTATATATGAGTGTGTTTGTTTACACACCCACTCTCTCCCTCTCTCTCACACACACACTCACACACACAGATATATATATATATATATATATATATATATATATATATATATATATATATATAATGTGAAGAATGACAATTTCACTTTTTTTACGTCAAATAATCTATTATGCTAATCTTTTATTATACGATTTGATATGCTCTACGATACATAGACGTTTCGGTCTGGTAAAGAAGATCACATCTCAACTCCTATTCGAAAATTAGCGACAATACTTTCCTCAGCTCTTATTATTTAAAAAAAGAAATTACCAGAATAAGGTCTATGTGCCACTCAAGGTAGAGTTATATTTAATGTGGTTATTGTATGAGTGTAAGAAGAAGAGAAGATACGAAGTGAAATCCATGAAGATACGTAGGAAAGATAAAGGAGAAACCTAAACTATAAGAAGTTAATATTGTCAGGATCGAAGAAGTATCCTCCCATGAGTCTATTCGATAAATTAGTAATATTTAGCCATCCCCACCCACTAGGGTTACATATGGCACAAGGCCGGGTTTAACGTGGGATTTCCGAGCCCATAGGCTCGGTCAAAAATATTCCCTCTTTGAACCCGGATAAACGGTTTCAGGGGCTGTCAACCACCTCGAACGAGACTCTGCCCTTCGGCGGAGCTTCGTCCGGGTTCCTCTCCGCCCGAAGGCAGAGTTCGACTGTTAGTTAGCCCGATACTCGATAAAGTAGTGGCTCTTGGCAAGAACCTCTACTATTATTATTATTATTTGTAGTAGTAGTAGTAATAGAAGTATTAGCAGCAGCAGCGGCAGTAGTAGTAGAAGTAGTAGTAGTAATAGCAGTAGAAGTAGTACAGTTGTCTTTAACTTCTGATGTCTTCTCATTTCCAGAGACTTAGGGTCAGAAAGGACATCATGACATTTTCAACTACAGATTTGTGTAAAAAAAATGAAGAAGAAAATGAAATAAACAATAAGCTAAAAACGCACACATTTTACTTTGATTTCATAGGGTGGGGGTTGTGAGAACACTTTTTTTTTTCTTTAAGGCGTTGTCTGCTAATGATGCCTTCAATGAATCTATCAGAACCTTTTTCCAAACAGACTCCAGATAACAAACACATATGGACATTTTCATGTCTTCAATTGCCACATTTTTAAGATCTCCACTTCAAAATCCTTGTATTTTGAGAGTCTTTTGAAGATCTTTATAATTTCATTAGTCTGCCGGAATTGCCATGTCATTTATTATTATTATTATTATTATTATTATTATTGATAACGCAAGGGAGAAATATATGCCTTATTTACACGTACATATTTTCTACATTCATTGCATTGATAATAGTGTTCTGGATAGAAGAACAGTTCCATAAAATGCAATTTCTTGGAATCTCTTCAAAAAGTGGATTATTGTTAATGTAACCCTGTAAAATTTTCTTTCGTAAGCAAGGATTTCATTTTTATATGGACAACAATATTTTTAAGGTGTCAATTTTTTTCAATTTCATTTTCAAAATGATTATCATTACTTAGTTTGTAATTCTTTACTCGATATAAGTTTTTCTAATCACCTGTCATAGCTTTGAGAAATTATTATTATTATTATTATTATTATTATTATTATTATTATTATTATTATTATTATTATTATTATTTCCTTGGATTTCTGTTATATACATATTTTCTTCCGGGTTCCAACCAGAGACCAAAGGTCAGAAATGGCATCATGACATTTTCAACTAACCATTTCTGAGAAAAATAAAAGAAAAAAACACACACACACACAAAAATCTAAGATCGCATACATTTTACATACATAAAGCCGTTCGTAAGTTGTGGGCTGTACATGTGAGTAAAAAAAATTATATTTCTTTAAATCACGGGCTACAAAATCTCTCTTAAATGAGTCTATCGGTACCTTTTCCAATTAAACCGATCACTCTAACTAGAAATGGAATTGTTGATGTCATCCTGTGCCATATTTTGGAAATATCCATTTCAAGGTCTTTGTATTTTATAGTTTTGAGGTTTTTCAAATATACATTACAATCTGCAGTCAATCTGACATATCTATGAGAAGGCACATCTTGTTTATGTTGTTTCTGATCACGATGTCTGGGGCATTAGATTTGATTGGTCTATGTGTATTGTAAAGTCCCATAAAATTGTTGCAGGTCCTCTGTATGTAACAGGGCGTGTTGTTCATACCAGAATTTTGCAGTTTCCTTCCCGTTATAAAGTTGCATTATTTCCAGTGCACATATTGACTCTCTCTGTCATGCCGAGTTTATATTCAGTGTGTGCCAATATCGTGCAACCTGATACAAGATGGTCAATTGTTTTTGAATATTTATGACAGAATCTACATTTAGGGATAACACAATTTTTCAGTATGTGTGTTTGGTAATTTCTATTTAACAAGCATTGGTCCTGTGTTGCAAGAATAAAACCTTCGGTCCCAAGCTTTAAGCCTGAAATGATGTTTACTGCAGTTTTCTAAATCAACATGCTTGGTACGGCCAGAGTATTGATCATCAAGAGGATTATCTGACAATCGTTTATGCATTTGGCATATTGCATTCGGTATATTGCATTTACTTTTTTTTTTTATGTTCTTTGCCGCTGCAGTAAGTGTGTTATGGATTATTTGCATTTCCTCATCCACTTGAAATACACTTTTGAATTTATTGGCTTTCATTAAATCTGATTTTTTTTTCTTTCATGTTCTTTGGCACAGAACATCTAGTAATCTGTAGTTTCCACGTATTTTTGAAGACGTATTGTTGTAGCTTTGTAATACAGTTCTGGTTGAACTAATCCTCCACCTCCTTCGGAAATGAACAGCGATATGATCAATATATACATTAGGACCATTCATGCGGTGGCAAGTGAGAAATTTCTCGTGTTGGCGTCCATTCGCTTAATGTCAGATATTGTCAAATTAAGGTTGTTGAAACTATATTGGATATAGGTTTTTTATGGCTGATATTCTCTTTTGGGAATTCATCTCTCTACGCCTGCATTATTCTTTTCTTACTTTCTCCTTCATTAGGTTATACTGTTTTCCGTCTCATTCGCTGACAACAGTCAGTTATGTGCTATGCGTGATACACACTTTGGCGATCATGTATCTTTCGATACATGACTAACGAGCCATATTTTTTTCCCGCAGTAGGCGGACATTTATTTCTGGGGTAGACCAGCTACCATCCAAGGCTATAGAACCCGGTCTATCCTGATATTTACCCATAGCTTGTTGGGGGAGAAGAATAGGATCCGTACCTTTCACAAGTGAATGTAATAGATTCAACTTGAATTCGAACTCAAACTCAACCTGAGCCAGTATATATTACACCACAGTATTGAATGTGTTTCTGTAATTTTAATTTTCTTGAAAGTTACTTTTACACATTTATCTAATCCAAGTTCCATAGCGATGTCATCATTAAAACATTTTACAGTATTGCGGATACCCTCTAACCCATATTGTCCTTGGCATTGAGTTTGATACACTCCATGTAAAATAGGTTACTCAGCACTTTCTTTCTTTTTACTTTGTAACTACAGTTATTAACGGGATTAAGTACAGATAGAAAAGAAGGGACGACGGGAAGTCTCCTTGAAAGATTCACCGTCCGATATTGGAAAGTACCTTTGGCGTGATTTTGGTAAATTGTGGTTTTCCACAGAACCATGATATATTTAAGTACAATTACTAACAAATCTCTATTGCAGAAGCTCTGTGGGTGTTGAGAAAACCTGTGGTTTATACTGCATCTAAAAAGATCAAACCGTAGTTAGTTTCTGCGACAGAGCATGCTATCTAGTGTGATCAACAATTAAAACAAGACCAGCACACTCAAGCCTTAGGATACGATGACTTTTGGCTTTGTGAAGAGTTCATTCTGACCAATTTCACTCACAAGGCTTCCTAACAAATAGACCATGGTCAGATTAGAATGGTCAGAAAACTTATGCTCTCTCTCTCTCTCCGTATATATATATATATATATATATATATATATATATATATATATATATATATATATATATATATATATATATATATATATTTAGGTTGGTGCAAAAATAATGTAGTTTTCTCACATAAAGTTGAACGTCAAAAAACGACATTATTGTTGCACCAACCTAATATATATATATTTAGTTATATAGTAATATATATATACAGGAGCGTCCAAAACTAAGGGACAACAATTTAAAACCTAATATTTATTAGAAATAACAACTGTGAAAAGCTGAAATTTTGACAACTGGTAGTCGTTATCATCAATAATAACATACTAAAATTTGAATCATTTGCAAAGGATAGAAAAAGAATTATAACAATTATTTATTTATTTTCAAAATAGGATCGTCCAAAAGTAAGGGACAAAATTGAGAAAAACAATGTAAACAGTATGCTATATTCAAATTTTTTGATTTCCTCTAAAGAATAAGTCTTACTTAGTCATTTGTAAACGTTGCATCAGCCGGCACCATGGCGAAACGCCAAAAACTTGGTTACTCTGTGAGACAAGCTATTGTGAAACTACACAAGGAAAAGCACATCATTAGAGAGATTTCAGAGAAAGTGAAACGTTCCAAGAGTGTTGTAGGCAGGGTTGTTAAATCCTAAAATGATACTGGCAAAATAGTTAGTGCTTTTAAAACCGGTAGACCCCGCAAAACTTCGGCAAGAGAAGATCGAATAATGCAGCGTATGTCATTAAAGGACCGTTTTAAGTCTTGCACAGAAATTAAATGGGTTGTGAATAGTACCTCATATGTTAATGTGTCAAGACAGACTGTTTCTAGACGACTGCAAGAAATAGGGCTGTTTAATGGAACCCCAGGGAAGAAACCACTTGTTAGTTCGAAGAATAAAAAGAAGAGATTAGAGTTTGCAAACAGGTATGTAATTTGGACATATGAAAATTGGGCAAAAGTATTTTTTCAGTGATGAAAGCAAGTTTAATTTATTTGGAAATGATGGAAAAAACAATGTAAAGAGACGTATTGGTGAAAGATTAAATGCAAAGTGTACTAAGAAAACTGTCAAGTTTGGGGGCGGAAGCGTCATGGTATTTGGAATGTTTTCTAGCCAAGGTACAACGCCTCTTGTCTGGTTACAAACTGTGTAAACACGCAGATCTATAAAAACATTGTTCAAGATCATGTTGTGCCAATCATACAGAATTCAGGTTTCGATAGGGCTACCTTTATGTAAGATAATGCCCCATGTCACAAGGTCAAAGGTGGTAATGAGTTACCTTAGCGAGCAAGATTTGGAAATTATGGATTGGCCACCGCAAAGTCCTGACTTAAATCCAATAGAAAATCTTTGGAAGACCTTAGGAGTGAAAGTTATGGAAAGAAATCCCACTAACACGGAGGATTTTTGAGTGAAGCTTCAAGAAAATTGGTCTAAAATTAGTATCGAGGATTGTCAAGAACTGATTCGTTCTTGTAGTCGAAGATGTGCAGCTGTCATTGAGAGCAAGGGCTCATTTACTAAATATTGATTGTACATGTATTTTTATTGTTTTTTTGCCGTTTACATTGTTTTTTCTCAATTTTGTCCCTTACTTTTGGACGTTCCAAATTTGAAAATAAATAAATAATGGTTATAATTCTTTTTCTATCCTTTGCAAATGATTCAAATTTTAGTATGTTATTATGGATGATAACGACTACCAGTTGTCAAAATTTCAGCTTTTCAAAGTTGTTATTTCTAACAAATATTAGGTTTCAAAATTTTGTCCCTTAGTTTTGTACGCTACTATATATATATATATATATATATATTTTAAATAAAAAGAAAGAACAGTAAGATATGTAATCCGGTGTTCTTATTGATGTTTTTATTTTTTTACAAAATAGTAAATGTAAATTTATAGAGCATTAATATTATAAATTAACTGATTTAAAATATGTTTTTTTCTTCATATCCAACGCGTCTTAACCGTCGCGTTCGCGGGCAAGCTGCGACGGTAAAGCAAACTCCTAACGAAAACAAAGTAATTTTATACGCAGCACGGTTCGAAAATTGCTTGGCCGAATCTTGTTCAAGTACGTCAAGTATAACAATGCTTTCCCTTTGCCCTGAGTCACACAGGTTCGAATCTTGTCGGCGAGCGTAGTAGTTTTTTTTAATAATATTTCTCTAAAAAAATATAATAAATAAACAGAGCGTATACACATATGTGATTATCCTGTAAAATTAACTTTAATAAACGATTGTATAGGATTAAGATGTAGGGTAAATAATTATTTATTCCATACTTGAAGGATTATGTAGACTGTATCAAAAATTAGCACCTGTTGGGAAGAAACTACCTCAGTGGGTATTCCGTCTTCTCTTTAAGTTACAAATAGGGATGTGGATTGTTCGCCCCCCCGTGTAATGCGGCGGCGGGCACTAGCTGCAATTATCTGAACTTTTCAAACTAGTGAAAATAGGGTTAGAGAAGCGTGATGTTTCGATCAATGTATGAAATATTTTGTTAGATTACTGGAGACAAAACATGTGAGGAAGGTGGTTAGCAATCATGTATGAGGAAAATACGAACTATCAGTCTCTACATACGTCCTACATATTTAGGTCATTATTACATTAGAATTTACCGATAAAGTTCAAATTTCCTTTGTCTTTAAGAAAGTCATATATTATTGGTTATACATTTAACTTTTCGAAGAGTAATAAATTTTAATTTTTGATTAATTTTGACCCTAGACTTTGAAGTTTCGTAAGCTATTCTTGTTCGTTATTATAAATACAAGTTTGAACAACGTACTCACTAAGTGGCCCGTCATTTTAATCTTATGCTGAATCTAATATACGTTTAGCAAAGAGCACCATTTTTAAGCCTTATATTTCATATACAGTGTAACCCGGATATAAGAGAGTTGCTGGGACAGGATAAGTCTCTTATATCCGGGTTTATCTTATATCCGGGTTTGGTCTATTTTGTTTCGGTAAGTATGGCTCTAATTTGGGACCAGATAAAATCTCTCTTATATCCGGGTTCCTCTTATATCCGGATTTCTCTTATATCCGGATTTGGTCTATTATGTTTCGGTAAGTATGGCACTAATTTGAGACCAGAGAAAATCTCTCTCAAATCCGGGTTTCTCTTATGTCCGGGTTTGGTCTATTTTTTTTCAGTAAGTATGGCTCTAATTTGGGACCAGAGAAAATCTCTCTCATACCCGGGTTTCTCTTATATCCGGGTTACACTGTATTACAGAATCCGAAAACTTTGCTACGAAAAATATTGTGAAAACTATATAAGAAAAAAAAAGTGAAGTCATGAACTTATTTTTTTTTACGTTTCTTACACCAACGTGGACTTCGGCGTTTCTGATAATGATATATATATATATATATATATATATATATATATATATATATATATATATATATATATATATATTGTTTGCTCTTGTGCGTGTCATTTGACATGGAGGATTGTATATTCATAATTCCTGCTTTCTCTACATGCATCTATCTCTTTCCATTTTTTATATCCTTGCCCTCAATGGAAAAAAAGTGCGCAGAAGCAACAGTTTTTATGTACATCGTGTCATGTATCTACATATATAAATGAATAACTGAATATATTTATGTCTAAAATAGCCCGTCCCAGTTTCTACGATTTATCTCCAAAGTTAGGTGATACTTCAAAATTTATCTATGCAATTTCGGAAAAAAAAAACATATATAAATATTTACTTTTTATTTTTCAGTGTTTTGAAGCATGAACACATCATCTTCAACTGAAAATGCATTGAACGCATATTGTTATTAAACAGAAACTTAAGTTATCAACCCCAGAATTAATTCTCCAATATGGTAATTCTTTAAGCGGAGATTAGATGTGGCAAAAAATGGAAGGTATGGATATACTTTGTGAAGATCGAGCACACTATTCAGTCGTAAATGTTCTCGCGAAAAGCTTGCTAACCATTACACAACGGAGATGTGAAAAATGATTTTTGAAGCGTAGCTAAGATGTAACACAAGGCCGAAAGTGTGGAACAGCCAATAAGTAGTGAACTGACTCCTCAGCTGTAATTAATCTAGCGAGGCTGGTTCAAAAACGATTAGACCATAGGAAACTACTTATGGGATGCATGTTAATCAAATGTGTTTGTAGTTTAGCGATTCTGTGGTAATATTGGGTAGGTGTATATATATATATATATATATATATATATTATATATATATATATATATATATATATATATATATATATATATATATATATTTATTTTTTTTTAGAATTTCACCCCAAGCAAGGCGGGAAGCCACTAGGACGCAAGGGGTTACATAAAATTTAGAGCAAGATCAGATAGGAGTGATAGAAGGAAGGATGAGGGTAGTGGATAGATCAAGGCAACTGGAGATGTCGATTGACATTACACATGAATAGCTGGAGATTATAGCTCACAGGGAAACAGTAATAGAGAAAGGAGTTCCACAATCGAGAGGTGCGAGATATGAAGCTATTGGAGTAGAAAAGACGGCTACATTTAGGAGTTTCGACAGTGAGAGCGGGATGCCAGCCTCGTATGGCACTGGAACTCATGACGTCTGGGTACTAGCGAATGCAGCTACTCGGAGCAATTGCCATCAAAGTATTTGTAGAACAGACAGAGGGAGGCGACAGCACGTCTGTGAGAAAGTGACTGTAGACAAGACACCAGGGCAGGGCCAACTACATTGCATATCCGCCTCTGGAGTCTATCAAGAACCCCGAGGCAAACAGAAGGGGCACCAGACCATATATGGCAGCAATACTCCATGCAAAGGCGAATTGTTGATTTGTAGATCTGGAAGATCGACTCCGGGGAGAAAAACATCCTGGCGCGGCTCAGGGAGCCAACTTTCCTTGCAGTGGACGAGGATATATATATATATATATATATATATATATATATATATATATATATATATATATATATATACATACACATACATACACACACGCTCAAACATTACAAAATAAGTCTGTCACAAAAGTTTTGTCGCTTTTCAGCTACTCAGAATGTCGATTATGGTGTGGACATTTGAAGGCTTGTCACATTATTGAGTTGACGAGCCTAATTGATGTCGCTAAATTAGTACTTCTGGATTGGCTTACAACTAAGGGAATAGGATCCAATCTACCCTACTACAGTGAGGAGAAGAGATGAGTTCAAATCTTCCCCACATTAATGTAACGGACTCGATCGAAATCGAAGCTGGACTTCTCATTTCTGATTAAGAGAGGTTATCCGTTATACTGCACTCATATAAATCTTACAGCACCTGCTATTCTCAGGCCGTCACCGACCTATCTACTGACAAGTCTCGATGTTGTTTAGCTTCGAAAATCAGACGAGAAAAGCTATTTACAAGTGATATGGCCATAATTCTCTCTCACCCTCTTTCTCTCTCTCTCTCTCTCTCTCTCTCTCTCTCTCGCGCGCGCGCTATATATATATATATTAGGTTGGTGCAAAATTAATATCGTTTTTTGACGTATTTTTTAACGTCAAAAAACGATATTATTTTTGCCCCAACCATATATATATATATATATATATATATATATATATATATATATATATATATATATATATATATATATATATATATATACATGCACTCACACACACACACACATATATATATATGTATAAATTTTCGCTTGAGCATGAATCAGGGCTTGGTATCTTAATCCAATTTAATTTTAATAATTATATTGAGGATTTCGGCTCTCGTTTTTGAAACAGGAATAACTGTTATGTAGCGAAGGAATAATATTTTTTAAAAATATAATTATAATATATATATATATATATATATATATATATATATATATATATATATATATATATATATATATATTATAATCTATACTATACAATAAAAATATAGAAAAAATGGTATGTTATATTAATGGGTAAAATTGTTGAATATCAGCAAAAGATGGTATTTAAAAATAAAATTAGATTTTGACGTCATCGTCGAGGAGCGACAGTCTGTTTCATGCTTCAAGAACAGCCTGATGTTTACGTTCAACCATGATACACTCTGTCGCTGCTGGTTGCTTACCTCATTGCCCACCGTTATATTTATATAGATTTAACATTCCGCATACTTGTTTTCGAGTTTAGACACACAAAACAAATACATAGATGCATATATATATATATATATATATATATATATATATATATATATATATATATATATATATATTAAGAACAGTATTTTTCGGCGAAAAAAAACATATTTTAAATCAGTTAAATTATAATATTAATGCTCTATAAATTTACATCCTGAAAAAACATTTTAAATCAGTTAATATATAATACATACATACATACATATATATATATATATATATATATATATTAATAATAATAATAATAATAAAAATATAAGTATACTTGTCTGGAAAAACCTTATGTGTTTTGGCATGTAAATGAAAAAAACACTATTTTGTTTTTTTAGTCACGTGGTCATGGTTGTTTTCATGTTGAAGGTTATAAAATCTGTTCCAATTTTACTTCTTTGGTCAGCATATCCTGACGAACCACGTAGGTGAAACCTAGGAAGGTTTGCCTGTCTCTTTAGTTTCATATATATATATATATATATATATATATATATATATATATATATATATATATATATATATATATATATGTATGTATATATGTATGTATGTGGTTGTATGCGTTTGCGTATTTATGTATGTTTGTATTTATTTATGTATAGCAGTGATTATACATTCTAATATTAAAACGAAAGTCGTTTAACTATCAACTCTATATTCTCGCTTGAAATGACAAAATGTTTGCCTATGAATTCATGAAGGCAGAGTTGCAGTTAACAATGTGGTTGGATATTTTTATTTTGTTTTTGAGAAGCACGGTGGATTATTCTAACGAAAAACAATAGGTATAGACAGCAAACCAAAGCTAACGAGAGACAATAACAGACTCCTGCAGATTTTGTGAGGCAGATGTTTATTTTGCTGGTATTTGTTTTTTCAAACGTAAGAATACACAACCAATAACAGGCAACTGGGTGCATAGATGCATCTTTCTCTATCCTCTGAATTAAATGGTGTCTTCAGATTTCGATTCTGCTTAAACATTGGTGTTTGAAGACTAGAACAATATGGACATATTGGATTTTGGAAACAATCACAGCAGGCGTAACCGTCAGTCATGTCTCTAAGACATTATTCCATCACTGATACGTCATTGCTGTTATCGAAGAATATAAAAACCAATACCAGATGTAGTTTTATTTAACTTGAGCCTGTTTTTGCGCAACGCAAAATATATAATCAGATAATGTGTGCGAGCTAATATTAGGTTGGTGCAAAGATAATGTCGTTTTCTCACATAGTAACATATGTGAGAAAATTTTTGCACCAACCTAATATCTTCGGATAGTAATTACGAGCATCACCATTACGAATCTGAATCAACGAACCAAGGCAGAACCAAGGTCGTATATTAGAAAGCCTTTAGATTTACTATAGTAAGGATCACCTCTACAATACCCGAGGGCCACTCGAGGTAGATGGTTACATTAAAGGGCAGTTTATATGTATAAGAAGGGAAGATAATATTTGTCTCTAGACTTGAACAGGTTAAAATTAAAGTATTCGAATGGTTCGCATGAAGAATTGTCTTGGTGCTATTTCTCGCCGATAGAATACGAAGAAATTAATGGTTTTTACTACTATGTAAGTGGTCTGGCGCGTTCTAACCGTGAAGTTCAGTGCTGGTGGAACAAGGAGATACAATTCGTTCGAGCACTTTCCATAGTAGTAGAGACAGAGCAGTGACAGACACGCCACATCCCGCCTGTAAGAGATTAATTGGAGTGTAGAAAATAATCTTTCTCTGGTAAGTGCGGTCTGCGGAGTCCTTGCCTAAATATGGCAACGGTACTTCATTTTCTGCCCAATCAGGCTCTTGTAAATTAAGGGATCTCATGAGGAGTCAGGTACTTACAGGAGGAACACAGGGAGCTGATCATTTTATCTGCATCTTTATCGATGGTTCATATATAGGCAATCAACTTGAAGTCGGGTGTGTGTTTGAGACCCAATGTTCTCTCAAGACACGATGCCTTTTCGGGGGGACATCCGTCATCAGCTGAGTCAAAAAAATTTTAAGAGAAATGCAAACTTTTTTCTTTTATTTGGCAACGCGTCGTGTCAGTTGGTGAAAAATCGGTTTTTCATGTCAACTGAAAACAAAAAAGACAGGTCCAAAACCAGCTAACGATCGAAGAAATGTCCATGGTGTTTGTCTAACGGAATATGAAAAGTATCGTCTATTATATGCAGCTGGAACGACCATCAACGCGGACGTTTATTACAAGCCAATTGATTGGCAGAACAAAGTCTAACCGATAGCACAGTAACAGGTAAGCTTATGTTGAATTCATGATAAGGCCAGAGATACTGATAATCTGGTTACAACTAACAGAAACCTCACTACTGTAAAACTCTTTCAAAGTCTATATGGGAGTTCCTGCTTTCGGTTTAGTGCCGTAGTGAATAAGTTATCTGCTTATAAAGAATGAAAGGCCAGACCGCGATTAGTGCACAGTGGTTGCTTCTGAAAATGTCACAAGATAGAGACTATGTATATGACACTTGATTTTTAATAGGTATGGAGTATAAACAATGCTAAGAGATGTATAGTCATTATTTATCAATTTCTATTAAATATTTGCTATTTTAGCGTTCGATTTTAATTTATATAATTTTCATGGCCTTCTTTTAAAATGACATATTCCTAATGATGGCGCGAGAAAAGAGAGTCTATGTACAGTTTATTTTCCCCAATATACGCATTATTATATCAAGTATATATTGATATTAGGTTGGTTAAAAAAATAATGTGGTTTTCTCACATATGTTACTATGTGAGAAAACGACATTATTTTTGCACCAACCTAATGCTTAAATACACGGACGGAACAGAATGACCGAAAGAAAGGAATGACAAACATGTATTAATTTTGAATATATTTTTCTAGCGCTATATACATATTTGTCAGTAAATTTCCCTACACTGAAAAAATATAACATGTGTATAAAACAAGCAGTGTGAATGGAGGTTAAAGCGAGAGTGTCTTACTTGTAAACATTCCCGAATGTAAAACGTTCAGGCCAGTTATGTACGGCGTTTTCTCTGCTCTCTTTACAGTCGCGACCAGTCATTTCTTGGTCCGCTGCTGTCTACGAAGAAACCAACGTGGCAAGACACCTCTTTTCTTTAGGCGTACTAAATTTTAACTAGGATTTGTCACTCTATGAGCTGACGTCATTCACCTGCTGTCACATAAACCTGGTGCATCCATCTTTCCCGAAGAGAGATAATAAACATTTACATCACGACAATTCTGGATATTTTCCATTTGTTACTATATTGTTATTATGACGTGGTCTTCGGAAATTATAATTAAAGCTTATGTTTGTCTTAAGTCTCCTAATTTCTAAATCATGAGATTTTCCATATTCAGGTTATTTAGTATATCGTTAATTTTATCTGATAATTCTTGTAATAAAAATGGCGGCGGCATATCGTAATATACTCCATTTATATTAACCCCAGTTCATTCCGAGGATATTATCAAAGCGTATTGATTTATGTGCATATACATATTTCTAAAAAAAAAAAAAAAAAAAAATTAAAACACAATTCATCATCACTATTATTTATATACAGTTATTTGACTGGCTGAACCAGATTCTTCGTTCGCATATGACATTATGTCGAAACAGAAGTGCTTGAAGCTTCGTGCATTTATAAGTGTACATTGTAAACGTCCATTTTTTATTCTTCTTACATAACAGTA
>OZ010595.1:61098047-61143047 GCA_963932145.1 Acanthosepion lycidas
TCAATTTATGTACGTACGCACATATATACATACACACACACACACATATACATATATATATATATATATATACATCCACACATACATATATACATCCACACATATATACACATATACATACATATAAAATTCATATATCCATATACAAATCTATATATCAAAAAATTAATCTAACCATTTAATCATCCGTATATATATATATACAGAGAGAGAGAGAGAGAGACATACTCATATACACATACACACCCTTAAATAGATATACATTTATATATAAGCACAAAACCCTACATACAAAACAAAATATAAAAAGAGCACATATATACATATATATATATATATATATATATACATATACATATGTACACTTACCAAATATAAATTCTAAGGTAATTACGTCTATATACATATATAGATTACAAGTAGTTTAAAACCATAAAAACACACATGTTTAAGTACATGTACACACACATATACTTGTACATACATATATAATATACATATACATAAAAAACAAACATTAAAACATTTATACATATACATCCACACCCATGCAGCATACACGTTAAAAAAATATAAAAAATATTCAGTATTCAAACATGCTTCATATTAGTAATACCTATACTCACACACGTGTATATCTATTTATACATATATATCCATACTATCATACATATGTGTCCACAATATAAATACATGGTTAGCCTTATCTATAATGTTCATATATATATATCTAAATAAGTTCACAAAAAAAAAAAAAAAAATTTAAGTTCCAACACATTTATCAAAGAGCACAGTGTCAGTATTTCCATATATTCATTTAAAACAATTTATATTTTCTATTTATATATCTACACATACTTTTTTAAACTGAGGTGATTTTTATGCCTACATTTACAAATCAACTCATTATGTCTGTTCAATAGTATGTCCGGATCCTTATGTTTTATAATTTTCCATAATACACAAATTGCATCGGTCTCTGAAATTAATCGGAGTTTTGGCTTTTGAGATGATTTTCCATTCTATTTGTGGGGTTAATTTGTTTTCCAATAACTCCCAATAGTGCTTTGAAAGTGCAGTTTGGTGTTTTTTTGATTCATTATAAAAGGATTGACGATGGTTGTAAAATCGTTGTTTCCAACTTCCTGCAGAAATACCTATGTAGATCTTCTTATGTTTAGTATTTTCTTTGGGGAAAATCGTAGCTTCGTATACTATGTTTATATATATATATATATATATATATATATATATATATATATATATATATATATATGCTGCTGATTATATATATATATATATATATATATATATATATATATATATATATATATATATATATATATATATAATCATAGACTTATGCCTGATATTTTATCATAGTGAGTTGGTGACCATCCTTACTGGTGAGAAATGTTGATTTGGAACTCACTTATCCTTGTTTGATTTTCGATAAAAATGTTTGCATTTCAATTGTGGCCATTACATTTTCAATAAATCAACCTCTTATAAATATAATACGTTACACTAACATCTGTTATTGCATCAGTGAGTAAAGTTTATTGAATCTTTAACTCGATACTTTGATTTCCATATATAACTTGGTTTTATATGGTAATGTTAATGCTAGATGTTATTTATATGAAACCATTCGTTATTCATTGATCGAGCAGTCAATACTGATGTCGGGTTGAATTTAAAAAAAAATCTTTATGTTAAAACAATTTTAAGGACATAGGTTTTCTTTTAAGGGCAGTAATTTTCATCGCTGTTTCCAGTATTCAAGGAAAATTCCTTAATGAAGTAATCTAGAAAGTTAGCAATTCATTCTGCTTCTACCATCACGAGTTACATCATCAATAAATATCAATGAGCCTGCTTCAGAAGCAGCCATGCAAAACAAAGTCTAGATGCTTCATCGATGAGTTCGTATGCTTTGCATATGGACGGTACTTTCATTCCCTTGTCTTTGGCATTTCCATCTCTTTGGTAGAGATGAGTATTGGTGTCTTTAGCTCATAAAAATTTATTTTGGCTTCCAGTTGCATGTTCTGTCCATTTTAATCTTTACTGAACGTTATCAAGTGATGGGGGTTCTGTTATTTGTGCACAAATTTGTTTGGGATTCTGTACCACCAAGACACCCCAGGTCTTCAAGCTCCACTCGCTCACATTAATTTTTAATCATTAATCCGAGAAAGCAGTCCTATATAGGTTCACCGTTTCGTTCTTTCTGAAAAAGTTTGGCTCATGCATGAGATGTGTATGAAAGACTCGTTCTGATGAAGGTATTTAAGCACATGTCTCGACCCTAATATAGGTTTTGTGGTGTTATACGAACCTACCTATTGTGCAGCCTATGTTCTGTTGCGAAACAAATAAACGTACCGGATTTTTTTCATTATTTCTTTTAAATTTAATCGTAGAAGATAAGTTCGCATATCGTCCTCTTCACACATTTCCTCAGTAGCAATGGTTAATCCCCTTGTTTTCTGGTCCTTTTGAAGTTCATTCCACGTCTATACTTTTAACCTCTCCGTCTAAACAATAGAATGATTTTTTTTTCTATTTGTTTATTGTTCTCAATAGCAATAGCTTCGGCTTCCATTCGGTGGTTTGAAAAGGGGTAGGTGTATCCTGATTAGGATTGGGTTTCCGGTTCCTTCTAAATGTTTTTAATTTTCTTCCACTGCCAGCAGTCGTTTGCGACTTAGTGGTACTATCGTCTTGTTTGGCGTGAATAAATTTTAAAAAGGCACGATGATTATTTATTACGGCACAAGTATAATTCTTCAAATGTTACCTACGAAAATAATATTTTGTTAAACGTTTATTAAAATTATGCAGAAATTCAATGCGAAACGTTTATTTATAACAGCCCAGTTTACACAAAATTTTAGGCTAAGAATGTTTTATTTTCGGAATCTAAAATTGTCTAGACAAGTTTATAACACCCGGATTAAAATGGATTAAGCCAGAATATACACTCTCGTTTTCCTATGTAATAAGATGTATGTTATTCAATATATTCATTCCCGTAAACCTCGTGACATAACAACACAAAATCAAAAAAACAGTTAAAAAATTGCTAAACTCCGTTCGGCATTTCCCCTTTTCGGGACATTACAGACGCCGGTTACTGACCGCAGAAGTCTTTCCGGAAGGCTAGGATGGGTCCCTGGGGCTTGAGTTAATATCTATTTCAAACTTTCTCTAGCAAAATGTATTTATTACTTACCTTAGGTATGACACAAGTCTTCAAAACCGTTCAAAAATTGCTCAACTCTGTTCGGCATTTCCCCTTTTCGGGACATCTCAAGCGCCGGTTACTGACCGCAGAAGTCTTTCCGGAAAGCTGGGATTGGTCCCTGGGGCTTGCGTTAATATCTATTTCTAACTTTCTCTAGTAAAATGTATTAATTACTTACTTTAGGTTTGACACAAGTCTTCAAAACCGTTCAAAAATTGCTCAACTCTCATCAGCATTTCCCCTTTTCAGCACATCTCAGGTGCCGGTTAATGACCGCAGGAATCTTTCCGGGAGGCTGGGACGGGGCCCTGGTGCTTGAGTTAATATTTATTTCAATCTTTCCGCAGCAAAATATATTAATTACTTACTTTAGTGTGACACTATTTGGCTTGCTAAAAAAAGAAAGAAGAAAAAAAAAAAAGAAAAGCGAGAATTAAAGTTAGGTGATAAGAAGCCATCACGAAAAGGACACTAAGCGGTGTTATTTTTCTGACAAAGAAAAGTGGTACAATTTTTTATTTCCATTGTCGAGAAAGGGATATACTGGATTTAATCTGATTTATGTTACGGGGCGGGTGAAAATTCCAGGCTGCTCAAATGACCTACAGGGCAGAATTCTAAATAGATACAAATTATTTAGGTCGCAGAAAATGTCCGTTGGATCAACCGCAGAATTACAAAAACAAAAGACTGAGCCGTTGGCTTTCTACGAAGATCTTTGAAAAAAGCTTCTGTTTTGTGCCAGGGTCTGGCTATGATAAGAAAATTATTTTTAATTAACGCCAGAATGCGATCTCATCATATGACCACCTACTTGATGCTGGCGAAAAGCTGGTTGACGAATTCCAGGTGATTCGATTAAGATAAAGAGTCTAGAGTGTGAGGTCTCCTCGAAGAGAAGAAAGAAAAGGAAAAGAAAGAAAAAAAAAGGGAAGATAATTTTTTTTCTTTGAGGAAGATTTTTTAAACTGAGGCTAGTGTGGCCACACCCACGCTGCTGATCGCCCATTGGCTGAATGATGGCATGAGCGTTAGGCGGAGGTAATCATGTGAAGAAGGAGGGAGGCCTGTTGCGCCCCCTGAAGGGATAGGTGTGAGATGGCACTGTGAGAGAGAGTTGAAACCCATTGACACCCTCTGAGGATATGGGTGAGATACCAATATGAGAACAGAAGAAGGTGGCAAGACGGAAGACTTTCAAAAATGGAAAATAATAAAATTTTCCTCACCGAAAACAAAGAAGTGGATTGTGGGTTTAGAATTATCAAGGAACCTCAAACCCCGACAAGCCCACCCCGGTTTTGGTCGGCGTCCATATAAGCAGAGTCGCAGCGAGTTAAGTGCAGTTAAGTTCGAGTTCAAGTTCGCAGTTGGGGTTGGAGACAGACAGGCAAGCAGTTGCACCCGCCTCGAAGAAGCTGACTAAGATTCGCGCAAATTTCGAACTCAATTTCTAACCAAGAACAATTTATTTTTAAAGAACGACTTAGACTCATGCAACCAAAACAAGTTTTACGAATATCACCTGAAGATACACCAAGAACCAGTTTCTTAAAGAACAAACAACTTATGATGTTAACACTCGCCTAACAAACACAAAGTGTCACGAATCCATATAGCGGGTTGGGAAGTAGACGCAGTCCTGTATTCAGCAACCAGATATAAAATATTGTTATCCTTTTTTAACACATTTGAACTTTTCGAGTTATTATTTTCTTTTCTTTTACATATACTTGTGCGATATCGCCCTTATTCGAACGCGACTTGCATTACATCCCGGCGACTGATTGATTTCGTCTGCCTAAGATCAATTCACAACGTGGGTGGGTTAGACTGGAAATCAAAGCAGTTACTTCGGTAACCAGACGTTGGAAGCGAGCTGGGAACGACAAGGCTGATACCGAATCTAACCAGATTCCCATTCGAATCACCAAAAGTTTAGAACGTCACATTTGGTGCCGCGACCAATACCAAACCAGTTGGTCGTCACAGGACAGGATAGCACGACGGACGCGGCTAGGAAGACGTCACATTTGGCGCAGCGACACAGGGGGGACGTCACATTAGGTGTGAAGCAAGTTTTCAACTATAGAACGCCCAGGTAGGCGCGAACTGATAAGGAACACCACGTTGAAGTGCCCAGTGTAGACTATTGTATCCGCAGATGATTTTCGTCAAACTAAGGATGACGTAGGGTCACAGGAGAGTGGTGTTTTCTTGTGTGTATTTTACAATTCTCAGATTTATTCCATGTCATTGTTTTAAATCTCGATGGTGCATGTCTGTTAATTTAGTTCAAACTGAATAAAGCGTGTCGTTTCATTTTGAAATTTTCTGCCATTATTTTGTGCGTGCATTCTACAGGCGATATTTTAATATTCACTCCCTGAAGATTTGATAAGAACATAGAAATGGCTAGAGAACTGGGGAGGCAGCGACTATGGCTGATGGTGAAACTGGTCCAGGGGATATGAGGATGTTTTATACTAGGTTGTATGCAGTAAAATAGCAACGATCATAAAACGCTATTTACATTGTTCGGACAATTGTCCTCATCTTTGTCGCCATATTTATCAAAACGTTTCGGCCGGTGCACGCTCCGGCCTTCTTCAGGTGGTTGGAATGTCGAACTGAACCCTTTATTTCGCTCACTGCGGTAGACTGTTCTAGTTCCACGTGCCATGTGTAATGGATGTCAGTTAATTCCTCTCTCTCAAATTTCTCTACCTAAGATCTAACTAAGGCCTTTATCAACTGTGCCATGTGTTTTGAGAGAGGAATTAACAGGAGATAACTGATAACTGACATCCATTAAACATCGCACGTGAAACGAGAGCAGTATACACCGGTGAGCGAAATAAAGGGTTCAGTTCTACATTCCAAACACCTGAAGAAGGCGGGATCGTATAACGGCCGAAAAGATAATTTATTAAATACAGTGACAAAGATGAGGACAATAGTCCGAATAATATAAATAGCGTTTTATGATCGTTGCTATTTTACTGCATACATACTAGTATAAAACATCCTCATACCTCATCACAGAAATATAGAAAGATGAGAAAACGATCATAAAACTATCTGGATACATTCTGGGGGTGGTTAATCTGGGCATGCTACACCGAAACACTTACACACACACACACACACGATCCAATCCATGACACTTACAAATTCAATTGGGTTCTACCTGGATTCTATACTCTTGGGAATTTATATATATATATATATATATATATATATATATATATATATATATATATATATATATATATATATATATATATATATATGTATGTGTGTGTGTGTATGTATGTATGTATATGTATATTGACCACTAATATTATCAAGACATATATATATATATATATATATATATATATATATATATATATATATATATATATATATATATATATATGTCAGGTTCCTGAAAAAATTTTGACCATTTTTGTAAAGGAAATTAAAGATATATATTTAAAGTCTTGAATGTATTTATTCATCAAATTATGAACCATCACATTGTATGAACTTCTCCCAACGCTTCAACAACTGAGTAATGCCATTTTTGTAAAAGTCCTTGGTTTTACTTTGGAAAAAGTTATACACTTCCGTTTTCAAGTCATTTTCTTTATTAAATGTCCTGTTCTTCATATGATTATCAAAGCATAATAACAAGTGAAAATCTGTCTTGGGAATACGGTAAATGAAGCATAATCTCACACTTTAGCTCTGCTCTCTTGGCAAGTGTCATTTTTGCAAAATGTGGGTGAGCATTGTCCTGGAGAAACAGAACTTGTTTTCTGTTTACTAATGCAAGCTGTTTCTTCAACAAATTTTTCTGAACTCGTTTAAGTTGCTCGAAATATTTGTTTTGCAGTAATATTTTCAACCGTTTTTAAAAATTCATTTTGAATTATTCCTTGACATGTCCACCAAACACACAACACTTTTTTTTTCGATAATGGTGCTTTGAAGTTTGTGGCAAAGGATCTCCCGAGATAACAAATTTCCTCTTAGAGTTTGTATACATGATCCACTTTTCATCACATGTCATAATTCGATCAAAAATTGGTTCTTTTGTTAGTCTACGCTGATGAGAAGTGCATATGGTAAGCCTATGCAGCTTTTTTGCTGGTGTTAACTAATATGGTACACATTTGGTTAATTTCCATTTCGTAACTAGCCTGTGCAAATACAGTCTTATAGTTTCATCGTTTACATTAAACCTCGAAGCTGGTTCATGACATGTTAAACTTGAATCTGATTCTATGACTGCCTTAAAATCTTCATTGCTTAGCGATATTAGTCGGCCAGCTCGAGGTTCAACTTCGAAGGTTTCATTGCCACAACGAAACTTCTGAAACCAATTACGTGCAGTTCGTTCATTTACTGCACTTTCGCCAAAGGCTGTAAAGAGCTTACGAGAAGAACATGACGCACGTACCAAGTTTAAACTCATTTAACAGACAAGCGCGAATTAACAATTATTTATCTCTCATTTTGAGGTGTATGAAATGAGATATAAAATGATATCAGCTATGTAATAAAATAATAACTGAATCATTCAACAATGTACTTGTTAATACAAGTTGCTTCCTGTATAGATATGCTTGTTAGTAACTAAAAATCTGCTCCAGAAATAAGTTAACAAAAATCGGCAACAACTTTTTGGGCCACCTGATATATATATATATATATATATATATATATATATATATAGGGGGGACATGTTCTCAAATAGATTGTATCTGTAGAAGAGACATTATGAATAAAAGAAGACAAACCATTCTTAGCCGACGCCCTTTTTCCTCTGAGAGACGTAACGCATTAGCAAAAATATTTTTTGCACTTTTCTCTTTTTATTCTTATATATATATATATATATATATATATATATATATATATATATATATATATATATATATATATATACACACATATATATATATATATATATGAATGTGTTTATATATATATATATATATATATATATATATATATATATATATATATATATATATATATGTATATGTGTGTGTGTGTGTCTGTGCGTGCGTGTATGTGTGCGTGTTATGTTTATTAGATACTGGTAGATGAATAGGCACTTCGTTTAATTATTAAACGGTATTTTTATTTATTTTCGTTAACAGGCTGAATATTCGATAAATCATATTGGATAAAAATATGCTCCCTCCGGAAGGATTGGAACGCGCGTTCCCCTAGGGAAACCTTCATTAGATCTGACGTGCGTTGTATTCTGCGCTACAGAGCACACTAATGACCAAGCAAATTGAATGAGTCCCTCGGACTTCCATAGCCTCATGGACGACCGAGATATTTAGTAACTATATACGAATATGTATATATGTCACAGGCAGATTAAATTAAGATCTGACAGCCTCTCCTTTGTTTTTATAAGGATATGGCCATATATTGTTAGGTATATATTGTCTCGGAAACTTTCTGATAATAGTCCATTTGCAAATGCTCTAAAATTAAATGTTAAATGTTGTCAGTCAAGACAGAATATAATCAAAAACTTTTAAATATTGACAGCCAAGAGAGAACATAATCACAAAATATTATGTCCCTTTCCTTTCATGGAACATAGTAAAGAGTGCTTAATAGACAGGGTACGGTAGAAACATTATCGTCTAAATTACGCAAAATTGAATTTTAACTATATATTCACCAACATTACACCAAAATATCTTGAAATACTAAAGAGTAAATTTATTTGATATAATCACATTTGGCTTGAACCACGATCATCAGCCGACTTCTGAATCTTCTGCATCTCTTCTGGACAGTCTCCTCTTGAACTTAGTGAATGCTGCCATAATCCTTGCCTTCGGTTTATCTTTGGTGTTATAGCGAGTTTTGTTGTTCTTTCGCTAAACTGTGCCCAAACATAATAGTCAAGTGCGTTATAGTCTGTAGAGTTAGCTAGCCAGATGTAAGGAGTTATGTGGTCGAAGAAATTGTTTGAGAGCCATTACTGGGTAGACCTCATTGTGCGGCATGGTGCAGAGGTCATGTTGCCAGATATAGGGTCTTCCAGCTGCCATTCTCTTGTACCACTGTAGCACTAACACTTCAAGGTATTTGATGTAGACCTCTATGTTGATTCCGAGACCCTGTGGGAAAATGAATGGAGGCATGACATCGTCATCAATAGTGGTAACTCCAAAAAGCTTCGTAATCAAAATTAGACTCATCCAACTCGTTCCGAACCCTCTACACTATCCTCAGATTGACCCCAAAAAACTATTGTGTTTGTATTAGAGTTTCCGACGCAAATGTGCCAAGCAGAACAGCATGTCGTTTACAAATTACTGGCGGAGTGATTTGCGTCATGGCGCTCTTTATGTTACAGACGGCGCCCTACTATAATATGCAGTCGACAAAATAAATAAAAAAACGCGCATCCGCAAAATGAAAAATATAAAATCGCTCAATTTACCCATTACACACAAACACATACTCACTCACTCTCTCTCTCTCTACACACACACACGCACACAGCCACATATATATATATATATATATATATATATATATATATATATATATATATATATATATATATATATATATATATATATATATGAGGGTTTTACGTTATGCTATATTTATATGTTCAGTATCATAGATTGAATGTATGTAAATATAATCGTAGAATCTTTGTTCAATACCAAAACCAAACCCAAACCCGGTTATGGCCTAAACACTGTTTTCAATCATGAAATAGACTGACGCTGTTTTGTGCTGACCTCAGTGTCTATCCAGCCATTTCTGATGGCTCTTGAAATGAAGATATTGTTCTTCATTTCAAGAACCATCATCAAAAAAGCTGCCTAAAAACCATACCCTATTCTCTAGCACGTAGGGTTTGTACTAGTGTGACTGATAAACACCTCCGAAAAACCCGCCTAGAATGAACAACATAAAACTCTAAAAATACGAGACTACCCCAAAATGCTAATAAACAAACGTTTTCAACTCGCAAAAATAAAATTCCTCGAGACTAAGTTAGAAATAAAAAAGAGACGTAACATAAAATTACCAGACAACAGAAAACGTCTGTATCTGTTGTGGAGTTATTTCGCAGAGGAGGCTTGTATTTGTACTAAATCGGTCCTAAAATAGGTTCGACGTACAAAATATTAGGAAGTTGACATAATAGGTATTACGCAGAGTAATATTGTTGTGGTCACTGACTACTTTCGTATTCGACTGTCGACTACAGTCGTCCGACATCGACAAGTATTTAGTCACCCCCCACGAGGGTATGATGTGGCACAAGGCCGATTTAACGTGGGATCTCCGAGCCCGTGAGCTCGGCCAAAAAATATACCCTTTCAACCCGTATAAACGGTTACAGGTTCGTTTTACCTCCCCGAACGAGACTCCGCCCTTTGGCATAGTCTCGTTCGGGTATGGAAGTAGATTTTGTAAAAAAGAATTCTCTTATTGCTATATTTGTACAAAAACGCACAACATTAAAATTTAAATTCAAACTCAGCGTTGCGACCGCACGTTCCAAAACAATAATACATTTATTATAGCATTTTTCGGATTACATCTCTATTTTCGCTGTCCTCTTATTACTGAGAAGTAAAAACAAGAACACAATCTACTTCCATACTTGATGATGTCTGTAAGAACAGACGAAAGCTTGTAAAATTAAAAAGATCTCATGCAACTGGAATTTATAAACGGGGATCATATCATTCATATACAGATTCGGGGTTGATGCATCTTATTTATATTGTTTGCGACGATGTATTCTCCCCATTTAAATCATTAACCTCTATATTTGTTTTTTGTATGAATGATTCATGAATTTATAAATTATAATTGCACCTTTTAATTGATATATATATATATATATATATATATATATATATATATATATATATATATATATATATATTGACAAAAGCAGGAGAACTACTCACAGGCACGCACACAAACCCCACACAATTTAGGAAGTATGCGTATATTTGTTTACGTATGTATGTATGTGTGTGTGTGTGTGTAACTTGGGAAGTATTTGTATGTGTGTTTGTGTGTATGTACTGATTCCTTGTAATGGGAAGGTATGTGTGTGTGTTTGTGTGTGTGTGTGTTTGTATATATGTGTGTGTGTTTGTACAGATGAATTCACTGATTCATCGTAGTGAGACAGTGTATGTATGGAAAGGGGATATACACATATATACACGCATTCTGACAAAAACACACGAAAATGGAAATAGATCTAAGAATACACAGGGATCATTGAATGATAAGAATGGCGATAACTGCTCCATTTCTCAGACCAATCTTAATTGTTTTATAACCCTTCACGTAGAAATCATCACTGCCAGTTCAAGAAAGTCATTTGGGTCACTAACACAGAAAAAAGAGGTGACTCATATCGAGAATATTTAACATCGAAAAAGATAAAGGAAAAAAAATATGTTTAATAATATATGTGGAAATCTCAAAACTTGGCCTGATGACGGTCGCGAGACCACAAACTTGTGTAGCAAAATTACGGAAAATAAAGCATAATATTTAAAAAAATAATCCACAGTACAACGAAAAACGTTTGTGGTTTCTCTCTTCTTTTTAATATACACACTTTTCTCTCGTTGGAACTACTATAACCGCTTCCCATATATATATATATATATATATATATATATATATATATATATATATATATATATATATGTATGTATATATATATATATATATATATATATATATATACATATATATATATATATATATGTATGTATATATATATATATATATATATATATATATATATATATATATGTGTGTGTGTGTGTGTGTTTGTGTGTGTGATACATATTTACATAGAAATGCTAAGAGAAATAATAGTTCTTCCTTTCTTTTAAATTTTTCTAAATTTTTTTTCCATTATTTGATATTACTTTCCCTTGCCCTTCATTTTTTCAGCTGATTTTTTTCTACATTTTCTTCTTCGATTCTACGCCCTCGGAAGAACTTGCCACACAGACGCTTGTTAACCAAGTGTGCTTCCCTTAGTGCAATTCGAATTCAAATATCTTTGATTTTCCAGAGTTATAGAACTACTTAAGCTAAAAGAAGGAAATGAATCAAATTTCCTTTCTGAAAAAGGAAATAAGAAAGAAAAGAAATCCAAAGTTTGATATTGAAGATCGAACTTAAGTGTTCTCTATAAATCAATATCATATCTTTGTAATTTTTCAATGTTTGATCGCTGGTGCTTTTACACCGGTCAGTAATCGATTTTAGATCAGATTCTTGATGCATATGTCAAAACCATCTGTTTTCGGAACTTGGAGGTTTCTACCAACTCAATATATAGTAGAAACTTTCTCTCCGATAGAACTGATTGACGAGGGAATTTATTGCTCGTAACAGTAAATTATATGCTTGTAAAATACGTTATCTATTCGTTGACATTTTAAAAGCTGTATCGTTTTATTTATTTATCAGATCGAGATTGTAGACTAAGGCTTGTAAATTCTGTCGTTGCATGCCAGTGTGAGTGTGTGTATGTGTTTGTATTATTTCGACTTCGTTACTGCTAGGTGATCCATTAGCATCACAGTCAAACATCGTTAGGACAACATCTCAGCCTAAGCCTGTTATTTGATCACTGGTGAGAACAGTCATCAAATGATACAGCTTTCTCTAAAGTTGAAACAGCTATGAGGACTATGTTGATTTTTCTTCACTTATATCGTTTTTTTTTTTGGGGGGGGGGTTGGGTTTCGATCTTTCTTAAGAAATGTTTATATATTTGCTTTTCTAGTTTTAAGTATTTAGACGCAGTTCTTTACATCTCCCACAAGAACCATCCCGTCATCCTGCACTCCATGTATATAGCATTTCCATTCAGTTTATGCAATATTCAGATGTAGATATATTCTGACCGTTAAAGTCTTCGCGTTCTCGTGATGATGATTCAAAATTGTGTGTTAAAACGTGTTTATTTATTTATTGCTGCGTAAAATATTAGAATTATTAATCATTTATATCATTAAAATTCATAAATTCGAAAGTCGAACAATTAAAAAAAAATAGAAGACAAATATATTTATTTAAATCATTAAAATTTCGATTTGGGTACAAATGAAAAAAAATATATCAACGTGGATAACTCTCGTTTTTTTTTGTTTTTTTTTTTTTTTAACATAAAATACCCTAATTATACCGATTAGGTTAAAGTAGACCGTCGGTTAAAAATATAATTTTGCAAATATATAAAAAAAATAGTCGGTAATATATATCGAATATACTTATAAATAAGAAATTATACATTTCTAAGCGTTATAAATTAATCGAGTACAGTTATATTGGACGCTATGTGTGTATAGGCATATAAGAAATGTTATTAATGATGGATTCTGAGAATATTAAAATTGTTGTATATTATATTAATATTCGTAAAATCTATTTTGCAATCTCTTTTAATCGGGATCAATATGTTTGAGCAGGTGGCTGGATTTATGGATAAATGTTAAAATTAATACACACCTAGCATTCAGCAAGTTAGTCTTATTTAATTGTTTTAATATAATAAACTTCACCAACGAACACAATTTACATCTGTCTCCCGTTCCATTGTTCGCCTTAACTTTCGCGATTATCTTCCAGTTAATGGTTGGGCTCATATTGCCTTTTTTTAATCGCAAATCATATTTTGAAAGCGTTGTGTGGTTTTGCATTTGATATTACTCAGTGGTTGTAAAAATGCGTCTTCCAGCATTTTTCCGGTGGATCCGAAGTAATATCTAACATCATCGTCTGAGGAGATGCAAGCTCTGTATATAATGACTTCAGTCATCTACATGCCGTTTAATGTGCATGTTTTTTATGCAGCTAAAGCTTACATTAATGTTTTTTTTTCTTTTGAAAATCTGTTTTAGAGATTCAGAATGACCAATGTGTTTGTGAATTAAATTCAAGAAAATTCTACCGACATTGGATTTTACATTACTGTGGTATGGTGGGCTGAGACATATTATATTACATTTCCGTTCATTTAGCTTTTTTTATCTTAGTTACCATTTCTTACAATATACTCAAATTTTACATTATGTTTACTGCGTTGTTAAGTATCATTTTACGGTGATTATATTATCTGTGAACGTAATTGGGGTGATATAAGTTCGTAGTTTATGATCTGTACATGACCTTATTCAGGCCAAATATAACATCTAGGAAATTTATCAGTTTAACGTTTTTATTGGTGATAAAGTTGAGTTTATGATTTGTACATGATCTTTCTCAGGTCAAATATAACATCTAGGAAATTTATCAGTTTAACGTTTTTATTGGATATAATGTTTATTTGATGATTTTTACATGCCCTTATCAGGTCAAATATAAAGTCTAGGAAATTTATTAGTTTAACGTTGTTATTGGTGATAATGTTTGGTTTATGATTTGTACATGCCCTTACTCAGGTGAAATATAAAACCTAGGAAATTTATCAGGTTAAAGTTTTAATTGGTGATAATGTTTAGTTTATGATTTGTACAAGCCATTACTCAGGTCAAATATTACATCTAGATAATTTAACAGTTTAACGTCGTTATTGGTGATAATGTTTAGTTTATGATCTGTACATGCCCTTACTGAGGTCAAATATTACATATAGATAATTTATCAGTTTAACGTTGTTATTGTTGATAATGTTTAGTTTATGATGTGCACATGCCCTTACTCAGGTCAAATATAAAATCTAGGAAATTTATCAATTTAAAGTTGTTATTGTTGATAATGTTTAGTTTATGATCTGTACATGCCCTCACTCAGGTCAAATATTACATATAGATAATTTATCATTTTAACGTTGTTATTGTTGATAATGTTTAGTTTATGATCTGTACATGCCCTTACTCAGGTCAAATATTACATATAGATAATTTATCATTTTAACGTTGTTATTGTTGATAATGTTTAGTTTATGATCTGTACATGCCCTCACTCAGGTCAAATATTACATATAGATAATTTATCATTTTAACGTTGTTATTGTTGATAATGTTTAGTTTATGATCTGTACATGCCCTCACTCAGGTCAAATATTACATATAGATAATTTATCATTTTAACGTTGTTATTGTTGATAATGTTTAGTTTATGATGTGTACATGCCCTCACTCAGGTCAAATATTACATATAGATAATTTATCATTTTAACGTTGTTATTGTTGATAATGTTTAGTTTATGATCTGTACATGCCCTCACTCAGGTCAAATATTACATATAGATAATTTATCATTTTAACGTTGTTATTGTTGATAATGTTTAGTTTATGATCTGTACATGCCCTCACTCAGGTCAAATATTACATATAGATAATTTATCATTTTAACGTTGTTATTGTTGATAATGTTTAGTTTATTATGTGTACATGCCCTCACTCAGGTCAAATATTACATATAGATAATTTATCATTTTAACGTTGTTATTGTTGATAATGTTTAGTTTATGATCTGTACATGCCCTCACTCAAGTCAAATATTACATATAGATAATTTATCATTTTAACGTTGTTATTGTTGATAATGTTTAGTTTATGATCTGTACATGCCCTCACTCAGGTCAAATATTACATATAGATAATTTATCATTTTAACGTTGTTATTGTTGATAATGTTTAGTTTATGATGTGTACATGCCCTCACTCAGGTCAAATATTACATATAGATAATTTATCATTTTAACGTTGTTATTGTTGATAATGTTTAGTTTATGATCTGTACATGCCCTCACTCAAGTCAAATATTACATATAGATAATTTATCATTTTAACGTTGTTATTGTTGATAATGTTTAGTTTATTATGTGTACATGCCCTCACTCAGGTCAAATATTACATATAGATAATTTATCATTTTAACGTTGTTATTGTTGATAATGTTTAGTTTATTATGTGTACATGCCCTCACTCAGGTCAAATATTACATATAGATAATTTATCATTTTAACGTTGTTATTGTTGATAATGTTTAGTTTATGATCTGTACATCCCCTCACTCAGGTCAAATATTACATATAGATAATTTATCAGTTTAACGTTGTTATTGGTTATAATGTTTAGTTTATGATTTGTACATTCCCTCACTCAGGTCAAATATTACACGTAGGAAATGTATCTGTTTCATGTTGTTATTGGTGATAATGTTTAGTTTATGATTTGTACATGCCCTTACTCTGGTCAAATATAACATCTAGGAAATTTATCAGTTTAACTTGTTATTGGAGATAATGTTTAGTTTAGTGTCCTTTGTTAGGTTCCTTCTCATCCAGTCTGCTTGTGAACTCCGTTTAATTAGGAGAATTATACCATCTGTCTGTATATACCGTTGTTTTTCTTTTTTTTTTTTATATCTGCGATAAATCTGAATCTCCATTGTAATAGTATCCCAACAAGTTCACATGATTTCGCAGAATAATTTGTTCACATGGAAACGCAAATTTCTTGGTTATCTTTCTTACTTCATAGAGTTCCCTCGGTGTAAAAAATCGGTTTTGTTCCTGTCTTATGACATTTATTTCCTGGTCAGAAATATGACTACCTTCTTGATAACATAATAGAGGCCATCATGGATGGGTAGAAGTCGAAGATATCGAACTGTAAAAATGTTCATTCTTCCTTTTTATTTATATTACTTAACCGTTGAAAATCCACGACTGCATTTAGTCACTGTTTGATACCTAAAACCTTTTTAGCATAATTATACGCTATTTATGTAATTATTTTTCTAATAATACTGATGTTGTTTTGGGATCGGTTGAGCAGTCGGAATTGGTGGCTGTTTAGGAAATTCTCTTTGTGCTCTTCAATCGTGACCAAAACTTGTTGTTTGAAAGGTATAGATATTCTATCGTCTATTTTAAGTTCAGTTGCTATAGCGTTGGCATTAATATGAATAGCATTTTCCCACTTGAGATCCGCTTTTTTTATAGAATTTATATAATTCTATGGTTTTGTGGTATAATCCCGTTTTTTTGTAATAATGGCTTATCCGATTTGATAACTATCTTATCGGATTTCTTGAACTTATCGATGCCTCTTCGCATTTTATGTTGTAAGTCGTATGTGTTTTTATTAAATCTGGTAATATTTAACATAGAGAATAAAACCGTTTCGAATTTTGATGGAAGTTTGTCGCTTTTTTTTGTGAAAATGAAACTCCGAGTCGTGCTATCGAAGTCGGATATGATGTATATCCCCTAATATATATATATATATATATATATATATATATATATATATATATATATATATATATAAATATATATATATATATATATATATATATATAACTTAATTTTATTACTACTCACGATGATGATAATAAAAAGTAAAAAATAACAAAAGGGCTAGCTAACCAGTTTCGAACCTCACTCAACAGAGCTTAATATAAACATATCTTTAAATATATATATATATATATATATATATATATATATATATATATATATATATATATGTATATACGTACAAACATGGTTAATTAAAAGGAACAGACAATAGATGTCTGTATATGTTTTATTATATTTGTCCTATTTTCGGATAAGATCAATAAATCCGATAAGGTATTAATCAAATCGGAAAAGACTGCTAACCACAATTACTATAATATATAAATTGTTAACTCTTAATTCTATTACGTTGCACAACAATAATTAAATAAACAATCTTAATACATAATTTTGAAACATCACCAAGGTAACCCGTAATATAAAAATCAGAATATCTATGCACCTATTTTATTTTCAGTCGCTGTAGACTTGGCATCATGGTTAACAGCTATTTCCCATTTGGGATCCGATTTTTTTATACAATTGACATACGTCTGTGTTGATGGCATTGTGGTATAATTCTGTACCGATTTATTAGTGGTTACATGTTTCATCCGTGTTGATAATTATCTTTTCGGGTGTTTTGATCTCATCGATTTCTCTTCGGCTTTTATGTTACAGGTCATTGATGTGGTTATTAAATTTGCTACTATTTATCGTGGAAAATATACCTGGTTCGAATTCCGATGGAGGTTTGCCGCTTTCTGGTCTTTTTTCGTCGTAGTCATGTAAATTATCATGAATCTGTTAGAAGAAGAATAACTTCTGTCTCATCCTTTCTAAAACGCTTTCTATTTTGTATAAGAAGGCCATTTTATAATGTCTATTAATGGGGACCATGACGTTTTTAATGCAAGAGTCCATGTTAATTATCTCACGTTCCAGTGACGAATTGCTATAATGGATAAATTTTAAATCCATCTATTCTACTGCTCAGCAAAAATCATGCACGTACGTATAAATATATTTCTTTCAAAACTCAAGTGCTATATATATATATCCTAACTATTCATATATATATATATATATATATATATATATTCTTATATATATATATATATATATATATATATATATATATATATATATAATGCATGTGTGTGTGTATGTAAGAAATATATCTGATTAAATGTGACAATACCAATGGTCTCTAATACCGATTTAGATAAAAGAAAGACACACCAAATCTGATATTATCCAATGTATGAAATTACGATATGATAAGCTAGGGTAAATAATTTGATTTATGATACCCACTTGTCGTCAGAAGTCTCTACACATTTCCCTCACACACGTCTTTGTCTTTATTTCATTTAAACTGAAGATGTCAAAAGAGCATACACTTATCCGGCGAAACTCGGTTTTAACAATATATTCTACGCGGTCTCATGCACCCCACTTCAAATAAATCTCTCTCTCTCTCTCTCTCTCTCTCTCTCTCTCTCTCTCTATATATATATATATATATATATATATATATATATATATATATATATATATATATATATATATATATATATATATAAAATATAGTCTTAAGGTGTGCTATATTTATGGAATAAAGTGCTGAATATCAGAGATAGGCCTGACGGTAGCATATAGCATGAAACAGACTGTCGCCTCTAAGTGTTGACTTCTATGTTCACTTTTATATATATATATATATATATATATATATATATATATATATACATATATATATATACAGTCCACTGTTGAATCTGTCACCATATATATATATATATATATATATATATATATATATATATATATATATATATATATATCAATATATATATATATATATATATATATATCATCACCCCCCATATATATATATATATATATATATATATATATATATATATATATATATATATATATATGCGTGTGTGTGTGTGTATAAAGAGAGAGAGAAATTAAATTTAGACATATGGAAAATTTTGATAGAGGGAGAAAGAAACGAAGAAAGTTATTTTAAATGTATTCACATTTAAGTAGGTTGTACTTGACCGGTTCTTACAGAAGATAAGCGTGAGAGAGTGAAGTCTTGAAATACCAAAAGGGCAAAGTATTTACAATTTTCTTGTCCATGCATCAGCATGCCAATCTGATTCATAATTCGGCCCGACTATGTTAATGGAACTTCGTTTCAAGATTTCGCATTGATGGCGCTTGCTCTTTTAAAATTAACCTATAAATTGGAACTTTGTTGCCGGACCAACGTAGATAATTATTTGCAAGGAAGTGGCATGATGCGAATGAATGTCATTATTACCCTTAAACATTTTCAACAAAATAATCCGATCACAAAACTCGTACCTGTTTCCATCAAGCTATTTATGTCTTAAAATTAAATGTGACAGTCCAAATCATTTTGGCTTAATCAATGTTTCGAATTATGAAACTCATTGATCGTTGTTTATTGTTAGTAACATATTTCAGGTGTGGCAAAGTCTTCATCAAATATTTGATCCTAATTTTGTTAATCATTTCATTTACAACAAAGGTGATGAACACACTAAGACGCAAGGGATTACTAAGTGGGAAAGAGACTGAAACAAAATATTATTAAGGAAACATGACCATACAAGAAAAGGTTAAATGAGAAAGATGACAACCGACATTGCATTTAAAGTTTTGCAGGGTTAACTTTGAATAGAGAGCAAGAAGCCGGACACAATTTCCACAAACGAGAAGCGCAGGAAACACTTAAACTAAACTATATATATATATATATATATATATATATATATATATATATATATAGAGAGAGAGAGAGAGAGAGAGAGATAGATAGATAGATAGATAGATAGATAGATAGATAGATAGATAGATAGATATTAGGTTGGTGCAAACGTAATGTCGGTTTTTGACTTTAAAAAATACGTCAAAATCCGACATTATTTTTGCACCAACCTAATATATAGATAGATAGATAGATAGATAGATAGATAGATAGATAGAAGGTGGATCAAAAATACATTTACAAACTTAGTGGAGCAGTTTCTTCTCAGCAAAACAATCATAAAATTCTATATAATCAGATGTCCGTAAATCCTTCGTTTTTGAGTTATTAATTTCAAAGTATGTTCACGGTAGCTGGTGCTGTTTTTTTCCTTATAGACTATGTTACAGTTGTCATTCCTGCGCATTTTTAGCTACCCTGTCTTCAACGTTTAACATGTTTAGTTGTGACTCCACTGAGAAGTCTTCCGTTTAACAACAGCGGTATATTCATATCATTGTAAGGAAAATATTGTTTTTGAATACGGCCGCGCGAACGGTATATTTAACAGCGTTTAGCGTAAAGATAAATTTAATAATTCAAAAACGAAAGGGCATATGTTCATATAGACGTTTGTCCTTGTTTCGGTACGAGTAACATGTCTCCAAACGTTGTAACATTATTTTTGACATACATAAAATATAGTATGTTTGTATATCTATAACATAAATCAAATATGGAAAATGTTCATTGCTCCAAGAATTTAGAATTTGACAAGAAAACAAATGCAAATATATAAAATTGGTTTCTTTAAATGCAGTGCGTTCAGATTCCTTCAGATAAACGACGTAATATGAATGTCAATAAAATATGATATTTGAAAGTATTTATCACATGATAGGATATTTGAAAGCATTTATCACGGAATATTAAATTGGAATGGTAATTGTAATATTAGCCGCTTCCTTATAAGGAAACACTTGGTATTTATTGACCGAGTAATCAGTACTACTGTCGGTTGAAATTTATAAAATCCATCTTTTAAAACACTTGTACAGGAAAATAATTTTCTCAGTTCCTGTAGCTTATATTGATCTTCCAATTATTGACGGGGATTTCCGTCCTAACCTTATAGTTGATGTATTACGGAACGTCAACAATTTTGTTATGTCATTTTTCTGTCTTTAATTTATATATGCTAGTTGTTGGTCCTGTTGAAAGCCTTCAAATGATGTGATTTCTGTTATCTAGCACAGTTTTTTCTTTCTGATTCTATAGTGCTAGCCAGTAAGTTTTGCAGAAGACAGTCTTCGACAAGATCTATAAAATTCCATCGCTAAGAGGCAGTGATGTTTGCAAATGATTCTATAGACCAGATAAATTTCTGAACAGATATAGCGATATAAATCTGAATCACTAGTTCTGAGAGACAATATAAGATCATAGCTCGGGTTTTCTTTCTTTTCTTTCTTTCTCTCTCTCTCTCTCTCTCTCTCTCTCTTTCACACACACACACACAAACACGCATATATATATATAATTAACTCATCAAGTCTAGAAGAATCCTCAGCAGAAATCACTGCACTATTTTTAGGAATCATCCTTGGTGCGCATTCACTACCGAGAATCGAACGGGCCGTTAGGATATGACGCAAGCGTCATAAACACTGAACCAGCAGACGTCGGTGTTACAGAGGTACCAAACCAAACAAGTTATAGTGACCTGTTGTTATGACGTTTGCGTCATGTCGTAACGATCCGGGTTCGATTCTCGGCAGTGGGTGAGCACTACTGATGAGTCCCAAAAATAGAACGAAACGGCAGCTGAGTGCTTTCTGCAATATGTTGAGGATTCTTCTAGACTCGACGAATTTTCAAATCTTCTAATAATTTCTGTCTCTCTCTCGCTATATATATATTTACAATTCCTTTTACTGTACATTTTTCTGTGTTAATTTTAAATCTCCCGTTGAAGCCTGAAGAGCGGGAGCGAAACCGGTTGCTTCACCTGTTTTTTTAATATGTCTCGTAATATTAAGTTTTATACTTTTATTTCGATCATATATATATATATATATATATATATATATATATATATATATATATATATATATATATATATATATATATATATATATATATATATATTGCTGTTTCTATGAAATCATAACGGATGAAACGCGTCACAAGAAAATCTACAGATTGTAATAATTTTCTAAATACTGAGCGTTGATATATACAATTAAACAAAATTACGTATCGTTATATCATATATATATATATACACACAGACACAGTCACACAGACACAAACACACACATATATCTATCTATCTCTCTCTCTCTCTCTCTCTATATATATATATATATATATATATATGTAAAACAAAAAAAAGACTCCACTATGTATTACTTAAACTCATAGCTTTGCAAGGGCGTAATGTATCGAGCTTTGACCTAAAAGTTACATTCAAAGACATCAAATACAGAATAATTGTTCAAATTATGTTTGTCTGTACACAGATATGAACTGGAATTAAACGCAGATGAACTTAATATATGCAATCACAAGACAACAGGATGAAATGAAATTCTTTAAACCTCTAACACACAAAGGGGATGCCATAATCCGACAACTCTCGCATGAAGACTAAATGTTTGGATAAAACAAAAAAGAAAACAAAAGAGAAACCTGTTTTTATTTACAGATTCCTGGTAAAATCCAACGAAGTGTATGCAATATGATTGATCCTGACCTGGTATCTGGGCATCAGTCAATTTTCCAACGCCGTAAAATCCATTCTCGGAGTCCTTTCTATAAATACTTTCATGGTAGCTGTTCTAATGGGTTTTCCTCTACGGTACCTAAACTCTTTGAATTTAAACTCAATACTACATTGGCGGTAAGGTTCCAAAATTTTACAATTGAAACGGCTACATGTAACCGTTGATTCTAATAAAACAGTCTCTATTCCTGCACTTTTGGCTTGTGGAACTCACTTTCAAGTCAAGTTTGATTTTCAAAAAATGTAATGCAATGTTAATCTTAGTATTCTGTCTTCTTAATTTTTGTTCTTTTGTTATTATTGCTCCTTAATAATGTTCTTATTTTTATAGTCGTTCACATTCATTAACCATCTGCTTCTTAACGTCTTTAATGTCTTCCTCGGGAGGAAAAGGTTAAAAAAAAAACAAATTCCTTGTTTAGACAAAGTTTCCTTAACAGCGTAAAAAGTCAATGAACAATGACATTACCTATGAAAAATTTAGTTTAGTATTTTTATCAGACGTTACTAACATAAAACTTCTTAAAACTTTCTTAAAATCAAAACTTTAAATGTTACAGATTTTTTATCAAAAGAAACAAGATTCTTCTCAAAGAATCGGTTCCTAGATTTTTTCAAGAATGTAAAAGTCATTTTCGTGATGTGCTTTTCTTATAACTGATAACGATGCTTAAATTCTTGACGCCTGAAATTTTCTTTGCTACATTTGAATGAATTTTTATTCCTTGACCGAAACTCTTGAAATTATTTCTATCGCACATACGCATGCATGCAACAGACGTTTAATATCATTCGCTCATACACAAATACTTAAACATTGTATAACAAGAAAAAAAAAAATTGTCGAAAGATTATAGTTAGATTTGCATTATTGGAAAACAGAAAACAACGTAAGTTAAGAATAAAGCACATTTAAATGTGTCAACTAAAAAATTAGAAAAATAATTTTAAATTGTAATGATCTACTGATATAAATCCTACAAATAAATCCTTATTGGGGGGGGGCGAAGAGGGGATTCATATCTTTCTCAAAGGTATTTTTGCGTAAGTGAATATAACAAGCCCAGCTGCAATTTTTCTCCCCGGAATCGATGCTTCAAATATACAACTCAACCATTCGCCCTTGCATGGAGTATTGCTGCCATATATGGTCCGATGCACCTTCTGTTTACATCGGAGTACTTGACAAGATCCAGAGGCGGATATGTAATATAATTGGCCCTGATCTGACAACTCGTCTACCGTTGCTCTCTCACAGACGCGACGTCGCCTCTCTCTGTCTTTTTCACAAGTACATTTACAATCTCCGATGAGCTGCTTTCACTGGTTCCCAGACTTCATGAATTCAAGCGCCCTACGAGGCTGCCATCCAGCTCTCACCCTTTCAGTGTAGAAACTTTTAAATGTACCCGTCTCTTCTACTCCAATAGCTTCATATCTCGCAACACTCGCCTGTGGAACACCCTTCCCAAATACTGTTTCCCTGAGAGCTATAATCTCCAACTATTCAAATGTAATGTGAATCGACATATCCAGTTGCCTTGATCTATCCACTATCCTTCTCATCCTTTCTTCTATACCTTCTATCTGCTCTCGCTCAAAATCCTCTGCAACCCCCTGCATCCTAGTGGCTTCACGCCTTGCTCGGGGTGTAATGCTTAAAAAAAAAAACAAAAAAACTCAGATCTGCGATTTCCAGTTACGATTGGTTCTCATAACACCAACGCCATATCCTAGGTTATAGCATCTTTTATTCCCAATAGGTCACCAATCCAGTTACTGATTAGGATATTCGGTACATAACTTTGTTGATTGTACGAGAAACGCTGTTCAATGTCATATGCCCATAAAAAATCGGAAGCTGAGATATATAAGTTTAACGCAATGCCCTAAGAAATTCGGAAGCTAGTTTTAATTATTTAAAATTCTCATCCATGAACACAAAATAGACCTCCTTTGGAATAAACCATTTATCTGCTGATTGATACTTAGAAATAAAGCACAGGACATAATTTTCATTTAAAAACATCCTACTTAAGCAAAATTGACCACAATGAATCACATGGAAAATCCAGAGAAAGATTAATAATAAGTAATCAAGGTAGAAACATTACAGATCATACGTACTTTTTATATCACAAATATTGAGGAATCGGAGAGCCGAGTTCGAATTTCAGTCAAATCCATTACATTCAATTACGTGCTAACATCATTGGGAAAGGAATGAATCCTCTTCTTCTCCCTCCAGCTATGGCTAAATAGCAGGAAAAACGGGGTTCTATAGCGTTGGATGCCAACTGGTCTACCGCAGAAAGAAATGGCAACCTACTGCGAGAAAAAAATCGTCTCGTCATTCATATATCAAATGATACATGGTCACCTATTTATCACATAACTGACTGAATATTAAACCTATACATATAGAATGTAATATCGAAATATTTTCAGATGATAAAATCTAGTATTACTCATTCACTTTCGACATATGACATATTAATCTTGAATTTAAAAAGACGAATGTAGCCAATTTTAATTTGCACTTAAATTATGTAACTTTTCAATATTCAAACCCAATCACATAAACGCCATAAAAACCTGATGAAGCCAAATAAATTGCTAAATAATTTAAAGATATATCGTTATTGATAATTGTTATTTAATAATTTGGTCGGATTTAATCCATAGTTTGAACTTGTATTTTTTGGTAATGTTAAATTTAGACATTAATTGACCGAACATTTAGCCTTACTGTCACATGAAAAAATTAATTTATTTTCTTCTAAACGTTTTCGCAAAAATCGAATTCTCTTTCTCGTATTTATCGTACTTACTTTCCTATTCTTTTGTTTAAAGGCATTGAGGACAGTCAGCATAATCAGTAAAGCATTAGTTTCCATTCGAGTTATACTGTTGCTGCTATTGAATATTTTAAGTTTCTTTTCTCATTTCTTAAATTACTTTGTTGTTTTGTAGGGCCTGTCAAAACCTATATGCATACATACATACATACATACATACATATATATATATATATATATATATATATATATATATATATATATATATATATATATATATATATTTATAGATTTTTCTGTAGTTTAGTTCTAGCAGCAAGCAGAAATATTTCTCTTCCCGATGATGGCCATTTCGGCCGAAACTAGTCGAGGAATCTAAATGGAATAATAATAAAAAAACGAAAGAATATTAATCTACAACCCAGTGTGTCTGAGGATTTTAATTTTTTAATATTTATTTTATTGTTCAAAATATATATATATATATATATATATATATATATATATGTGTGTGTGTGTGTGTCGTTCAGTTCAATTTAAATTACAATGAATCATCATACAAAAATTAGATTAGTAAATTTAATGATATAAAATATATGAAATGGCGAGATTTCGCCATTTTATATCATTAACTTTATTAATCTACTTTTGTATGAATGATTCATTGTAATATAATTTGAACTTCACATATTTATTTTAAAAGAACTGATCCGACGTGCAAATTTTGGTGATAACAGCGGAGACATTAATCTATTTATTGAACAATTCAGTTCATGCGACATTGACTGATCAACTGGAAAAAAAAAATTCTCAAATTGCCATATTAGTAAAAAAACGCACTCTCTTAAATTTTCAAAAACATTAAACCTTAGCGTTGAGACTGCACGTTCCAAAAGATTGTATCTGTTAACAATAACACATTTGAAAGATAACATATTTCGATCCGCAATTAATTTTTTCGTCTCGGATGCTTCCTGTATTTTAGCAAAAAAGAAAACAATTTCCATGCCTGAAGATCACTGAATGTACAGGTGAAAATACTTGCGTATTAAAGAAAGGCCTTATACAGCATGTAATTTTTGAAAAGAAGGATCATAACATTCATCGAGTGATTAGTAGGTTAATGCATCTTTAAAATTTGTTTAACGAAGGGATTTTGCCATTTTATAACATTAACTTTACTAATCTACATTTTCTATGAATTATACATTGTAATATATATATATATATATATATATATATATGTTGATTCCCAAAAAATTTCGCTTGAAGATGGAACAGAGCTTATTTTAATTCATATAATTATATTAAAGTTTTCGGCCCTTGTTTTGAAACATGAGAACTCTTATGTAGCGTGTTGGAATCATATTTTTAAATAAATAATTATATATATATATATATGTATATATATATATATATATATATATATATATATATATATATATATATGCACATTTCATTGAAGACGACAGACACTTTGCTTTGAATTTGTTTTTATACAACTTTTCATGTATTCTAATGTTTGTTTTCTTTTTAGATGATAAATTATATAAAAACTGTCCGAACGTTCTTTTTTTTCCGAACGCTATCGTTTACACATTTATCCATTTTCAAAGATGAAATATTTTAACTGTTAAATAAGGAATAGTTTGTTGCATAACTGTAAAATGTTTTCCTTTTTTAAAAAAAAAAGATATTGATCTCGTGTACACATTTGATATTATTGACTGTTGTGTTTTTGTGTGAGGTCCTTAATCTCTATCTTAACCGAATGTCATCTGGAACTTATCAACGAGATTTTCGCCAAACGTTAAATGGGTGGTTGACTGGACTTCTTCGCACCCTGTCGCCAATTATCTATCTCAGTAACAAACTTTTATCATGTCCAGTGTTTGAACATAAACAGGTGGTCTGTTTCCAAAACCAAATTATATCTGCGAAAGATAGTTAATGGTTTATTCTTCCCTTTTTCTTGGGTGGCCTCAGCTGATGCCTTTCTCGATCAGTACGTGACATGATTACAATCATCTTCCAGAATTCTGTTTTGTAGGCCACTTGACCAATTTGAAATTTTCATTATTGCCATGGGCAGATGGCTATCTTTTTTTCGTCGCCTCGTAGCATAAATTAATTCCGACAGATCCGAGATCTTACGAATTTCCTATCTTCTGCGAAAAAAAAAAATACTTTCCTTCGCAAATGAAAATAAAATGTTTACCAATTTTCTTTTGTTAAAAAAAATAGCATCGCTCAGTATGTCTTTCCTGATAGCTTCTTATCGCCTTAATTATTTCAGCTTCTTCTCGCCTTAATTATTTCTCGCTTTTAATTTTCACGCGACCGCTAAATAGTGTCACAATGTGTTCGTCCATCATTTTAATTTCACTTAAATAATATTTCTTTCTGGAGCCAAATTTTGACTTTTTACACGTTTCTATTATTTTTTTTTTTTTGGTTCTCGCAAACGCAGGTCGAACAGGGAACTGGATACTTGTATACATAAAAACTTAATGAAAACATGCAGAGAGCAATTTTGCATTTTTAGTAATTGAGTAGTTGTTATTTTAATCATTTAATTGTTTTTAAATAGTGGCAGCATTTTCTACGTTAAATAATAATACTTAATTTGTCCAAAAATATTAACAAAAATTTATTCTACTAATCTACCCCCCCTAGTGAAACTAACTGTATCTTGTACTCACTTATTTGTATGGAATTCTACCTAAAATTTGGTTTCGATCGGTCTATGTATAGCTACTTTAAAAAGTATGATGGACAGACTAACAGAAGTCACATAATTTTATATATAGATTATTTGATTCAGTTTTTAAACAAAATACATAAACGTTAAACGACTAATTTGATCAAACGCTTTTCATGGAATTCGAAGTATATACGAAATTATACTGGACTTTCATTTCTTGTTTAAAAGGTAGGTTCCATATACCCTTCAAACGGTACTAAACTTCACCATAGATGGTGAGGAATAGATTGGATGTCACGTAGAGGCAACTTCTGCGCAAGGTCGGCGTAAGTAATGACTTCCGACACTGTAGATTTTAATGCTGCAAGTTATGTCACTTTCTTGTTGAACATTTGATAATAGTTTCACGTTTCAGTGTAAAGTGTTAAAAATGGAGGCAAGGAAATAATTACGCTTTACTAATTTATCTCCAGCTATTTCGTCGGCAATGTCGGTGGATTTAATGTACATGTAATCGTATTGGTAACATCTACTTGCGCTCATCTGAGATTTCACTACTCTGAGATTACTGGCCGGATTATAGCTGTGAAATCTAATCCCCTAATCAACGATCCATTGACTTCCCTGTGTTGCCTACTGACTTTGTAGTGCTGATTATTCGAGCAGCGAACACCGAAACAACTTTGCTGTTCTTGACTTGTGAGTGATTGATGTTAATTAGACAGCAATTCCTTGTAAGAATGCAGTCAGATATTGTGCTGATGCTATCAGCTACAAGCTGACCTGTCCGTCATATTTAATTCGGTGAACGCGGATAATACATTGTACCCAAGTTCCTAAAGAAGAAAAACATCAAATATTCACGTAGATGTGTTCAAGTGAACTTTGATAAAAAAGAAAAGAAAAAAAAATACACGTAACTATATAGGCCTGTGGGTCTAAATGAGAATCATTGATATAAAACGCTCTGCCATTACGTTTCGTGCTAGTTGTATGTAAGAATCTCTGTTGTAAAGAACCCTTGCAGTGGATAAAATAAAACCGTAGATCTCAAATGCAAACTACTACTCTGTGTGGTTTTCTATAACAACTGTTTTTTTTTATTGCAGCATGGTGTTGCTATTTCCACAAACAACTGGCTTTTTAATAAAGTTATCTTTTCACTAGAGCTGTTGCAAACCAATGATCAAATTAATCGTTTAACGTGTATGTATTTTGTTTAAAAACTGATGCAAATTATATTTATATAAAATTATGTGACTTCCGTTACTCTAAAAACACACTCTATAACGTAGCTATACATAGACCGATTGAAACCAAATTTTAAGGAGAATAGCATACAAATAAGTGCGTACAAGATACAGTTAGTTTCACTAGGGTGGGTAGATTAGTAAAATTAATTTTTGTTAATATTTTTGGACAAATTAAGCTTTATTATTTAACATACAAAATGTTGACACTATTTTAAAAGAAAAACAATTTAATGATTAAAAAACAAATACTTATTTAATAAAAATGCTATTAGGTTGGTGCAAAAATAATGACGTAATAATGTCGTTTTTTGACGTATTTTTAACGTCAAAAAACGACATTATTACGTCATTATTTTTGCACCAACCTAATATATTGCTCTCTGTATATATTTTCTTTAACTTTTTATATATCAAGTATTCAGGTTCTTGTTCGACCTGCATTCGAGAGAATGCACGACTGCTCACATTAGATTTTATTTACCCGTAGCTGAATTCATACTAATTGATACTTTCATATCTTATTTGTGCGAATGCAAACATAAAGTTATCGGCCATATTTGAACTCGACACGCAAATGCTATTTTCCTTATCGATAACAGCTGAGCTACCAGCATTCCACTTGTTGCTATCCTCTCTTGTTCAATTATACTTCGTGCCCAGTCGACATTGATAGTCATAGATATATGACAAGTTACCCTAGATAGCGGGATACGAAGTGATACAATGCAAACGTTACAGTATCGGCCTCATTTGAACATGGCATGACAATCTCAGTTTCCTTGTCAATAAATGCTACGCTACGAGAATGAACCTTGTTGCTATCTACTCTTATTCAATGATTCTTCGAGTCCCATAGTGCATTTGAATTATAAATATATCACAAATACTGTAGCAATAGCTGCAGGTATGTGTCTTAGGCTGTTCAGTTATTACGCGAAATTGTGTAATAGTACGATTTGACGGCTTTACTATGGCTGGCAATATTAAACAACCGGCCTACAAAAATACGTTGCGTGACACTCGGCCAGTATGCTAGGGAACGCCTCGAAATGCTTCCTCATGCTTTTGGCGGATGTAATTAATGCCGAACAAAGCGGTTTTTGAGTGTCACGCGCGCTTCGAGATCGGTCATGTATCGGTTCGGGATAATGAGATTTCAGGGCGACCAGTCACCCGTAAATGGCCAGAAAATGTGGAAGGGAATTGTGATTTCATCCATGAAGACCGTTGTCGAACAATCCATCAGTCTTGTCTCATATAACTCGAATCAATTATGGAGTCTGCATCAGCAGATACATTTGGGAAATTTCCAACACCATCTATCCTGTATTAATCAAGAAAGGATTTTCTAGAAAATTGCAAAATGGAGTTTATTGCCGTGTTGATCAATCCCGTAGATAAGTACTACACTGAAATTTAATAATAGCCTTATTGAACGCCGAAAAAGTTATTTATCAAGTCTAGAAAGAGATTTCGTTTGTGTGTCCCATTATGACGATATATCTCACTGCACAAGACGAGACGATCTAGTTAACAATTACTAGTTCTGGCGTCTATATCAGTGTTTACTTCTACAGGGAGCCGACACTATTTTGGGGACACTTTGAAAAGTGTGCTTAAAGGTGTTTTTTTGCTGCCGAGAGCTTTTGTGTTGATGAGTAGGTAGTTCAGCAGTAACTGTCCATTAATGGTATGAACATTGATTGATGGGTTTGTCTTTGGTTTCATGTTTTCTTTATTTTTACTTCAACTTAGGCGACACTATTTTTCGGACATGACACAAATTCCGGGTTTATTAATGATTTAGTCGTCGAACGTTTACAATATGCAAATTTTCTGCAGGTAAATTGTACCCTGACCATTAAATTTGAGTATCTTTACCATTCACTGCGAAAACGTATTAAAATCCTGAAGAAGAATGCATTCAAAAGAAGTCATCAGTTTGGTCCAAAAGAAGAGAGAAGACAGTCTCAGCATCCGAAAGATCGCCGCTGAGATGGAGTTACCGAAGTCAACAATTAAATACATGCTAAGTAGACACTATGAGCAGGAGAAGAACAAGAAGAGAGGATGGAGAAAAAAACAATTTCCAAGAGAACAGAAAGAAGAACGAAGAGGAATGTTAGGAGGTTGTTATCATCTGGAGAACAGGTGACAGCGAAGAAAGTAAAGGAGAAGTGTGAACTTGACGTCAGTGTTCGAACTGTACAAAGAAAGCTAAACGAAATTGGACTTAAGTATGCTAAAATCAAGAAAAGAATTACACTAACGAGGAAACACAAGGCAGAAAGACTGGGAAGTGCCAAAAGATGGATAACAAACCATTTCGACTTCAAGAAAGTGATATTTACTGATGAAAAACGTTTTAAGTTCGATGGAACTGACGGGTGGTGTACATGGTCGAGATAAGATGAACCTGTTATTCTCAGCAAGAGACAGATTGGAGGAGGAGGAGTCATAGTTTGGGTTATGGTATTTCCGAATGGAAACTCGTGGCTCGAGTGGTTAAAAGGACGTCAAAATAACTTGAGTTACAGAGAACTTTTGGAAAAGAGAGCCCTACCCCTCATAGAAAAAGAAATAGGAATTAATTTTATTTTGCAGCAAGATAACTGCAGAATCCATGTGGCAAAATCAGTGAAAGACTGGATGTGTGAGGCAAATATAACTACTCTGGAATGGCCTGCAAGAAGTCCAGACTTAAATTTAATTGAAAACATGTGGGAAATGCTTGTAGAGCTTGTTTACGACGGGACAGAAATAACCAGAGAGATTGAACTGTGGCAGCGCATACAAGATGCTAAAAAATAGACTGCTAGAAACACAAAGAGACGTTATTATCAATATATACGAACATTATGAAGATAGACTGACAGAAGTCATCGAAAAAAAAGGTGCTGCCATAAATTATTAGCATTGTTTCTGCATCTCTGAAAAATACTGTCGCCTGTGTAATGTGAAAGTTTGTAAAATAATAAAAATACTTCTAATTTGAATTCTGCTTTTCCATTTGTAGTATTGAAACAGTTTTTAAATGTTATTGCCATTACACTAAAACAGTACAGACTGCCTATGATACCGAAAACTTGAAAATCAAAGTGTCTGAAAAATAGTGTTGGCCCCCTGTATGTATATCCTTATGTGTAACTACCAAACGTTAAGTTGAACAACAGGATTATTCTCATGTCTATTTATATTTATATATTCGCATATGCCTTCAGTTATTTTCTTAGCATTCTGTAGAAAAAATGAAATATTGTGTATTCATTAACGAGTGAACTGTCTATATGGGTAAAAGAATCCTAATTTAGCTTCTTAAAATTGTTCTGTTAAATTAGGTTTCGAGTAGGCAAAAACTAATTTTGTATTCTGCACATCATTATAGAAAAACAATAGTTCAATTGGCCTCAGTTATGGTAATGCTAATTATAATGTTAACATTAACCGTTTCCCTACAAGAAAACATTTGGTATGCTTTGGCTGAGTAGCATTTTCGGTTGAAATTTATAAAGAATTCTTAAAGCAATTTTTCAGAAAAATGCGTTTCTCACGTTCTGTTGCTGCCAATGTTGTTTCTAGTATTGATAGCGGTTTCTTTCCTAACCTTTTATATGAAGTAGTGTAGAAAGTCAATATCTTTATTATGCCATTAATTCTCTTGTAAAGTCAATTATCTGTTATCGCTCTTTCAAGGATTGATGCCGGTTTCCTTCCTAACTTTTTATATGAAGTAGTGTAGAATGTCAACATCTTGATTATGTCATTATTGTCTCTTCTTAAGTCCAGTAGCTGTTATCGCTCTTTTCAATATAGATGGCGGTTTCCTTCCTAACCTTTTATTAGAAGTAGTGCAGATCGTCAAAATCTTAATTATGTCATTAATTTCTCTTCTCAGTTCCAGTAGCTGTTATCGCTCTTTCCATGATTGATAGCGGTTTCCTTCCTAATCTTTTATATGAAGTAGTGTATAATGTAAACATCTTACTTATTTCATTAATTTCTCTTCTCAAGCTCAGTAGCTTTTATCGCTCTTTCAATGATTGATGGCGGTTTCCTTCCTAAACTTTTTTATGAAGTAGTGTATAATGTAAACATCTTACTAATTTTATTAATTTCTCTTCTCAAGCTCAGTAGCTTTTATCGCTCTTTCCATGATTGATGGCGGTTTCTTTCCTAGGCTTTTATAGGAAGTAGTGTAGAATGTCAGCATCGTGATTATTTCATTCTTTTCTCTTTTCAAGTCCAGTAGATGTTATCACTCTTTCTACTATTGATGGCGGCTTCCATCCTAAGATTTTATATAAAGTCTTTTAGAATGTCAACATCGTGATTATGTCATTATTTTTTCAAATCCAGTAGTTGTTATCGCTCTTTCCAGTACTAATATCGATATCCTTCCAAACCTTTTATTTGAAGTAGTGTGGAGTGTCAACATCTTGGATATACCATGATTTCACTTCGAATTATATGTACTATCCATTTTACTTATTGTTTCGCTTGGTCGTCATCAAATAATGTGGCATTTGTTATTTGATGCAGTTATTTGGGATTTTGTAGCGCCAGTCCATAATGTCCAAAAATGAATGGTCTTTGCCAAGGCTCTGAGTCTCACTATCTCAAAGCTATTTTAACAATTGAAATGCGAAACTGACAGTTTAAATATTCCGGAACTGGTAATATGCATAACATACTTAAGAATCTCTTTGTTTTCCAGGTTTATGCTTTGGTTTAGTCTCAGTCTGCGTTGTTGGGAGAAACTACTCCTGGCTTAGCACACTTCATTTTCTTCTTTACTAAATTTGTCATACCATATTCCTACTCCGATGTACTTGAAGTGATTAATATTTACTAATTCCAAATTTTTTATAATCACTCTCAAACTATGTTTCATCACTCTTTTTATTCCAATTCCAGACCATAGTTTCTGTTTTGCAATCACGTATCTTGAACCGTATTTCTTGGGAATCTTAGTAGAGAATTTTGTTTTTCTTTTCAAGATCATTACGGTGAACCGGATAATCATCGAGTCAAATGATAGTCTGGCGCTACTCAATCCTGAGTTTAGTGACAGAGTACAATCAGTTTATACGCTCATCTCTGGAAATACGTTTTTCTCCACTCTGCAGACTCTTTCTCACACTTGTACGGAAACTGTCAAGTATTCGGTGCTATATAGAATTTCAATCTCTTAAGATATTTTCCTCTATTTCCATGATTTTTTGGAAGACTGCATTCTATTTGGCTATACATCTTCTGCTTCGCATTTCCGTCATCTGTTACATCATTAACGCGAGAGAAATATAGTTCCACCTACTTAATTGCGATGTTCCCAATACATCTGCTCGCATATTGAACTGTTTCTATTACTGATGACTATGCGTTCTGTCACTGTTCACGGAAAGTTGCTTTATCATAACCATATCTAAATGTTCATAGTTTACTTTCTGAGTGTGACCGGGTATGAAAGCATTTCTGTTATATTGTTCCGTTGATTTTATTTGGCGGCATACCAACCTCTATAGGTTATTTAATGCCGAAATCTAAATATTTTTAACAAAATTTTATGGCCTCAACTGCAGATATATTTTACATAATGTTTTATTTTCAGAGAAAAGACATGTCTTTTAGACATTTGTACATCATAAAATGTATTGTGGGTAATTTAACTATAAAAATGTACTGTTGTTTTTTTGCGGGGGGGGGCACTTATTTTCACCGTTAAAATGCATTGTCCATAGCTGAGACACAAAAATGTGTTGTCATCCCGAGTCAGAGTGGACCTGGGAACAAGAGGAATTAAGAGGTGTTTTTAAGGTCCTCAAAAGCTCCAATCTCCCGAACAGAAGCCTTGCTGCCGGATGTAGTTTATCGTTTAACCAGGACGATTCTATAATGTGATAAACTAAGAAAATACTGAAAAATTATTCGGCATTATGATACACAATTCAATGCAGTATTACTTCTCTCCGAGCAGTGTTAATATTAATCTCTATCTATAAAAGGCATGATGTGTGTGTGTGTGTGTGTGTGTGTGTGTGTGTGTAACGAATGCACGGCCATAATTTTCGACGGATTTGCACCAAAGTTTCCATGCACATGCTCCAAGTTAGTGGGAAAGCCAAGACCGACTTTCCATTTCCCAACTCCCATCGATAGTGGAAATAATCGATTTTTTCATGGTTCTACGTCAGTTTGCATGTAGTTTGCGGCCATTTTCTACTGACCAGTGTGAGAGCCACGAATAGGCAGTAATATTCTATTGGCCATCGTGAGAGCCGACAGCTGACTGACACGAATGTTAACTAGCATGCTAGCATGCAAAAAAAATCGATTGCTGCATTCGTCACAAGTAGGAAAAATTTAAATCTGCATGGCGCTTCACTCCAATTAGCTCATTCGCTTACTTAAACTCAACGTTGATTCTGATTCCGCAGAACTGGGTTGTGTGTGTAAAAGTATTTGTTGTTAACATTCTTTTTTCATTAGGTTTTTCTATTTACGAGTCCTTTTTTAAAGCTGATCGTTTTGTGTTCATTTTGTTTAGTTCTTTTTTTCGTAACAGATTTAATGTTTAGTCTAGAACTAGGAAAAACATTCGCAGTGTGAGAAGTAAAGCTTGTAGTAACATCAGCACGGAAAACGGCACTCCTTTAAAGGCAAGGAAGGGCAAACATATTTTAAGTCAAGTGATAGCGATTGCTATATGAGTCGTACGATTTTTGAATCAAGCACGGGCAACGCCGGGCCATGTTGCTAGTTTTTCATACCGAGTGAAAATTACAAATTGGTATACCACAATCAGTCAAATATAACAATTTAAATATCTTGGAAGGGTTTAAACAGAGGACGGAGAGTGCAGCACTGAGGTCCAAAGTCGCTGTGGAACACTCAAAGTGCATGGCAAAAGCTAAACGGCGTATTAAGAAAGGGAAAACTTCCTTATGAACAAAGAAATGAGTCCAGAAATCTTACGTGATATCAGACTTCCTGTATGACATTGAATTCTGAAAAATCTCTTTGCAGATGAAGTATAGACTTGCATCAGCAGAAATGCGATTCTACAGAGAGGAGATAAGAATACCATGGACTGAACATGTGAGCAACGATGAAATTTTAGAGAAAATGGAAACAGAAAGGAAACTGAGCATTAACATCAGGAAGTAACAGTTGATATTTCTAGGACATATAATGGGGCTTGAGAAATTTGAGACTTACGGCGTAGATTAAAGGCAAGAAGGGTAGAGGAAACCCAAGCATAACCTACTTGCCCCGTTTGAGTAAATGGATGGCGGGATAGGTTTTGGGAGAGATAACAAAAAGACGAAATTTATTAAGAGCTACAAAGGACAGAAAATTGTGGAGATCCATGATCGCCTACATCCTAATGGGCCACAGCACATAGAAGTACAGTTCATATAGGAGGAGGCTTCTTCCAACATTCGCACGGGCCTAACAAAAAATAATCATAATGTGCTTGAAAATCTCTTTGTATATTTTTAACATCAACATGCTTGTTTTATTCTCAGTCAGAGGCTTTTGTTCTATTATTCGATTCATTCTTACGCATTGTTATCCTGTGTTCCAATGCTTCTACACTTCTCACGTCATCATGTTCTGTATCTTAGTCCAAGGTTTCTTTGTAGTATTTTTTTAGCTAAACGTTATTCAAATAAGGTTTACTTTCAGATGAACGAGAAATGCAAAGGATTAAGCAATACCCCGGAATTTTCTAGTTTTTTATTTTTTATTTGTATATCATTTGCTGAAACTAATACCCAATTTGAACGTATCTCAGTTTCTTTTCGCGCTCTATCTCACTACATACCATAAAATCTTTTTCTCGTTTACTATTGGTAATCAGTCATGAAGCCTTCTAACGAGTTTTCCTGTAATGTGGGGTCTTCGACAAATCTTCTAAAGCAGTCTGAGAAGAGAGCAAACATTGGAAAACGTTTCTTAGTGGCAGCAACAGAATTTGCATCTTCATTGAAGATTATTCGCAAATAGATTGCAAGAAAGAGAGAAGCACAGAATGGTAACTTCTGAAAATAGCGAAAAATTATCAGGAGATATATTAGCAAAATTATGTGAACTCGCTCAGAAAAAAAAACAAAAAAAAAACATAAATTTATTATATTTATTAAGCAAATCGACTGACGACTGAAGAAGACGAGAGAGAGAGAGAGAGAGAGAATAAATTATTGGGATAATGAAAACAAAAGTGAAGAATTAACATTAAATATAATTAAAAACGCTAATAATAATACAAATTCCTCATCTAACAAATTTATACAAAAAGTCTCTATATGTTTTTTCTTGTTCGTTCCTCTCGTTTTCTTTTTATCGATATGTGTACATATATTTGGTCCTTCTTTAAGCCCGTCCTGGGCATGACAATAAACTACACCCGGGTCCTCGGTGTGACGATAAACTACATCCGCATCCTGGGTATGACGATAAAATACATCCGTGTTCTGGGTAAGACGATAAAATACATCCGTGTTCTGGGTAAGACGATAAAATACATCCGTGTTCTGGGTATGACGATAAACAACATCCGCGTTCTGGGTAAGACGATGAACTACGTCCGCATCCTGGGTATGACGATAAACAACATCCTCGTCCTGGTTATAACTAGAAACTACATCCGCGTCCTGGGTATGACGATAAACTACATCCGTGTTCTGGGTATGACGATAAACTACACCGGGGTCCTCGGTATGACTATAAACTACATACGCATCCTGGGTATGAATATAAACTAATTCCCCGCCCTGGGTAAGACGATAAACTACATCCGCGTCTTGGGTATGAAGATAAACTAAATCCGCGTTCTGGGTAAGACAATAAACTACATCCGCGTCCTGAGTATGACGATAAACTACATCCGCGTTCTGGGTATGACGATAAATTACATCCGCGTTCTGGGTAAAACGATAAACTACATCCGCAACCTGGGTAAAACGATGAACTATGTCCAGCAGGAAGGCCTCTGCTCAGAAGGTTTTGTGTTGCATGGAACCACCTCTTAATTGCTGGTGTTCTCAGGTCCACCATGACCCGGGGTTGTAGCACATGTTAGGGTCCTAGCTATGAGTAAATAGTTAACCTCCCAATCTATGTTCAAAAAATACATTAGCAGGAATAAAAATCTCGTCGAAATTAAATAACCCATTGTGATGTTGATATGCCGTAAAATAAATAAACCGAAACCAAAGATTCCTTAAGCCTGGTTTTATTTTCATTAATCTCTAACATTCCTTCCCTAGTGCCTTTGCTTTTTAATCCTTCTTGTCCCCCGCCTCTTCACAGATTTACAATCGCTTCATTCTGTATGAAATATTAAGAACTAAAAATAGAAAAAGGTAACGGTCGTTTATTTAGAAAAGTGAAATGTTATAACAGACTAGAAATATCCGCAAAATTTTCACGGTTCTCCGATTTGAATATTCCAATGAATCACAGTCCTTAGTTAATGATTGCATAATCTCCTTGCGAGATTTACAACCATAAAATACCCGTGGAATATCCCCTATTTCATCTTAAATATCTAAGCTTTCTTTTTTACAGTAAGCTTCACCCTGTACAAGGGCCGGTAGCCACTTGAGGTACAGGGTTAAGAGGTAGTTTATATGGATAGACGAGGATTATAACGGTTAGCTAGACTTGAACTATTAAAATTGTAGTCATCGGGGATATATGCCCTTGATAGACTGTTCCTCAGGTTGGTGATTCACGGAAAGATTTGTTCGATTGAAACTTACTTTCACCGATAAAATGCATAGGAAATGTTTGAGGTTTGCTGCAATGTATGTCACATGGCGGATCCTAACGGTGATAGTTAGACATGGCGGAAGCAAAAAATGTAGTTCATCCGAGAACATTCCATAGAAGTAACGATAGAGCAGTGAGAGACACTCCACATCCCTTCTGTTAGAGAAAGTTTGGAGTATGGAAAGTAATTCTTCTCGAACAAGGACTCGGAGACGCCTTTAAAGAATATCATGGCTAGAAAGTGAGGAATCGGCGGCTCCCGCTCAAATATGGAAACAGTACTAATATTGTGCATAATCTGGCTCTTATAAAACTAGAGGATAGCACGGAGAATCAGGTACATACAAAAGTTCTACAGGGAATGCGGTTCTAATAGAAAACTAATGAAGTTTAAGCTTAGATGCGCTTAATCCTAGAGCGCCCCTTGAAGTAACTTCCTTCAATCAGTATAATTCTCACTAAAATCGTTGTTATCTTTTTTTAGTGTTTTTTATTAACATAAAGCCATTTTAATGGTAATATCATAATTCAAAGAGCAGTATTTCGTATGTCCGTAAATTACTCTGTAATTGGTCAAATTTAAAATGTTTCTGAGGTTGTGAATTGCAACGCTCCAACCCCTAGATGTAAGGGTTCCTTGTGCTTGCCAGAGTATATTTATAGCTTACATTTTAATAGTTGGATCCTCGAATCTATTGTTACTGGTTGTGAAGAGCTCCAATGTAAGTCGGTACTCCTGATCTTAACTGTAATAAAACACTGCAATAAGAATAAAAAATGGACATGTCGGCTCTTATTCTAAAACGAAAGAGATGGAAAATATATAGTTACAAAACTGACAATGTTTCTCACTTCACTGAAGTTGACATTAAACACATAAGTGTGTTCCCTTCCCCTCTATATTACATTTCTCTTTCTTTCTTTCTTTCTTTCTTTCTTTCTTTCTTTCTTTCATTTCTTTCTTTCTTTCATTTCTTTCTTTCTTTATTTAATTAATTATTTACTTTTTTATTTATTTTCCGCACTGACATTAAACAGTGTCACTGATATGAATTTTCTGTTTTTCTTCGCGATAAAAACGAATAAACCATTATTTATGAGGTGTTGGCACGGCGTAACGTCAGCGCTAAATAAATACGAAGTTAAGGAGCAAGCATATCATAATATTATATTTGTTGTATAGTGAAATGGAAGAGTATATCCCCGACTGTATAATGATATTGTCTCATCTAGAAATAAGTATCTATGTATTCATATGTATATGAATCTATATAACAGCTTCCTTAGTTCAATGGTGAAAATAGGTTTTCAACGAGCCTGGGGATCTTGTTAAGCATCGTCCTTCTTTGAAAATTGCGAACTGGCGCTACAAAAGTCAGAGACACATAACTGTACCCAATAACAGAAATCTCACTATTTGAGGACTACCAATAGAAACAACTAAAATGTATAGTCAACGTTGAGAAAATAATAACATAATAAAAACATGAAATCTTAGCATAATCGAAAATATCACGATATTATTGATTTTATTCTGTAAATATATAATTCCTTCCGGGGAAAAGGCTATTGTTACCATTATCATTGCCGATGTTCTATAAACCGTGGGGCTGATGGGTTACGTAGAATATATAATGCTGATTGGTTTTCGAAATGTTCATATGCAGATAAAGCCATGGATATCCAGTTGCCTATCTTTCGCTTCGACTACATGAATTCAGTTGCAAGATACGAAATCATCACTGTTATGGGACCTTACCCATAATAACATACGGGACTATACCATATGTAATAAATACTTCGCCTCAAGAGGAAGCAGGGAGTTCAACCGAAGTCGGACGACCGGCTGATCGGTTGAACTCTCTGCCTTCGGGCGGGAAGGAACCCGAACGAGGCTACACCGAAGGGTGGAGTCTGTTTCGGGGAGGTAAACCAACCCTGAACCCGTTCATACGGGTTTTGAAAGGGCATATTTTTGGCCGAGCCCACGGGCTTGGAGATCCCACGTTAGACCGGCTTTGTGCCACATGATGCCCTCGTTGGGGGGGGGGTGACTAAATACCGTTCACTCTGAAGGGTGAACGGCTGACCGGCTGATCGGTTGAAGTGTCTGCCTTCGGGCGGGGAGGAACTCGTACGAGGCTACGCCGATGGGTGGAGTCTCTTTCGGGGAGGTAAACCAACCCTGAACCCGTTTATACTGGTTCAAAGGGCATATTTCTGATCGAGCCCACGAGCTCGGAGATCGCACGTTAAACCGGCCTTGTGCCACATGATGCCCTCGTGGGGTGGGGGTAACTAAATACCGTTCAGTCTGAAGTCGGACGACCGGCTGACTGGCTGATCGGTTGAACTCTCTGTCTTCGGGCGGGGAGGAAGCCGAACCAGGCTACGCCGAAGGGCGGAGTCTCGGGGAGGTAAACCGACACTGAACCCGTTTATACGGGATCAAAGTGCATATTTTCGGCCGTGCCCACGGGCTCGGAGATCGCACGTTAAACCGGCCTTGTGCCTCATGATAATCTCGTGGGGGGGTGACTAAATACAGTTCAGTCTGAAGTCTGGAGTGAGGTCCGTCAGAAGTCCATCAGGAGTCTCTCAGTCAGTCAGAGCGAACGAGTGAGTCAGTCGAATCGAAGACAGTTCGAAACAGAGTCGCGTTCAGACAATTACTACTAAACCTGATTGTTCTTACTAACACTTTCTTCTCTGTATATATTCCTTTTTGTAATATATCTGTGTTATTCCATATCCGTATTCGAGTTCTTCTTTATTTCTTCTACCCTGGACTATCACCGTGGTACAAGGAACCGGACCATAACAATAACATAATAAAATATCACGATACGATTGATTTTGTTCTGGGAATATAGTCATAAATATCAGTGAACTTAATATAACATTCAATTTTCAAGTGACAGAGATATTTGAAAAGAACATATTTAGTGTGATTTTTTTTTTACTTGCGAGGTTTCGCCTTTCCTTATACTATTGTCTCTTGTCAATTCCACGATATCGTTCCATCAATGCTTTTTGCACACACACAATGTGTTGACAAATCTGCGAAAAGTGTTGTCGAAACTCTCGGACGAAATCTCGTCTGTTCTTCCGATAAGATTGCACATAATGAAACACGTGATCTTGGAATAACAAACGGACATTCTTTGATAGAAAAAATATTGGAGTTTTGTGAATTCTCTGACCTCACAAAAATTTAATTTTCATGACACACTTAAATCTAAAAACAGAATGAGACAGTTTTCTTAACAGAAGCACTGCCTGCTTTGACTATTCAATTAATATTGTCTTCATCTTTGTTTTGGCAATCCCAAAGTTTCAGTTGCTTAATCAGGTGCTTGTCGATTCTTCAAGAAATTTTGAACTGAATCCTTTATATAATCTACGCTATGATAACCTATAGGCATATCTCGTCTGGTTCTTATATAATATTGGTCAATTATTACTCGCCACGTCTTCGCCACATCTTCACTATCTCCTCTTACACATTTCTAAGGTTATGAAGTAACAATTATGTCATGAAATTAATGAACTAATTGACTATGTTCTTGTTCCGAGGGACAATCCATAGTGTAGAATTTATATCCTTAAATCGTTACGAATTGCCAGTTTATAGTAAGTAACTTCTTCCAGAACAATGACTTGTTATTCATAATGACGGTCGTCTTCGAGTATAGAATCCAGAGTTTAGCTGTGGATATTTCGAAGAAAGTAGGAAAGCGTTGTTCAGGTTAGCAGTGGATATTTTGGTAAAAGGTAGCAGAGCATAGTTCGTCCTTCTGTTACTGTTCTCCTGACAAGCTGGAACTGGACATTCAAGTAGAGTGAAGAAAATGGCCGTCTTTATACACGACGGATTGAATATTCTACGTCTTCTGATTGGTTAACCTTCTATTGGTGGACTATAAAGTGAGTCAAGTCATTTGGGCTAACTCACTAGTACATATACATAAAAAAACTGTAACATGACTTCCATACTGTGCGAGTGAATTATTTCAAGATTGACTCGTGTGTTGTTCAAAATCCCATCTGATCAATTATATCCTGCCTCTAGAAAACTTCCTTTTCCTCCTGTGATCTGATTAGTATATCAATATGGACATTAATTAATCAAATCGTACCTAATGTTTCAACATGAACCATTCTATTAAACATTGCTACATAAAGGAAATAAAACATCTCTACTTCGACAGTATATATATATATATATATATATATATATATATATATATATATATATATATATATATATATATATATATATATATATATATATATATATATATATATATATATATATATATATATATATATATATATATATATATATATATATATATATTCACGGATAATTAGTGAGAAGAAAAAATAAATGGGATTAGACTTAAACAAAAAGAGAGAGAGGAAGTTATATAAGTCACATGGGGAAGAAAAGAGATTTGAACAATTTGACATTTGCGGGACATATTCAATGCAATTTATGGAGAGAAGAGGAATGTTAACATATTTCGAAAGCAGTGGAATATCAGAATCACAGATACACGGAAGTGATATGGCGATGAAAAATAATGCCATTCTCAAAGGAACACGAAATAAATTGCAAACCAAGCGAAAGCAGGATATTTGCAAATTTTTTCTCCAAATGTCGTACATTGAAAAGCATTGTTAACAGATTTGAAAAGGACCATGATTACAGATACACTGAACTGATATATTGGAGAAAAATAAGTAAAGCTATGCTTAAAGTTACACGAAATATATTGCAAAACCATGCGAAGGCAGGGCATATGCAGAATAAACTCCCCAAATGCGGTATAATGAAAGGCATGTTAAGGTATTTGGAATCATATGTGGGCCATGATCAAAGGTATTCTAAAGCATATGGCAGGAAAAAAAAATAATCCTAACATAAAACGAAATATATTGCAAACGAAGCAAAAGCAGGGGAGATGAAAAAGATACCTGCAAATGCCATACAATGATTTATTAAATAATCGAAAAGGAAACGACAAGAAAATGAACTTCTAAGAAGATGTCAATTGGCTCGAAGACGTCACACGTAATTAGACCGATTCCTCTGAGAATCAAGATGATTCCCGTACAGTTAGCTTTTTCCTGCCGCAGTACCCGTGCTTTAAAAACATCGTCGCGAATGTGCATCTGAATTGCGGTGAACTCTGATGACACAAATAACTGAGGTTGCAACGAGAAAGACGAAGTTAATGTGTCTTTTAAAAATATTTCTCCAGTGACGATCGTTTCAGCATCAATATTTAGATATCGATTTCTTTCAACAGAGAA